>CAJOBZ010000025.1:3097500-3697500 GCA_905332375.1 Pieris macdunnoughi
AATATTCATATATCTATATAAATAAAAATGAATTCGGGTTATTATTTATGTATTCTTTGCTCTGAGAAAGGGTTCTATAAAAAATTTGGAAATATTAAAAAAAATAAGAATTAAGTGTTTTTAGTAGGTACTTACGTTTTATTCCGGAAAAGCGAACAATCTCTATGAGGTACCATAGCAAAATGTTCCATAGCTATGGAGCTACTAAAAAGGTTAAGTAAATAAATCATATTATGGCGAAATGAAGTTAGGGCAGCTAGTTATTATTAAATATATATATACCAAGAAATTGTAAATCAATTCTCAATCACAAATCATACATTCATACCTATAGTTAGGAATTACATAAAATATCAAGTATTATAATTAATTGGTAAAAAAAGGTTACTTTAACTTTAGTTTTCTAAGTGGGTTTTTTTTTAATTATAAAAAAAGTATTTCTCGTCTCTTACTGTTAAATTTTGTGAATGCTGTGTAAAAATAGTCAAATTAGAAAGTAACAGATGAGTGCTTAACAGTGTACGACACTGATGTATTTTTAACCGGCTGTAAAAATACGATGGAGGTTTACAACCACACCTTTATTCTTTACTATTTCATTAATAGGCTCACTGTTTTAGCATACATTTAACCCTGATACCGCATTAAAGTTTTTACCGTCATTTAACTCATTTTTTTATTTTTCTAAGTGTAGAGAAGGTAATGGCTGCTTTTTTATATACAAACATTAAAAGAGTGACGAGAGGTTTATCGCCAGTCCTTCGCGTCTGTTTTACACCCTTGATTTGAGAACTGGCTGTGGCTGATAAAAAAAATAAAAATAAAAAAAAAAACAAAAAAATTGTATTAACTAACCTACATACATACTTTGACTTTGTGTAAGCGTTCAGGTTTTACATGAACAAAGAGCCTATAATGTCCTAATTTATTCTTTATAAAAACCAGAAATTTCACGCTAGAATTAATTGCAATCAGAATCCGCGTTTCATTACACCAACTAACATTAGATTAAAGTACTATTGTACCCGAAAACGTCTATAAAAGGAGGTATTCAACGGTTATCGCGTTCACTCAATCGGAATACTAATTGTTACAAAGTAATTAAGTCAAACCTCTGCTGCTGAATTGTATATGAAACGATAATAGGTGATTCTAAGGAAATAGGATGGCATTCTTATGCATACAAATTATACTTGGATGTAATTATGAAACTGGGCTTATATTGTCTCTTTAACGTTACGATTTAATTAAATATGTATAATGTGATAATATTTTTTTATTTTTTTTTATTAATTTAATATATCTCTTAACTTAACGTAACTTCTTGATGTATATATAACCGCCTTGGGGCCTCCAAATAAGAGGGGCCACCACAATAGTCTTCAAAAAAACAATATTTTAAATCCCGACTAGTAAACACTAGTCAATAACTTTTCTTATGATATATATTGATATTTTGTTAAATACTGAAATCTCCTTGGTTTCACAATAAATTTCTGATTGAAAAACTCGACTGAATTTTTTTTCTTTTTTTTTTAAATAATGTGGCTAGGGGGCCTCCATTGCTTTGTTGCTTCGAGGCCTCTAGACCTCAAAATCCGGCCTCGAGTATAACGAGTTCTTTGGTCAAAGTACCAAGTGATTGTTTAGAAGCGCGGCATTAAAAAAATAAGTAACCGTGATGATTGCCAACCTTCGAAAGGAGATGCCACTATAAGAAATAACTCTTTATGAAATCTCTCTATCTATATTTTGGAGAATCCAAGAGAGTTCGATTACCGGTCGATTGTCGTATTCTAATTAGTGAATAATAGGGGATCAAAGCGACTTCAGGGATGAGAGTCGCAGGCTGATGACCACTCGGCCAACACAGCCCATAATATAAAATATACATTATAGTACATTATTACGAAAGCGGAACTGTAAATACCTATACTCGGTTGGCTAAAACTTTGTCAATTACGTAAGAATGCAGATCTATTGTGTAATCGGGAACCCGGAGCAAGATTTACATAAAGCAGTAGATTGTTAAGGAATAATTTATCGATTCCTTTCTACCCTGCAGGTGTATTGGCTCCTTTGTTAACTTAACTAAGAATTGTATTTCACAGATCCTGAAGTTACTTCAGATTTGTATAGATTTTAGGCTTTTCCATGAAATATTCGTTATTTATTCCATTAAACCCGTGTAGGGAAATGGGTATCGCATATCACAGTCTATTATATTAAACATTTTTTAAACGTTACGCCATTGAATTTTGAGTGTTAGCGTGTAACCTGCAAGTTACTTGCAATAGTTTCCGAGCCAATATTAGTGCACAGCCGGGAATCGAACGCATAACCTCAGGTTTCAGAGTTTTTTTCTGCGTGAAATGCGTTGCGCAAACCCACGGTTGCCTCATGGTAAAGGGTTATATGGGACTCGCTGCTGTGCATACCCACAAAACCTCACGGCGCCACCAGCAATCGCCCGCAGGACACGGTAGCAGCGTAGCCTGTCCACATCCAGCCATGCGATCAGCCGTTAAACTCACGGTCCTCTACGGCCACGAATGATGTGGAATGCACATCAAGGGCCATTCACATCGGCCAATTCACCCTGTTTTATAAAGCTGAGGGAGACCGGGTACAAAGCCTGCAGGGATGCGTCAGCGGAGGTCAGGAGGTTTGAGAGTCCCGCAGCTAGCCGTAACCTCTATTGTACACACCTAGTTTCAGTTTCAGACACTACTTTCCACTGTAGTAAGAAAATTAAAACGCAGCTCACAATATAATTGTCATCAAATTAATATTCTCGTAAAACGCACATAACCAAGCTAATCACGAACAAGTCTCGGTTTCAAGTATCTGTAGCAATTTAGGCATCAGAAAATCCATATTCAACAGCTTGGCTTAAGGTTAAGTGGCTACATCGCATCCCCTCATCCCCGCATCGCTAGATTTATAATTAACCTTCTTGTATACTACCATGCTATACTTTAGATTAAAAAGTAACTTTATACGAGTTACGTAACTAACGTTAAGTTACATAATTAACAAGCGCAAACAAAACGTGAACAATAATTTTAGGATGTGTCCACATCTGGCGAATGTGTAGCTCGCAGGCCGTTTGCGAGCTGCGCGCGTGCGGTTACGGCAATGGTTTGGTGTGCCTCTTTAGCGCAACTCATGCAAGGCTCGTATAAGGCGTGCACGCGGCGCGCGATCTGCGCGCACTCAATTATCGCGCTTACAGTTCCGGTTACTGGCGTGGGTGGACGGAAGACGTGAGCCGCTGGCGCGTCGCCCACGCGCTGATCGCGTACGGCGCTTAGGTTGCGCGCGAACTGCGCGCGGGCGGCGTAGGAGCGGCGCATTAACAAAAATGCACGCGCGCAGCTCGCAAACTGCTCGCGAGCTGCATATTCACCAGATGTGGACGCACCCTATCACTTGTAGCCAATTGTAATACGTCAGTTGGTGGTGATAAATGAGCCCTTTAGTTTTTGATACATTCATAAATTACAATAGGTCGACATGACTTATATTTTTTAATAGGTAATAGATGTGTCACTAAGTTTTAAAAACACATAAATACGTCAAGCTTCAGTTTTTTGTTAGAAACTGTTGTTTTCAACGATTAAAGACAGTTGACACTTAGCTTCGAACAAAATGTTTCACTTACTTAAAAACATCAGCGACTGAACTTAACTTACGTTTTGATAATAAAGTATATACATGATTTTTAAAATAATCCTGTCTTAATGTGTTCTTTTCTGAAGTAAAGTTATTGCGAAACTGTGTTTGTAAATGGCTTTGTATAGTGAGCAGTGCTGAGTGACAGTGACAGTGACAAGAAGACAGTGATTTGGTGAGTCGTTTTTTAACGTATACATTCTGCGTGATGCTGATAATAGGATACACGATAAGTCGATTGCATAAATCAAGTTATTTTAATATAAAATCGTAGTATATTAAAATATAATAATGACGGTGATTAGGCCGTTTATGTAACCGTGATTTCTAAGTTATATTAACGATAAAAATGTCGAATAATGCCTACTTTAACAGTTTCCTGTTTAGAAAATATTCTTTGAAAATGCCAAACATTTGACCGTCGGACCGAAGTTTTACGATGGCAATGTTTGTTAGATAAGTCTCATGTTACACTAGCTACTATATTTTCGCTTTATGTGTAACCATAGCCTAACGGAAACGAGTCCCGGAACATCGTTTTAATTTCGTCTGAATATAGGCGAAGGAAATTATGTTATTAACAATGCTACCATCCTACACAATTTAATCATCTATAGATAACTCAATTAAATTTCCACTTCCACACATCATTCCAATTTTACACCATCTTTAAATCTCTTTTATCTCTGCCATTTCAGACACAAAGAAACAAATCGATCCGACAGACGTTGTCCTATACACACGCCTTACATACAAAAAAAAATATCTAATATTGTAAATCTTTCTCGACTCCACTTGAATACAAAAAAAAACTTCAAAATCTGTCCAGACGTTTATGAGTTTAAATATGAACCCATGCACAGAAAATTTATATATACCAGCTTTTTATTTGCTGCCCTGCGATTCTGTAACTCACTTTTCGAACTCACACAGCGGTTTTCGCATCGGCGGTCGCTCTCAAATCAGACGTGAAGCAGTCATTTTATGATTTGGCATTCTGAAAAGGTGGGAGCTTGTAGTTTATTGTTTATCAGAATGCCAAATTGACTGCTTCACGACTGATTTGAGAGCGACCGCCGATGCGAAAACCGCTGTGTGAGTTCGAAAAGTGAGTTACAGAATCGCAGGGCTATATAGTTAAATAACCTAAGCCATCCAAGGCACCACCCAAACGCATACAAAAAAATAATTCAAATCGGTCCAGCCGTTTATTACGAGTTCAGTTACACACACAAGTGCAGTAGAATTATATTTATAAAGATAGAAAAAATCAGGTTTTCTTACCTTTTTAGGCAACCCAAGGGAAGAAATAATATAGAAAGATATGTTCCTGGCTTTGCTGGCAGCCCTTATGGCTTTTATGAAGGTTCTGGGTTCGATTCCTAGCGCAACCATTGTTAAAGACGGCTTATCTTGTCTGTAAAAACAATCAACACCTCAGCGTTGCCTCAGCATGTAAGCTTACAGCGTAAACATAAGGTGTGTGAAGATGATTATTTAATCATATTAAATAGATTATGTGTATGTGTAAAAAAGGACACATGAAAAAAAAAGTTAACATGAATCACAATAACTTCAGATTACTCTCACATCCGTTAGTACGAAAGTTAGGGATCTGGACAGGTAATGTTTGTACAGTAGAGATTTAATGAGAGAGAACGAGAGATATGCTTATTATAGGTAAACAAACAAAAAAGGTGCAACAATATTTTTCCCTAATAGGCATGTACGAAGTAAGTTTAACGTCTAATTTATCCTCACGACGTTTTCGTTATGCATACAACCATGTGTTTAATGCATATAAAAAATAAATCAGTGGCGCTAGAACCTCTTTAGGTCTTGGTGCAGATTTCTGAATCTAGTAATAAGCAAGTAGGTGATCAGCCTCCAGTGCCTGACACACCCTCGACTTTTTGGGTCTAAGACATGTCGGTTTCCTCACGATGGTTTGGAAAGTCCATTGGTGCACAGCCGGGGATCGAACCTACGACCTCAGGTATGAGAGTCGAACGCTAAAGGTACTAGGCCAACACTGCTCAATGCAAAATCTTAATGCATATAACGAAAATCATAATTGACGACCGAGAGTCGCACGCTGACACAAGTAAACTTAGGAATACATAGGAATTCAGTATTAAACAGATTATGACAGCTTAGCCCTGTTATCTTTCCGAGCACTTCACAGCATCTGTTACGGTAACCGCAATAACTGTTTGAAATGTGTTGAACAAATAAACCGTTTAAATCCTTTACCATTTCATTTGTGGAAATGTGTTACGCAGTACGATCAGCAAGTACTTTATCTTAATGTTATGTAGATTTATTGTCTATACTATCTTGTATATTATTTTGGTATATGTAAAAATACACGAGATTAACGTGGTAATACAATGTTGGCCAATAATAATTATTAATAACAATTTTGTATACAAAAAGAAACTGATAATAAGAAAATAATATGCTACTCACTGCAATGGCACCATACCCTGAAACGAACTAACAATGTTATTTCCATTGCTAAGGATATATAGAACTTCTCAACCTTAGGGGCCTCTGGACCGGGCAGTACTGGCTGGGCTTACCACTGTCTTAGACTTGTCAAGCATCCTCCTTTTATGAAGCAGAAGCAGCACCTTCCTTCCTTCACGAATGCATATACCAAAAAATATTAGTACAAAATTAATAATTCATTTATCAGTCATGGTAGTAGAAATTTTTCTTAAAACTTGTCCATTAAGTCTTGTCAATGGTAGATTGCTTAGAAGTGAAAGACCTAAGTTCACTATTTTATATATTAATTATAAACTACAAAACAACAATATATTTCTATAACTATAATACGAAGTATCCCGTTGACACACACACACATGAAATTTAGCACAGTTGCAACATATAGGCTGTAACGCAAGTTTGATTTTGTAAAATGAAAAAGAGATAGAATATAAGACATCTCAGGCAGATTTAAGGGAATATAATCGCTTCAGAAAACTTAGTACCCGTAAATAAATAAATCTATTAAAAAATATTTTACACTTATTTATTTTCACAAAAATAATGTGTATAATATTAAATAGCAGTAATATTTAATACCACCACACAAATATATATTATTTACAATATTCTTCAGCTAGTAATAATAATAATTATACATGGATAAATAGAAAACTTCAACAAATTTAAAATTTTTGGTCCCTGTGACAGAATACCTTTAATGCTGGTAGCATTTTCTCACTGGATTGCGATCCTTATTCCTTGATATATTTAAATATGTAATATCTTATGAAAAAACGCCAGCTTTAGAGTGGTAGGTTCGTTCTCGTCAAGCATAGGAGACTATTCTACGAAATAGAATGAGTGTCTGAATATTTCAATAAAGATTTTACAAATATAATAAAATTTGTTCATAATAAACATCTCATAAAGAAACTTACTTGCTTTAATTTAAGAAATATATATAATAGTTAAGTTCGCAATAACATCCAATAAACCCGATAAAATCCAACACTCAAAGGTAAATACTTTATTTAATATATAACCTGAAACTTTCATTGTATCGCTCACCGGGCATTGTTAGCAAAATTCTTAATTCAATGTTTTTCCCACATCCTTTCCACCACGTTTAAGCACAGTATAAAATTTCCGCAACCTTTGTCATTGAATTTAATACTTTACTGTATATGCGATTAAGGTTATAATCCTTTGAGGTAGGATATGTAAATTTTGGGACGCGAAAACATTGGTACTTCGCTTACGAATTCATATTATTGTTTTCGGGGTAAGAAGTGTGTGTCATGAATCTTGTGTTTTCGTTTCATTTTGTAAAATGGGTTGGATAATTGTCTCTTAATGGAATTTGAATACTCGGGTATAAAATTAAAAATTCAATTTTCCTTTTTACACTCCCAGAAATTAAATTAAATATTTTTAGGCACGATATAAAGTTAATTGTATTAGGAATTTTTATAAATGGAGTTTTGTGTGTAGATATATAATTGTTTTGTACATGTATTGTTGGAAATATGTTTTTATATAGAAAAGAGGATTTAGATTAACTAAATCCCGAGTGAATACAGTATTTGGCACACATAGATGTCAGAATTCTTTTGTCGATGAAGTTGAGATTAATAATATATATTTATTAATGATAATTTTGATCTTGACTCTCACATTAGTGTTAATAGGACTTTTTATCACACGACTGCCCGACAAGTTTTTTAAGACAATTCACTCCAGTTGACATAGTCCCATGCTAAGCTGGTGAAGCTTGTGTTATGGGTACTAGGCAACGGATATACATACATACTATAGATAGATAGACATATAAATACATATTTAAAGACCCAAGACCTAAGCACAACACCATATGCTCATCACATCGATGTTCGTCTCAGCCGGGGATCGAACCCGGGACCCATGGATTCGCAGTCAAGGGTACTAACCACTAGACCAATGAGTCGTCAAAAATCGTCGTTAAATACTTTAGATGCTTAATAATTTCATTTATATTCAATTGTTTACTAAATGTTAAATGATTGGTGTAATATTACACATGCGCGTTTCCATATCCTTTTTTAACTTAGCTAGACACCCGTTTAGTATGATAATGTACGTTGAGAAATTAATGATAGCAATAATTAGCGACGGTTAAATGATATATAAATATCACTTATGCGTACATAAGCTAACTACAATAGTAAATACGAAACATTGTAGTACTATTTTTGTACGTGTAATGTTATAATATATTTAACAGTTTTGGTCCAAGAAAGAAAAGTCAATGAATGGCAAGTTTTTTAAGTTTTAATTAGCAGAACAAAAGAATGAAATGGTCATTAAAAATAACGAGCTTTTCTTAAGCTGAATCTAAAGTTCTCTAAGCTTTTAAAATTGAAAAGCTCAAAATTAAACAGAAGCAACTTAAAGTGTTATTTATTTAATCGACAGTTACTTTGATGATTTAATGAACTTATATTAAATTTATATTTCATTCAATTTTAAATTTATAACACATTAACATTACATTTGTATTGAATACGAAAATTAAAATATCGTGTTGATTAACATTCTTTAAGTCTGCGTTTTAGAATTAGTTGTTAAAAATGTTTTGCAAATACGCATATTAGCAGTGCATAGGTACAGCACGTAATAAATGGGGAACTTTTTATTTTCTTAATTATGAATTGTAAAAATTTAACTTTTCACACAATTGGGTTTTTGAAAAAAAAAAATTTTTGTGATAAAGGGAAAGATCATATATAAGTTTTATAACAAAACTATTTTTTTTCGCAATAATTCTTAAGTTATTTCAAAATAATAAATAATTTTTGAATCCAGTACCGAAAACACGCCGAACAAACCCGAGCGCGTGTGACGTCATAATGTTAGTTTTCACTCATTGCAGTTGACAGAAAAATAATAAATACAGTGTTTTGATTTATTTAATTTTGTTAATTAATATTAATATTTAATATACTAAATATACTATATATATTAATAGCCGTAAACGCTGTACTGTTAAATTGCTTTAACATTATGACGTCACAACATGGTGATCGATCATTCATGGCGCGTTTATAGTCACGTGATTATTATTTAAATTTCATCAATTTTTAATTGTTTATAATTAATTGAAAAAAAATTTTTTTTTAAGTTTTTTGCATTAAACATCAATATTATTAACAATAAAGTTTTAAAATATATAAAAAAAATCAATTTTTTTTTTCAAAAACCCAAGTGTGTACGTAAACGAAAAGGGAATATGTCTTTATAAGACGCCATCTACATTTATAGCTTCCAGTTACATTTTAATTGCTTCAATTATAAAATCTCTCCCTGTATTAAATGGACATTTCAAATATTCCGTGATTATTCAAAATAGAACATGATTCCTTTAAAAACCTTATTGAGAGACTTCGTGATTTAATAGTATTTTTTTATCTAATACGGTTAAGGCATAATTCAACAATATTAATATAATAAATACATTTGGTACGAACGAATCGTAGCCTAGAGGTTATCTTCACTTCCAATTCCGACATATACCAATTTTTTTGTTGTTTTCAACCTCCCATATTTGATAAAGGTCATTCACTACATATTGAAAAACAAATTTCTCCACCCGGTCTGTATGTCTGTTGGAGATAAACTAAAAATACTAGGTTGCCTGGAAGAAATCGCTTAGTACTGATAAGGCCGCTTTTTAAATTGTTTTGTTGATATTAGGCCACATTATCGTCGTCCGACATTTGGATATTATTTTCAAATATGTTAGTGCGCTCGTCCGGCGCAGGCGCCGCGCCGATCTGAGAGTAGCTGAACTCAACGAAACAACGCACTCGTGACAATTTGTCACATTGACAATAAAGCATATAGTATGTCTATGGTTTTGCGTGGTGTTGGTATTCTCTCTTAGATCTCTGACATACATAAAAATTTATTAAGTATTCCCGAAATGTATAGGCCCTCAAAATGTTTATTCTATAAAGTAACTGAATCAAACATAATTATATTAAAAACATAACAAAAGAGTTTCAGTAAGAGCGAAAATTAAAAGCTGCAATCTTTAATTAAAAATAAATTATTAAAATTGGGATCCCCAAGTCGCAGACTAATGGCGGGCAAACAAAGAAATCTCGATTGGCGAAGCAATTTGTGCTTTGATTAAAATTTATTGTTTCACTTTGCCTATTTCTGTCCTGATGAGTAAGTCTTTTCAACTGGGAATGGATAATCTCTTACGATGTTTCAATTTAATTAAATGCGATTTTATATGATATCGAATAAAAAATTGCATCACAAAAGATTTCTGTATCTGGTTCATGATCATTTACCAATCTAATAGGTCTAAGGCAAGCCGGCTTCCTCACGATGTTTTCCTTCACAGTTCGAGCGAATGTCAATGACGGACATAGAAAGAAAGTGCATTGGTGCACAGCCGGGGATCGAACCTATGACCTCAGCAAAGAGACTCGCACCCTGAAGCCACTAGGCTAACACTGCTCACCTGCGTGCCTTATACTGGTTACAATTAGTTTAATAACCGTGTAACAAACTTATTTAGGATATCTCTCAACTATTTTAAAAAAAGACACTCTTTTAAAATAAGGACAATATACAGTTTGTTCTAAGTTTGTACTTGCTGTTTGAATTCTGCTCTGAGATTTTACGTAGCTCCTGTTAGAATTATGTATGTAAATGGCTTTACGAAACTGAACCAGGCCGATGCATGATAACCGCACTTTATCCGTAGTGACAATTCCGATAACGCGAGACCCAAATCACGCACAAATGATTTGCCTGAATAGTCGTATCTCTGATATATGAATACGAAATAGCACTCCTGAGGTTTCGTCTTCATGGCAACGTTCGTTAGGGCAATAACTATTGTTTGATGTTAGTAATTCATAATTTAATTTTGAAAGTAATTTCTCATGAGTTTTTTAATTTCTCGTCACTGTAGAATGATAACCTCGTATGTCAAAAAAACCATATATTTTTTATTCTTAGACGCTTATGTCGGTTAACTGGTATAATGAAGTAAAGACTTATTTATGTTATTAATAAATAAGTCCTTTTTATTATCTTAAACTATGGACCAAAACAAATAATAATATTTTAACGAACATTGACGCAAAACATTTTTTTAGTTTTCTGGAATGTTTGGTTCTCTGGACATACGAGGTTATCATTATACAGCGACGTTATGCTTTTGGTACAGTTTTAAGTCAGATAATGCACCTGAAGTAAGTTACAAATATAAATAACCTAGTAAATACTTATTTAAAACATTTTTGAAGTTTAGTGTGTACCACTTGTCCTTCATTTACCCAAGAGAGGTACATATTAATAACCATGCCTTAAATTAAGTTAATTCCGTTCTTTCTCTTTTCAGTGGACCAAAGGACCCTAACGTTCTTGGACATATAGCACGCAGAGGTCCTGATAACTTAGAGAATCTGATCGGTAAGGAACGAGAACCCGAGGCCGATGCTGAATATATGGGGGAATGGAGGGAGATATCGAACACTAACACGACGTAATGAAGAACGCGACTAAAGTGAAGACATTCCGCAAAATATTTTCTCGCATTTTGCGCTAAGGGCAACATGGGTTTGTGATGTTTAGGCCTCTACTAGTTCTCTGCTACTTAGATATAATCAGTAGATTTTCGTCTGTAATCTCTGTGGAATAGCTATTTATATATACTACTTATAATATGTCAGAGATAAGCGTTTTTTGTTTTATTTGTCATACATCCAGCCCCCATCGGATTTGTCATATAATCCCTTTGGTTTTTGGTTTTTTCAGCAAAAAAATAGGCAGTGATCCGTACCAGGACTACCGATTTATCGATTTAAGTAAAATATAACATTTAAATAATGAGTTGTAGCGCTGTTGTGTACAATAATGTATTCATAAACACTGGAATTTATGTGGCTTTGTTGTTTTAAAAACAAAAGAATATCGATACTTTGTTTACAGCTTTCACCAATGAAAATATGTTTGGTTAAAGTTACGCTGTATTTTAAGTTTGCAAAATTTATAAAGTAAGTTTAATATTATTTTTTAACTTCTTGACTATTATTATGGCAGTTTTTATGAAATATTGTAGAAAAATCTAAATATAAAGTTCTAGAACATCGTATACAATTAAACATGTATTTTTATTTTTTACGTGCATTCTACATCAAAATATTTTTTTTTAAATCCATTTCATTTAATCTCATTGTTTTGTTTTAACATGAATTAGATTTCACTGGAAAATGGAATTTAAAAATCACTTTTTAAGTTACTTGAGTGTGAAGAAAAATAAAATTTGCTAATCAATTAAGTGTTTAAATATCTCAATATCTCTTACTTGGTCCTGGTACCTCCCGGCCTAAAAAATCTAGGTTATTAAGGATTTTTCATTTAAAATTATTCTAACCTTCAGTATTATGTTTCACTGAACTTTCATTTACACTTATAGTACTTACCTAAAGAATAACCGACCTTTGATGTTTATTTTACGACCTATTTTTGTTTAACTCACGTTTCTTCTTGTAAGCGAAATAGCTGAAATGTTCTGTCGTATTTTTTATTTGAAATGTGACCACTTTCAACATTGCATCTTAAAATCTCAAGGTCATAGAATATATTACAAATACATATAGGAAGTTTTTAAAAACACTACAACCCATACTAAGACATACTAATACCACATGGATTTTAGACTCAATATTGGAAATAGTCCGAAAAGAAGAACTCGTTTCATCTCTTTCTATCAAATTGTTTTTACATTGTGATGAAAAGAGACAAATGTCTTCATCTCTATATATATAAAATTCTCGGGTCACAATGTTTGTTCCCATACTCCTCCGAAACGGCTCGACCGATTTTCATGAATTTTTTTATGCATATTTAGTAAATCTGAGAATCGGCTACTATATATATTTCAAACCCCTAAGTGATAAGGGGTGTTCACCCCTACAAAAAATAGTTTTATTTTTTAGACAATTTATTTTGGTTTTATTTTTTATGATACAGCATACAAAAATACATACAACCCCTACTTTTCACCCCTCTACGATCAACTCCTATTTTTATTATAGTAGATAGTTACTTTTATTAAACTAAAAAAAATCTTTCCTACAAATAATATACATGGCAAAACAACGTTTGCCGCGTCAGCTAGTTTATATATAAAGTAAAATTATACTTACGACGCTTTGACGTAACGTTCAGATATAATTATCTGTTTAAATAGTAAATAATAAAATTTGCTGGTTTTTCATAGTATGTTGCATGTTTGAACATAAAATAATATTAATTGTCGGTACTTACTGGGTTCATAACGAAGAAGTTTCAAGCTGAAGATCCTGAAACAAAACACAAAATTTTAATTAGTTCTAGCAAATATATACGATCTTAATTTCGAATGTAGTGCCTCGGAATAACAAACTCCAATTGTTTATGTCAGAGCAATGGCGCTTGTGTCAGCTGCCATAGTCATTATGTCACAGAGCTCTTAAATTAACAACGTCAAAGTCTTATTATACGCGTTAATACTTGTGTGTTTCTTGAATTTGCATCTATTTCTAGATCTACAAATGAATAATCTATTTGATTGTCTGTAGTAATATTAATTTCACAGTCATTATTATAATGTCGGTGCGATGGCGTTGGTGTCAGCTGCCATTGTCATTTTAATTTAATAATATTAAAGTCAAGTTCAAAACCGTTAAGTTGTTCGTTTGATTTATCAATGTTGACATTTATAAAGTAACGACTATTCACTGGTCGATAATAATAAAAACTCTATTTATTTATATTATTAAAATTAATTTATCATAACTTTAAACATTTGAAACTTAAAGACAATCAATATTAAAGTAATCTTTGTCACTCGTTCCTATGAATGCCGTTTGACTCTTAAGTCGATTCGGGTTCAATGGCGGAACGAGTACTCGAAATGTCACGAAACTTATTTATCACAAATTCGGGAAAGTCATAACGAAAACTCACAGAATTTCAAGTACAATTTGCAACACATTTTAAACACAAAATTCCATCCTAATTTGAATAGAAATGATAACAAACAAACCAATCAAAATCTTCCCTGGTTTTCAACCAAGTTATCATGTAATACAGGGTACAATAAATGCACCGTACAACGGGTACAATAAATGTAATAAAGAAGTCAAACAAATATACTTAAATGGCCCTGGTTACTGGTTTTGGTTATTTATTCTAATAATGGATCAATATGCTATATCCGTCTATCAATCTTGCAGATCAAGTAAATCGATTCAAGTACGTTGGAGCGTGACGTGGTCAAGCAATCCAGTACTGTAATTAGTTCCTAAGCTGATTGGTGCACACAAGTGAATTACATACATAATATGATTCCTTTTGGATTACTAGTTGTGTGTTAATTTAAAAAACGTCACCTTTAAGATTGTTAAGTATTTCCCCTGCCTATGTATTTTATAAAACATAAGATTATTGATAAAGTAAATTGAATAATTATTGCTTCAAAGCAAAGCGTTGATAAATGTGATATTAAATATACCTTTTGTCCTGTAATCTACCCATTATATTTTTTATCTTGCTCTCCACACCGGGTTACTAGTCATATATTAAAATTTAAGTTATTCACCGCAAAGTAAACAAAAATTTAAATTAAACCTTTGTAAATTTAAATTTCCTGTTAAACTCTCAGAGACAACGCAGGTGCATACAGTGTTCTTTACACAATTTGCATGCGACAGTTCAAACAGCTATAGCGATACTGAATGCATTAATCGAAATTATATTCGCTTTGAATGAGGAATCTAGATGAGACTGCGTATAATGGAATATATATTTATGTGTAGGCCGTTGACTTAAAGCCTAAATGCATAATAGTGATACGTTCTGGCTTCTTGCAAAACACGAAAATATTTTTTTTTATAGTCCTAAGCTTTGAAGGAAATTATAAATGCTGTTCCGAACTTCAGTTGTCAGCGAGGTAAATTTTTATCTTAAAATAATGAATTATATTTCACTGGAAAATAAATTTAAATCACTTTGTCTGTTTATTGAGTGCGAAGAAAAAGTAAATTTCTAATCGATTAAGTGGTTTAATATCTCAATTTCTCTTACTATTTCCTGGTTTTACCTACCCGCCTAAAAAATCTTGGTTATTAAGTATTTTTTCATTTAAAATTATTCTAAACTTCACTATTGTGTTTCACTGCAGTATATGTTTCGCAATATCTGAACTTTCATTGCACTTAAACAATATCCGATCTTTTATGTTTATTTTACGAACTATTTTATTTAACTCACGTTTCTTAATGTAAGCAAATTAATTGAAATGTTCTGTCGTATTTTTATAACGATTACTGTATCTTTATATTGAAATCAACACAGCCCAGTGAAGTATTCCAAGCCAATTCGATTAAAGGTCCTTAAAAGCGGCAACTCACTTGCGAACCCTCTAGCAGTATCTATGTAGTATATAGTATAGTTCTTTCATATCACATAAAATATAGTTAGGTTATTTCATATCACAGCTTATTGAGAGCTACATGAGCCATCTGTACCATGATATAAATCAAAACGAATATTAAATATAAATTCACAACTTGCGAAACTATATTATCCGTAACGGAGATATTTCCAGTAGGACCACGCATAAATGATAACAGCTGTTATTATGGCTGTCTTTGTGGGGTGTGTTATCTGTGGGGCCGACCATGCGTCATACTCGTGAACGGGTGCTACTTGTGGTGACTGGTCGGACTTGAATTCGTGTATGCGGTGATGTTAGGTATTTCGACTACCATATTATGGTTGAGACCCATATGTATGGTTGTAGCGCTACTGCATTATTATTATTAATAATTCCTTACGTTACTTGAGAATAATGCGATTTTCTAGTGAAATATCTAAGTACCGTACAATCAGACAATACATACTTTACATCTTTAATATAAATGTAGAATTCCCAAGAGATCGGTTAAATAAAACGTATGAAACAGATTTCCAGTCACAACTCACAGCATTTTAATTATAACAGCCGACCAACTTTGCGGTGCGCCGGCCCGTTATAAAAAGTTACGAAACTCGGTTTTAAGAGAAACTTATTTGGTTTCATTACCAGCTGTTTGCTTTCCATATTTACTGTTATTTTTCAAATAATCTTTATTATCAAATATTGCTTTACACAATTAAATATAGCATACGATTGCATCTACTTTTTATTGATAATATATGGGTCTAATTATAAATTACATAACCCAATATTTTCTAACACTTATAATAATAAATAATAGTTTATTAACTTTGTTAGTTCAGACCTAATGGTCCAACCATAATTAGTATTAAATATAATAAAAATAATACAGTCAGCATTAAAGGTACACTGCCACAGCGACTAAACTTTTTAAATTTGTTTAACTTCCTTTTTATTAATTTTAATTATTTATAGTCAATAGTCAAATCATTGATTTCAATTCGATCCCTTCCAAAAGGTTCGTGTGGAGAAGAATGCGCAAGAAACTCTACACTTACTCTTTTAAAATAGGTTTTACAATATTTTCTATACATTAGTAAAATTATTATATTTGAAGACAATGTACTCCGAGAATAAAAATACTATACTATTTTTTTTAATTATTACTATGTAATAATTGTACAATTTTCTTAACCTACATAACGTGGGTATCAAGGGCACAGGCGCTACTTAAAGATTTAATTCGGCACCGGTAGATAGTACCGCATTACCAGTGACCCCATAGCCGGTGCATAAGTATCGCAATACAGCAAGAAAATGCTGCCAGCGTTATACATTGCCACAAGGACCAAACTTAAAATTTGTTTTAATTTTCTTTTTATTATTTTTAATTATTCTAGTTTGAGCCATTTTTTATACATATATAAATCAAAGTAAGTACACATATAAACTATTAAATAATGATAAAATCAGTTATCGTTTACTATTACATACACATGAATATTTTATCGTTAAAAGCATTTCAATAGGTCTATTTCTAAGGCCCAACCCGTCGGGATCTTTGACGGACAAATCGAATACATTTGGGCTGGGATTCAAATATTTCAAAGATATTTCGCTTGGATGAATATTATTGTTGAGAATCATTGTGATTGATTGATCTTTGTTAGAGGTAAAGCAATTATTTGATCTAAATATTATGGCGATATGAGGTAGAATAATAATCCTAATCTAACATTGTTCAATGTATTAAATAATTAAAATTATACTGCCTTGCGATTCTGTAACTCACTTTTCGAACTCACACAGCGGTTTTCGCAGCTGCGGTTGCGCTCAAATCAGTCGTAAAGCAGTCATTTTACGATTTGGCATTCTGATAAACAATAAACTACAAGCTCGAAAAGTGAGTTACAGAATCGCAAGGCTGGTCTTTATAAAATATTTTTACCGGGAATATGAGGCAACGCCGCTACAAAATATATCACGTGAAATATAGTCTAAGTCAACATATTATATTTCAATTAAGTAATATACACTTATGACCGACAAAAATAAGAAGTATTTACATTTACTGACACTTGTAAAGTCAAGGGCGTAGAACGAACGATGAGAACTGGAAACTCTCCACCACTTATTAATCCCCAATTATTTTCAAGATACTTGTCGAAGAAGTCCACATAATGCGGAAAAAAATAATATACTGCGGCTTCAATACAGCAATAACGTCCCTACGTTGTGTGTGCTTTATTGCCTAATATATTAAATATATTAAAATTCTAATGAAACCATTTATTTTCCAAAGACATCATAAAGTTTTTTTTATTCCATATCATTATTCTATCTTTGCAGTAATTACTTACCAACTACTAAGTTACCAATTATACCTAAACAAAAGGGCAATTGATACTATGCTACTAACATTTTTTATTCTATTTTACAGAAACACACAATCGAAATATTTGAAAACTATTGTTTGTATTAAAGTAACAATAGCAGCCGTGTCAAACTAAAACGTAAGTACAAAAAAAGCTTTAAAAATTCTATTTTTATGTAATTAATTTATTAATATATTAAATTTAGTCTTTCAGCCGGACTTCAAACATCAATCTAACTAAGCATTTGTGTTGGGACGAATTGGTGCGAAACATGAAACTCCGTGAAGATATTTCGTTATTTGTACCCTTAAAAAGATACCACTTGTCCCTTACTCAGAGATAAGCCGAAGTTTTTCACAAATGACAAATTGCAAAGATCACTCAGTGTCTGTCCAAGCTCGAACCACCTTCAGTGCTATATTTTTCAAGGCAATATTGTAGCAGTATGCTTGATTTATACCCGCCTTATTTTGGCACGATATGAGATAAGGTCTGTCTGGGTTGGGCTCACATTTGTCACATTTTTGGTTACTATAGTCGAGAGAATAGATTGTCTTCTTGGCATAAACTTGGTAAGTTTAACAAATTATCAATTTAAGCACAGCTGGAAAACGAAATAAAAATTGACATCAATTTTAATTAATATGTTTAAAATCATACCTTCAAAATATTATTTTCTAATCTGTAATTATTTTTTTTATGCAACAACGCAAACGTTCAGAGGGCTCATCTGATGCGCCGCCGCCGCCGCACATTGCCATGCCGGCCTTTTAAGAATTCGTACGCGGACTTCTAGAAGTAATTTCGAAAGAATTAAATGTTTGTTTCCAAGAACCAGCGGCTCATTGGTCTAATGGTTAGTACCCCTGACTGCGAATCCATGGGTCCCGGGTTCGATCCCTGGCTGAGACAAACATCGATGTGATGAGCATTTGGTGTTGTGCATAGGTGTTTAAACATGTATTTATAGTCTATCTATCTATAATATGTATGTATATCCGTTGCCTAGTACCCATAACACAAGATTCACCAGCTTAGCATGGGACTAGGTCAATTAGTGTGAATTGTCCAATCATAAAAAAAAGATCTATGACTGCAATCAGCTTACTTAGTTAAAAAAAACAAAACCTTTTCCACGCCCGAAAGGTTCAATAGAATTCTTATCACATTCCAATTCCAAATAAAAACCCTAAACACGAATATCCTAAGTTACGTTATTCGTCTAAAACGATGACGTTATTTATAACCTACGCGTTGTCTTTCCATTACATTAGGCGGGTGTTTTTCGCAAGAAAGCAATTTTCCTGAAACTTTATATATATCTTCTAGTGTATGACGAATGGAGCTGATAGAAGAAAGAATACGAGTATTAAAGATATCTAAGTATCATTTTTAAATTCTGGGTGCCATGCTGGTAGGAATTTTTGTGTTTAGGGCATAAAAAAAATAATGAGAAACTATACTATATAATAAAGTGTTATTGATATGTAATCTTAATAATAATAACACTTTATTATTATTTATTATTATTATTATTATCACAATCACAAGAAGAAAAAAAAATTGTGCGTGTACTAGGTGTACACACGTAAGAAGTGAAACTTCTTTATGATCTTATTTTTCGAAAAATGATCTACTATATGCAACTTTACAGAAATTCGTTAAATTAGATAAAGTTTAACAAAAGGCTTTTATTATCATAGACATGAGTACAAATATTTCATTTTACCTTATTACTACGAAGATTATTATAGAATTTCATTAATTGTAATAGAATTATTACTATCATTGAAAAACGTGACGATTTGCTACAAAATTTCTCCCATACGTCGATAAAGAAGTTTCATTCCAACGCCGATAAAGAAGTTTGACTTCAAAAAGCAACATGGCGCGTAACCGAAAAATGTGACGCGTAACGAAAAAATGTTACACTAAATTTTTTTCCAACCTCGATAAAGAAGTTTCACTTCAAAAATAGGAAGTAAATGGGCGGTCTTCCTGCTAAAACTTTCTTACCCCCAACCCAAACGTAAAAAAAATACAATACATAACTTAAAACATACACTAAACTACTTAATATAACTAATAATACATACGTACTACAAAATAATAAAGGTTTATATGTACTATGTTGTTAATTGTTTCTTAAATGTTAATTTTATCTCCGTATTATTTGTATATGGTAAAACGGCCGCTTTCTATACTCGATCTATAATCTAAATTATTTCCAATCCAGATTTTTTTGCAATTTGTTTGTATATAATATTTAACTTTAATACTCATACTGCTAAATTTTCCCTTTCTTTGTAATCCTAGAATTACTTATTAGAACTAAAAGTCTTATATACGTACTCGGCTCGCGTATCTGGTACTTTTAATGCACCAGTGAATAGGTTATCTCACTCTTACAAATTAATAACTAACATTAATGAAAATATTGATATATTTTACATCAATCTTCCTACTTACCGTAGTTTTATTACGCTCTTAATGAGGTTTAAAAATTAGTTTTAGGTTTTGTCTGTTTGCTAGTGTTATTTATATAAAAGAGCGTAGCAATTCTTAAAAGGCCGGCAACGCAATCGCGAGCCCTCTGGCATTGAGAGTGTCAATGGGCGGCGGTATCACTTAACATCAGGTGAGCCTCCTGCCCGTTTGCCCTGTTCTATAAAAAAATCCTTTTAAATGTTTTATGTTCTAATATAATTGATATGTATAGGTATGTGTAAAATTTGTGTAGTTATATTTTCTTGTACCTTTTAAGCTGCATGCTTATTAGATACAAGAAAATGTTGTTTCAGCCTTGCGATTCTGTAACTCACTTTTCGAACTCACACAGCGGTTTTCGCAGCGGCGGTCGCGCTCAAATCAGTCGTAAAGCAGTCATTTTACGATTTGGCATTCCGATAAACAATATACTACAAGCTCCCTCCTTATCTTATATTATATTATAAACAACGATTTCTAAACTCCACCATTTGAAGAACTGAATCGTCACGATAATATTAAAATGGATGTATCCTTTTGTAGAACTTAAAACAACCGTTTAATCATAAGAAAGGATTTCGAATAATAAATAGGTCAACGTCAATACGAAATTGGAAGGAAATCGACTCTGTTACCGCGCCACTGATTTGATGTAAAAACAAAAATGAGCGTTATTTATGACATTTCTTTGTATCACAGAATTTATGGGAGTTCAGGAAAATATACCCGTTTGAAATAAATGCGGAAACCAATAATAATATAAGGACGGTCGAAAGTTACTTATCAATATTGATGACAACTTTTCTATATAGTTAATCAAACTAATGGTACCACCGCAAATATTTGCGAATGTTTTTATACTATTTGCCGTTTGAAACGGTGAGAGATATATGCTGTTTATTGCATATTCTATGATATATAAATTACCGACCTGCCCTGCGATTCTGTAACTAACTCATTTGGCATTCTGATAAACAATAAACTACAAGCTCCCACCTTTTCAGCATCCCAAATCATAAAATTACTGCTTCACGACTGATTTGAGAGCGACCGCCGATGCGAAAACCGCTGTGTGAGTTCGAAAAGTGAGTTACAGAATCGCAGGGCTGGTCCAACTTTGTAACTTTGAACGGCTGTGTATTTTTGAATATTAAGGATTTATGTTACTCACGAATAATGTACCATTATTTCTAATGATTGATGTTTTTTTAAGTCTGTCGGTAATTATGTAACCTAACATTAGTTAAGGTACATATAAATATATTAGTTAATAATTAGAATTGGAAACCAAATGATAGCAATCACACACTTCAAACCATAAAACTAAAGGGACCAACTTTAGTTTTTCCCACACTCATAAATTGTAATATTTATATTAGTCTCGTTTCCGATAATGTCCAATGGGTCGACTACACTTGTATTCCTTATACATACATATACATAGGTAACATAAGTGTCACTTAGATTTGAGAACCCTTCAATAAGTCAAGTTAGTTTTTGGTTAGTCAAAGTATTCTTCCTAGATGTAATCCATATTCCTTCCAAGTATTTATTGACTACAATATAAAGGCATTTGCTACTTTGATAACTTGTCTTAATAGGCCTAAGGCATACCTGATTCTATGGCTGACATATTGTTGAATGTTAGATCTAAGAGGCCCATTTACATGATGCCATTTTCTTGCCTGTAGCATACAATTATGTCGACGCAATAAATGAGTTGCATGGTCTAAACAAAACGTAACATTCTTGATCAATGGGAAAAGTTTCCTTTCAAAACTATTAAGGCCCATTTACACGATGCCATTTTCTTGTACATACCAGACCAATAATTGAATGCAATAAATGAAGCGCAATAATTGCCGTTCAAGAATTGTATGCAACTGTTTACACTTGAAAACTTGAATGCAATTATTGTATTCAAGTTTTGACAAGGAAATAATTGCACATGCCTTTTGTTTACACCAATGCAACTATTTTAAGGAGATTATTGCTTTCAAGTTTTGACTTGTCTAAACACAGGCTTGTACGTGCGTATACCATTTAATGGCGCTTTCGTGCAAGTATTGCACGTATTTGCGTTGACAAATTTTTCATTCAAGTTTTAAATGTTTTAGAAGAGTGTTGGAGTTTGAATATGTAAATATTAATGTAATAATGGCAGGTAACACTTGTCACATGTAAAGAAAAAGTTTTAGTTTAGAATATAAAGAATACCTGTTTGAATTTTATATAAAAAGATAGTTTCTGTTTTTTGTTTTTAGTACTTCTATTCTAGACGCAGATAGTGTAACATCTTTGGCTCTTTATAAACATAAATTATTGTTTTTTTTAAAATAGACCCTCACCACCAGAGCTCAGTCTTCTTAAAAGATTAGAACCATCCAACAGAGAGGTATGAATATGAGTAAAAAGGTGTTTAAATTCAGTTCTGCTGATATAATAAAGTTCATTGAGATTTATCGCAGTCATGAGTGTTTATGGGATACCGAAAATGTAAATTATAAGAACCGATGCACGTAATGCTGCAGCATTTTCACAGGAATTTGAAGTTGACGGTTTCGGACCGAAGGAAATAACAAACAAAATAAAAAATTTAGACTTAATTAATTTTTAATTTATTTAATTTAATTTAACACACCCTCACTCACTGCACTCATGTTTGCCAATGAAGAGATAATTGCGTACAAGAATTGCGTAAGAAATTATTGTACGTGCTGTTTACATCAATAATAGTTTTGAAAGGAAACTTTTCCCATTGATCAAGAATGTTACGTTTTGTTTAGACTATGCAATTCATTTATTGCGTTGATATAATTGTATGCTACAGGCAAGAAAATGGCATCGTGTAAATGGGCCTTTATTGATGTAAACAGCACGTACAATAATTTTTTACGCAATTCTTGTACGCAATTACCTCTTCATTTGCAAACATGAGTACAGTGAGTGATGGTGTGTTAAATCAAATTAATTTAATTTTTTTATTTTGTTTGTTATTTCCTTCGGTCCGAAACCGTCAACTACAAATTCCTGTGAACGAAAGCATTACGTACATCGGTTCTTATAATTTACATTTTCGGCATCCCATAAACACTCATGACTGCGATAAATCTCAAAGAACTTTATTAATTCAGTTCGAATTTAAACACCTTTTTACTCATATTCATACCTCTCTGTTAAATGGTTCTAATCTTTTAAAAATACTGAGCTCTGGTGGTGAGGGTCTATTTAAAAAAAAACAATAATTTATGTTTATAAAGAGCCAAAGATGTTACACTATCTGCGTCTAGAATAGAAGTACTAAAAACAAAAAACAGAAACTATCTTTTTATATAAAATTCAAACAGGTATTCTTTATATTCTAAACTAAAACTTTTTCTTTACATGTGACAAGTGTTACCTGCCTTTATTACATTAATATTTACATATTCAAACTCCAACACTCTTCTAAAATATTTAAGACTTGAATGAAAAATTTGTCAATGCAAATACGTGCAATACTTGCACGAAAGCGCCATTAAATGGTATACGCACGTACAAGCCTGTGTTTAGACAAGTCAAAACTTGAAAGCAATAATCTCCTTAAAATAGTTGCATTGGTGTAAACAAAAGGCATGTGCAATTATTTCCTTGTCAATACTTGAATACAATAATTGCATTTAAGTTTTCAAGTGTAAACAGTTGCACACAATTCTTGAACGGCAATTATTGCGCTTCATTTATTGCATTCAATTATTGCTCTGGTATGTACAAGAAAATGGCATCATGTAAATGGGCCTTAAGAGGTGAACAATTGATTGTCGAAGCTCAATCTCACGGTCTCAAGCTGAAGCCTCAGTGAAACAGTACCTTTATTCGCTGTTGAAAGAGAACTACCAGTTTTTTATGAATATAACTATATTTTTAATTATAATATTTGTCAGAAACACAATTTTGTCTATAAAACTCTTATCAACTTTACGAACCAAAATAACATCAAAATAAACCTTTCAAAGCAATCAAAGCAGATATTACTTTAAAAATTTTGGGTTAAACTTGGTAATACTTGTGAAGTATCCAACAATTTCAGCGAGTTTTGATTGAAGTTTTCGAAACCTGTTTGTTAGATACTTTGGATGGTTTGAAAACAAGCCAATTAACTACATGAAAATATTACTCGGATTTTAAAAACTAAACTAAACTGAGACCCCAATGTAACGAACGGAATGTTTCTGTATATATACGTTTTAAGGCAGTATTTGTTGAACTATGTGGAACCAGCTGCCCACCGATGTATTTCCGAACCAATTCGACTTAGAGTCCTTCAAGAAAATAGCGTACCAATTCTTAAATGGCCGGCTACGCAATGTGAGTATCTATGATCGGAGGTGTCACTTAACATCAGGTGGGGCGTCCTGACGTTTGCCCCCTGTTAATTACAAAAAAATATTTGTTCTTAGACTTCAATAAAAGCGAAAGGTTCGAATCAATTAAATTGTGTTTTTTTTAAATACACCACCGTCCATGACTGTTCTGGATGATCGAGGTCAGATGATTCGGTTTTGAAGGAACCATCAAAAAGATTTCTAATCAGATTGATAATTTTCAGGATAAGAAAAAACTCGCTGCCACCGCGTCGTGATTAAGTCGCATATTAGTCTGGTTTATTAACCTATATCGAAAAATGAGTGGGTTGAGATTCAGTATGAATGGATGGATGGCGTGCAGTGGTATAAATATGAGAACGTAGTTCCAGCGATGCAGAGGATTATCTCTCAATTTTTTTTAACCCTATCTTTAACCCAAATTTTGCATTGAATCGTAATTTTTATTTATTTATAAGATATTAAATAGTTTAACATCGACATATAAAAAATAGCCTGTTCTTAATATTCATATTAAATACGTTTTAGTGTATTTTGGAGCCGATTAAATTTTTAAGGCATTTCTCTGTTTAAATTGTGGTAATATTTTTCGCTTGGAATTCGAATATATGAAAAAGCTCTGATTGACACATTGAACAATTTATACGGTTATTATTTTACGTATATATGTATAATATTATTAAATAACGAGTATGCAGTAATACTAACGTATTAGGGTCTAATTACACTGTATAGACTATTAAATTTTTTAACCATACCGCCTGTTAGATCATGCGAATTTAAAGGGCGACTATTTCATTTAAAAGCTTTTAAATGAAATATTTGGACTGATCGTTAGATGATAATTACGAAATCGATATACGATATCGTGTACATAGTCAATGAACGTATTGTACAAGAACTTGGAATCAGCCAATACAGCGTGAAACTTTCGATTTCTTTAGCACTTTTCTATATAGAAATAGTTCGCGTCAGAATAAACAGGGATGTTTGTTTCGCTTGTGTAAACGTTAAGTAACTCGGATAATATTGATAGGTAGAGCAAATAAATTCGTTGCTAGAATCTGGGTGACGCCGAAATCAATTCTTTCAGTTTTGTTTCATATATTATACATGTAGTCGTATATTTTATATAAAGTAATAGATTACGAGTAAAATATTATTAGTAGTAGTAGATTTTGTTCCCTTTGGATTCTTGGGTCGTGGGGTTCATGTGTACAGGTGCTAGTTAAAGATTTAAGTTGGCGCCTGATATACATATAGTACTGCCAGCATTAAAGGTACACTGCCACCAAACTTTTTAAATTTGTTTGAATTTTCGATTTATAAATTTTTAATGATTATTATTATTTATTAAGAATTACTGTATATTTGTGAGTATACAGAAATATACCGAGATTTCAGACTACCACAAAAAATTAAATGCCACATAATATATTGTGTAAATATAGACATCGTTGACAATAGTTTAAAAGTGTTGTAAATTTATCATTGTGTACTCATCATAGAATACTTAACAAAAACAAATATTGGAATTTAATAATTGGATTTTGATTATGTCGTTATTGTGAATTAACGGAAAAAACAAAAGGCAGTAGGCCAATACGATGAACCGACAAAGTATCTCAAAACCTAGACTCTAAAGTCTCGCACAAGCTGGAGATGAAAGTAGCTGGTGCTGTAACTTGCCACAACGATGCTTCCAGCACCACGAGGCAGTGAGCAAGATAGGAGGAGGAAGATGTCGTTACACGTACGCTAAATAAAAAACCATGATAATCAGTAATTTAGTTTACGTACACGCTATTAATTAAAACAATAATTATAATGCAGTGCTTCCCGAAGCTAAAAAAGCGCCTCAAAGGGCATAACGCGAGACCGACACGGGTGGCGTGGAGCGTGAAATTCCATTTTGCATTTATTATAAATGTGAATTTGCATAAAATTTTTAGTACATAACTCGTATGACAGGGCTCGCTTTTATAACATCGCATTATTTTTTACGTTCACTCTTCATAGTCTTATATGAAGGAGAAAATGAATTTGACGTCTAAAATTTTTTGTGGATAAATGATGACACGTTTTTTTTGGGTTAATACTAAATTGTTCATTTATATCAGTTTTAATTGGATTTTGAAAAGAGCCTTAGTACTGGGTGGCTTTCAAGCGTGGTTGGTATTGTAATGCTAAGTATTTTTTACCTCACCTTTTATTACGGCTAAGTATTTTTTACCTCACCTTTTATTACGGCTAAGTATTTTTTACCTCACCTTTTATTACGGCTAAGTATTTTTTACCTCACCTTTTTTAAATCAGCGGTGTCAGGGTCAAAAGGTTGATAACTATAGAGCCATTGTATTATTTTATGTGGTTAAATAAAAAAATAAATCAGTGGCGCCACAACCTATTTAGTTCTTGGCCTCAGATTTCTGAATCTGTTTCATGATCAGTTTTCAATCTAATAGGCAAGTAGGTGATCAGCCTCTAGTGCCTGACACACGCCGTTGACTTTTTGGGTCTTAGACATGTCGGTTTCCTCACGATATTTTCTTTCACCGTTCGAGCAAATGTTAAATGCGCACATAGAAAGCAAGTCCATTGGTGCACAATCGTGGATCGAACCTACGACCTCAGGTATGAGAGTTGCACGCTGGATCCACTAGGCCAACACTGCATTTTATGAGATTTGTTTTTATGTAACAGGAGGCAAACGGGCAGTAGGCTCATCTGATGTTTAGTGATGCCCATGAGCACTCACAGAGCCAGAAGTGGGTTGCCGGCCTGTAAATAATCGCTTTTTTCTTGAAGGATCCCATGTCCAATTGGTTCCGAAATACTTCAGTGGGCAGCTGGTTCCACATAGTGGTGGTGAAACGACGGACGTGATACGGATGGTATTTTGTATTCTGCCTTGACGTCCGGTGTTGAAACTCAGCTGCAGGTCTTAATCAGAACAACTAGTCGAAACACGGAAATCGAAAATGCTGTAGAAGATGCAGAGAGACCACACATCTTTACGCAACGCACGCAGGGGATAAAGCCGCTCAGAAAGTGACTGGTCGTCGATGATTCGAATCGTTCTTCGTTGAATACGATCAAGCGGAAGAAGCTGGTACTGGGGAGCTCCTGCTCAGAGATGAGAACAGTACTCCATGTAAGGCCGAATTTGCGTTTAAACAAATTTTTATTGCAAGTCTGAAATAATTTAATATTAATTTTAATCAAATTATTTTATACAGAATTCAAAGAATATTAGTTTTAACTCACTTTTATCAAGGCATTAATTTAACTAAATACCCATAACTTATGAATGTGTATTATTACATTTTATTCACAATCTCCTATTCGTAAGTAACAACTATATATTTTCCTTAATAAATATAATTTTTTACTATCCTACTTTGCACTATCCTCACAAGTTACAAAAAAACGCAAGTATCCATAAAATATATAACATAAACAAACCACATAAAGACGAGTACAAATAGGTTCAAACAAAATGGCTGACGCACCATCAAAGATTAACGAATTGGATATAAAAATCTCTATTGCTTTCTTTATTCGTAATTAAATCTTGACTTCAAAAAGAAGTTCTACTCAAAACAAAGTTATAAAATACAGGGATTGTGAGACAATAAATCTCTTTTTTGTGTTGTTTCAGATGTTGACAAATATATTTTTTTATAAAATGTTTAAAAAATTCTTAACAATGTATAGAAAAGTTTCTAGTAGATTATTATTAAACTATCCAGTATCTTCAATAGCTATCTAACGCACAGTCTAGTATGTAACTCTACAAGCCCTTATTTTCGCGTTTTAGTTTTTTAAGCAACAAATAACTATTAATAAATATTAAAGCTATTATTGTACAACCAACAAAAAAGTGTAAAACTAGTACTCTATGAATTTTGCTAAATGTTATTCAAATATTTAAAATCTTAAGCATAATGCAGCAATTAAAACTAAATATCTCCTATTAATAGTATATCCCAAGGATGTTAATTGGCATATCCAGATTTAAGTAAAGGGTTTAAAATAAACTACCATGCCCTTCGCTTGCCCCTGTTGGAGATTTTGTCAGCTTATCTAAATAAATAATAGTTTAAAAAAACTAAAAACACGCTTTTATACAATTTTCAGCCTAAATTAGGAATTATTTTTCACTTTTTAGTTTGATGTGCTTTAAAAGCGTATTTTTTAGTTTTTTTAAACTATTATTAATTTTTTAGTTAAATTTTTTTATATTTTTTTCGGATTATTGCATTGTCATCGATCTTTGACAGGTGCGCAAAATTTGAATTAAATCTGTCCGTTTAAAGTGGGTCAAAATCGAGTCCGAAGAAGTCGGTTACATTCATACATACATACATACATACAGGTGAAGCTAATATAAAGCGTGTAAAAAGACTCAGTTCACACCTTAAGCGGTTATACTCAAGCCTAATAAATCTTATCTAGCAATAAAAGTAAAGAATATCTCGTGACTCAAGTTTCGTAAAGATAAAGTACTGAAAAGCTAAAATCGTGGCTATAAAGCAAACGTGTTGCAGCATTTACAATTATAATTAGATGTTTTACCATCGCGTGCTCCACAATGTGCAAAGTTTTAGCGTTTTATTAGAAACAGCGGCTTTATTACAGCCGTCACAGTTTACTACCGTTTAGTGGTGATGTAGATATTTGTTTATAAGTACTTCGTTGCAGGTATACAGAAATACAGTATAATTAATAATTAAATAAAAAGATTATCGCTTCTGTGCAATTGCTTCCAGGCAACCACTGTGAGAAAAAAAATTAGATAAGTGAGAAGTGGAAAACCATATAATACTTAATTAAATAAAAAGCTTACCACTTTCGAGCAACCACAGTGAGAAAAGAATAAATAAATTAGGTAAGTGAGAAGTTGAAAACCACATAAGACAGACTAAAACAAAACTAATGTAATTAAATAAAAAGCTTATCACTTTCGAGCAACCACTGTGAGAAAAAACAAATTAGATAAGTGAGAAGTGGAAAACCATATAATACTTACTAAAACAAAACTAATAGAACAAATCAAAGCAATTGAAACATATGTAAACAGTGAAAGGGGAAATAATAAATATAATAAGTTAATAAATATTAATAAGTTGTTGTTGTAAGTGTGTTGGTCGCATCGATACTGTAACACTTCTGTAGGCTATAACCATAATAATATATCATACTCGCTGTAAACACTCAAAATGGCGAGTTCGAGTTAGGTGCGTAAAAAAACGTTTATTTCCATTAAATAAAGTGATTTACTAATCTTCTAATTAAAAAGATCGCTTAAATACAAAATTAGCAAACTAATTTACAATTAACACACCTGACAAATATATTATTATAGTTTTATTTAACCGTGGATGATTTCTAATGTTTTGAATTAAGGTTTATAATAATGTTCCATCGTTTAACAACACAAGTAGTACCTAAGAAAATGCTAGATAATGTACACTATTAGAGTAACAAAAAAAATAGCCTCAAAACGTCTAAATAAAAATATAAAACATTGTCATCCATTTAATAAAACAATCCTATTATATTTGCCACAAGTTACAGTTGTACATTAGTTTGCTTATATTCTGTTTAAGCGATCTATTTAATTAAAAGATATTTAACTAACGTAACTCCACTCACTAACTTTTCATAAGTAAACAAGCATTTATACACAACATAAGTTTGCACGCTGCGAACTGTTTAATTAACTTAAGAGCATCAACACTCGACAACTTTAAGAAATTAAAGTAGTTTTCCTCACTACCAGTACTATGCACTATATAGCCTAGTTAAGGTGTTAGAAATTGACTTGTTTAAAACGAAATTAGACTATCAGAGTTTACATTGAGTTTTTCGGAAGAACATTTGGATGGTTATTATTTTTAATTACTCAAGAAATAGAAGTGCGTGATGTTAACGCGAAGAGCAGTGTTGGCCTAGTGGCTTCAGCGTGCGACTCTCATACCGTAGGTCGTAGGTTCGAGCCCCGGCTGTGCACCAATGGACTTTCGTTCTATGTGCGCATTGAACATTTGCTCGAACGGTGAAGGAAAACATCGTGAGGAAACCGACATGTATAAGACCCAAAAAGTCGACGGCGTGTGTTAGGCACTGAAGGCTGATAACCTACGTGCCTATTAGATTTAAAAATGATCATGAAACAGATTCAGAAATTTGAGGCAAACACCTAAAGAGGTTTCAGTGCCACTGATTTATTATTTTATGTTAACGGCGAACGTGGCATTTGTGTGACTTTGTGTGTGATTTATTTTTACTATAAATTCCACTATTAAGATTTACTCCGCCCAAATATTAAATCCTTATAGAAAAGTTCGAGGCATACTTTATGAACCAAAGCATGAAAGAGTTTTTCACATTATCCAACTTCCATAATATCATCGTTTAGTGAAGGTTTCGATTTGCAGTTATCTCATAAATCCATCTTGGGTCTAGACAAGTTTTATTGAACGGAATCTCATATCATACCTATCTAATCCAACTTCTTAATAATGTATGAGGAATGTTTCAGATACAACTTTACCTATTTCTATTTATGGGTCTTATGTTAGTGGGTGAATTCAAGTACAATTAGTTTGACACAAGTTTGCACAAAGTTTTTAACCATATTATAAGCTATTTCAGCATTGTATTATAAGAAGTACTAAATCATACTTATTCTCAATTAACATAAAACTAATGATTGTATCACTGAGGTATAAAAAAGATACATTTCTGATTTATTAAAGTGATAACAAAAAATACAATTATTAATGTGCTTTTCAAAATTTATACAATTAAAGGTGTAGTTTAAATCTACGCGCTACGGCGTAGCAATAAACGCATCAACATTCAATGGATATAAAAACTTTTAAAAATATTCATGTCAAATATTGTGTTTTTGATAGTTTGAAGTAGTAAATTTATATGAAATATTTATTATATGCTATTGGTGTATTTTATACAACTATTGATCTACTTCACATATACAATATTGTTTTGGCATGCATGAACATCTTAGTCTGTCCTCAACAGATGTCGGCATATCAAGGAAAGGCGAACTCTTAACAGTAACAGCATATTGTAATGAATTTGTGATTACTTATTATTATTTTACAAATTTATTATTCAAATCACGTTTATTTTTAATTAATGCCATTGTCATTATACTTATTAAATGAATAACGTCAAGTCAAATTAGTGTAAAACCGTTAATAGGAATGGTTAATTTCGAAATGACTATTCAATGGTCGATAATAATAATGACTCCATAGTCATTATTATTATTAAACGTTATTTATCATAATTTTAAATATTAAATCAATGACTATAAATATTAAAGTAATCTTTGACACTCGTTCCTATGACTGCCGTTCGACTCTGTGGTCGATTCGGGTTCGGTCGTGGAACGAGTACACGAAATGTCACGAAACTGGAATTACAAATGCTGGTTGCTTAAATACAGGAACTGGTTGGTGTGGCCCTCAGTTCGATTGAGCGGTCTAACTAAGCAGAAGCCTTTAAACAGTAGACTCTCAATGTCGATATTAAATGGCTGATGCCAACAAACCAATCTATGACAATAAGGAGAAGTATTTGTATAATATAAATAGTCGAATATTGAGGATTCATAACAATTCAGAAGTGCGATAAGGACCCAATCTAAGGTGCGTACAAGTGTTTTATACGATTATTAATGTTATTGCTATAAATAAATAGAAATCGAACGCCCCACGTTTTCTTTGGCTACTAGAAGTTATGTACGCCTATAGAGCCAAGTGTGCTTTACATACTGAAAGGCTATGTATGCCTAACGAGCCATGTGTACGTAGTAGGTTATGTGTGCCTACAATAGGAAGCCAAGCGTGCTTCAGCTACTAGAGGCTATGTATGCCTATCGAGCCATGTGCGCTTAATGGGTGATGTGTGCCTATTAGCCATGTGTGTTTAGTAGGTTATGTGTGCCTACGATGGGAAGCCAAGTGTGCTTCAGCTACTAGAGGCTATGTATGCCTGCCGAGCCATGTGTGCTTGGTCGATAGGGGGTTATGTGTGCCCACAATAGGAAGCCAAGTGTGCTTCAGCTACTAGAGGCTATGTATGCCTACTGAGCCATGTGTGCTTGGTCGTTAGAGGGTTATGTGTGCCCACAATAGGAAGCCAAGTGTGCTTCAGTTACTAGAGGCTATGTATGCCTACCGAGCCATGTGTGCTTGGTCGTTAGAGGGTTATGTGTGCCCACAATAGGAAGCCAAGTGTGCTTCAGCTACCAGAGGCTATGTATGCCTATCATGAGTCATGTGAGTATCCTAGAGGTCATGTGTACCTAGAAAAAACGAACATTAAGAGTTACTCATTTTTTGTTATTAAAGTGAACCATTGTAATATTCATATAATCATAAATAAATATTCATGGACTTATTTATAATAAAAATAAGAAAATTTGGTAACATTATAATATTTTAGATTTTGTTATTTCCTGAATTTGGTTTACTTCTATCACTCACTTGTGAGCATTTTATTGAACAATATTGTGTTAATATGAAAATTCTTTAGTAATACAGGTACAAGGAAAATGTATAATACATAATTTGTAAAGAGTAATTTACAGACACAAGGAAGTAGCTTTTACCAGTAAGCCTTTTTTTTTAAGGAAGACTTTAAAATTATATATTTCCATCAAGTAAGTATTATGAGAAGTCAATTATAACCATTGGGGTTTACCTGTGCAGTAAGTTACAAACTATGCAATTTTAAACTCCTATCTACCATAAGACAAATTATTGTAGCAGTGTAAAGGTAAATTAAAAATTTGAATTTATTGATGTCCTTAATGCCAACAGAATTTAGCATAAATAAAGCTTGTATTGTAGATTCTAAATGTGAATATCAGAATGTTTTTGGTGTCCATGTTTCCTCAGAATTGGGTGAACTTTAAAGAATTCACTCATTTAATAGGAATGTGCTTATTAAGATAGATTTTATTCTATTAGTTATTTTTGACATCATGAACTTAAATAAAGCTTATAAAATACAAAAGCTTTATTTTTAAAGTAATTATAATACATATAACATAATTTTATGAATTAACTTTGTTTCTGGTTGAAGTACTTGTGGTCAAAAATAATAATAAAATCAAATGCAGATATATCACAGACTGATATAAAATATCTTGTGCAGTGTGTTATTAAGATGTTTGCAGTTGGTCCAGGCCAGAGTCATCTTTAACAATTTAATTTGAACAGAATAAAGGAACCCTAGAAACGAAGCAGGACTAGGTAGACTAGACATTGACATTTATCAAGTTCATCTCAGGTATGGTGCAACTTACAAGCTAGAAATAACATGGTTAAGTCTACGGGGCATATTAAATTATCTGAACACAGTTTATAATGTCAAATATTATATATTTCTTATGTACTTGAACAATATTTTGAGCTTTGATTCAGCACTTTTCTTTATGTCCCTTTCATTGTCTACAAAATGTTTTGATTGCTTAGTTTTGTTCCATTCTTTGCCTAAGTAATTTTATATTTTATGTAGTTTTGCACTTCTTGCACTTACCTTATTTAATGTAATTTTTATCCTCATGGAGCCTAGGAAAGTGCATTATTTGCACCAGGGAGTTTATAGTGTTGTTGATGGAAGGTGCTATTTGCCCGTGACAAATTTATCTTGTCAAAATCTTACATTATCCAAGAAATGCCCTATTGCTAAAGGAACTTGTTTTGTTGAAAAAGATAGTACCTATGTAAATAAAGTAATATGTATGTAAAGTAATAAGTAATTCGGAATATGAGCCCTTACTAATATCTGACATAAATGTTGGTTCCCAAATTGACAAAGAGGCATTAGGTAAGATCATTAACTTTTACTCAATTATCTGCTTTGCATTTAATCTAGGAGAAAATGGTTGTAACAACTCAACTAGAATGAGAATAGACTTATTGGATGAGAAACCTGTAGTTTACCGACCATATAGATTATCCTTTTCGGAAAGAGATAATAAATGACTTGTTGCAAAATGACATTATACAAGAGTCCAATTCAAGAATTATGCCAGTCCTATTTTATTGGTAAGGAAGAAAACAGGAGAACAGCGCTTATCCGTTGATTATAGGGCTCTCAATAACAAAACGAGGAAGGATTGTTTTCCGTTGCCGATAATCGATGATCACTTAATTAATGATCAATTAACTAACCTTAGTGGCAATAGATTCTTTACATCTTTAGATCTGATTTCTGGGTAATAAACTTGATGAGTTAGCATTGGGTGACATTCTTGTGCCATCGGTTACCCTGGAGGAGGGATTTGAGAGGTTAGAGAATGCTTTGAAGTTGTTACGGCAAAATGGGCTCACTTTAAAATTATCTCAATGCCGATTCTTCAGTAATACCCTTGACTATCTAGGCTATGAGATTTCTGCAGAAGGCATACGTCCTAACGAAAGTAAGATTCTAGCTGTAAAAGAGTTTCCTATTCCTCAGAACGTACATGAAGTCCGTCAGTTTTTGGGACTAGCAGGCTATTTTAGAAAATTTATCAAAAGTTTCGGTGAAACAGCTAGGCCTCTAACCAACTTTCTCAAGAAGGGAAATGTTTTAAATGGACAGATAAAGAATTTCGTTCGCTTACTACCTTAAAGGATAAATTAATTGGCCGACCAATTTTAGCTATATACAATCCTAATTTTGAAACTGAGTTGCATACGGATGCAAGTTCTTTAGGCGTGGGTGGGATATTGATGCTATAGCGGCCGGAGTCGCGTGCTCTTAAGCCAATAGCTTACTTTAGCCAGTAAACCGCCCCGGAGGAGCGTCACTTGCACTCTTATGAACTCCGAGACCCTTGCAAATGTGTATGTTCGTTAAAGAAATTTAGGGTATATTTTTTGGGGATTGAGTTCAAAACTGTAACAGACTGTAACGCTATTCGAACTACATTAACGAAACGCGACTTAATACCCTGAATAACTAGGTGGTGGCTTTTAACAAGTGAATTCAATTTTAGTATAGAGTACCGGCCAGGCATCCGCATGGCTTATGTGGACGCACTGAGCCGTAACACGAAATTAACACCCGAGGTTATCGATAATTCTACAGTTACAGTCTATAGTATCGACACTGATAATTGGCTCTTGACTTTACAAATGTCAGATCCTGAGATATCCCGAATATATAAAATTCTTAAGCCTTAGTCTGATAGAGAAGCTAAAGATATTAGGAGAAACTATTTAGTTAAGAACTATTTAGTTAGAGTGTATAGGAGAGTTGATGATAAGATCTGTTTAGTAATTCCTCGCAGTGCTCGATGGCAAATGTGTAAATCTAACCACGATGACGCAGGTCATCTAGGAATATCAAAGACTACCGAGAAGATTCAATCTGTTTTCTAGTTTCCTAAGTTACGTAGAATTGTTAAAAAGTATGATAAGTCTTGCATTAAGTGTGCCTATAGGCACGCAAAAGGCATAAGGATAACGCGTCTCGACATATGAATGGTCAGTTGTATCCGATAGAGAGGGTAAGCATTCCGGTCCACACCATTCACATTGACCACTTGGGTCTATTTGTCAAAAGCAAGAACGGCAATATTTACATTCTCACCATAGTGGACGGATTTACCAAGTATTTGTTTGTAAGAGCTGCTAAGGATACAAAGACTAAAACAACTGTTAAGGTATTGCTAAATATTTTTATGACTTCGGTTTACCATCTCGAATTATATCAGATCGAGGTACCTCTTTCACTTCAGCAGCTTTTAAATCTTTTTGCGATACTCATGGTATTAAACATGTTTTGAATGCTGTTGTGTGTCTCAGAGCCAACGGCCAAGTCGGAAGATATAATTAAACGATCTTAAGCTCACTTGTAAAGTTTTCTGACGGTGAGGACGAACGGAACTGCGACATGTGTGTGTAGGAAAAATTCAGTGAGGAATTAATAATGCAACTAACTCCACCACTCAAAAGACAGCTACGGAAGCATTGTTTGGAACCAGATTGAAAGATAGCCTAAATAACATGTTAGATATAAATGATGAGCCTAATCTAAACTGTACAGAAGTGAGGCAAGACGTTCGTACAAATATCGAGTCTAGTCAAATTAAACAAAAACAAAACTACGACCAAAATAGAGTTCCTGCCCCGACTTATAAGGAAGGGGATTTAATTAAAATAACTAGAACTAATTTTAGTAATAAAGGTAATAGTACTAAGTTAATATCAAAATTTATAGGCCCCTTCAAAATTGCAAAAGTTTTGGGCAATGATAGATATAAAATTGTTGAAATACCTGGTTTTAGTAAACGCAAAAATAAATTTGATAGCGTGGTTGCCGTAGACAGGATTCGTCCATGGATCAATATAAATGTGTCCGAACATAATGATAATTTAGATGCAGTAGCTAGCAGCAGTAGTACGTCTGATAGTGAAAGTAACAAAAGTGACAATGAACTATCACAAAATCAATCTGAATCCAAATAACAGCCGAATGTAATGAATTATTGATTAAAACGAAATGTATAGATAAGTTACAATTAGTTCACATGAAACTAAAATATTTTGTTATGTACCTATTTGAATTTATAAAACCTTTCCATGATTATATACCGTGCGTCAGGAGATCGCACGTAGTCGGACGGCCGAATGTAATGAATTTGTGATTACTTATTATTATTTTACAAATTTATTATTCAAATCACGTTTATTTTTAATTAATGCCATTGTCATTATACTTATTAAATGAATAACGTCAAGTCAAATTAGTGTGAAACCGTTAATAGGAATGGTTAATTTCGAAATGACTATTCAATGGTCGATAATAATAATGACTCCATAGTCATTATTATTATTAAACGTTATTTATCATAATTTTAAATATTAAATCAATGACTATAAATATTAAAGTAATCTTTGACACTCGTTCCTATGACTGCCGTTCGACTCTGTGGTCGATTCGGGTTCGGTCGTGGAACGAGTACACGAAATGTCACGAAACTGGAATTACAAATGCTGGTTGCTTAAATACAGGAACTGGTTGGTGTGGCCCTCAGTTCGATTGAGCGGTCTAACTAAGCAGAAGCCTTTAAACAGTAGACTCTCAATGTCGATATTAAATGGCTGATGCCAACAAACCAATCTATGACAATAAGGAGAAGTATTTGTATAATATAAATAGTCGAATATTGAGGATTCATAACAGCATATTAAGTTCTTTGTGAAGCAATCATTTCAGAATATATTTACATATTCCTTATTAAATACATTATGTATTAGAATATATGTCTTTCTATGATTAAAAATAACCATATTACCCTAAAATGTTTATTGTATGGCATTCACTCTTTAGGGACCGAAAAAATGTTTGAGCTGTTATACAAAATGTTTCACATTAAAAGCTAAATGGAGTATATTAGTCAAAGTGGAAAATCAAATAGCTTATATTGTTACACACGGTAACAATGGACCGGTGGTCCCATTGCGGTGGCAAAACTGATGGCATTCTTATATTTTTGACTACCCCCAAGAACTTCGTTTCGCCTTAATATGATTGTTTTACTTAACATTCCTTTGTAGTAGCTTAATACCAACATATTATGGAACATTTTGCTATGCTATCCCATAGAGACCGTTCGCTTTATCGGAATAAAAAAATTAAAAGTTAATAAAGATATTTTTTTTTCTCTCCTTAAAATATTTTCTCAGATTTCAATAAATAGTAAAAACAAGTGCGAGCGTACAAAGTACACTTGTCAGAAGTGAAACTTATACAAATCTAAAACTTTAGATTTCCGAGACTTAGAGGGAGGGAAAAAGGAAGATATGTTAGGAATTTAATAAATTAAATTGTCATTAAAATATTACAAGTGTCGAAAATTAATACATATTATAAATTTATAATTTTAATTTATTTCTTCGATAATAAAAACATGAAGCATTTTAATTTATAATTTGTCATTTGAGATTTCAATAAATTATTTGGCATAAAATATAAAATACTAATATTTCATAAATTCTCTTTACTAAATTTTAATTTTAAAATAGAATTTCTATAAGGTAATGTCTCACTCTCTCTCAATCGGTCTCAATCGCTCTCTACCTTTTCTTTGACAAAAACGCTGTACATCTTCTTGACATTACGTAAAAAAATTTACCCTCATGCGACTAAAGAAATTTCACTTCAAAAATATACCCGTATTGTTCCAGCCTTATTGTAGTTTTGTGCTTAGTAACATATTTTGTTATAGATATAAAGATTACGGTAATATTTATGATAATAAATATGCCTTAACTAATTTAGTTTTGTTAGGAACAATATTAATAACTCCACAACCCTTGTGTCTTGGCTTCCGATCATTTTTATCGTCGTCATTGGTCTAAAACAAACAATTCAATGTTTCCTTATAGAGAATTAATTGCGCAAATAATCCATTATTGCACAGACGGCTTATGAAACGCTCGACCTTAGTCTAAAAAAACGTTACGTTTACCCACTGATCACTATCACTGATCTTCTCCGTGAAGAAAAGGGTGTCTACGCAGATCTTTTAACTCAGAGTTTCGTAGAAAAAAAGGTTAAATTTTATAAACTTTTTCTACGAACTTAAAGGTATAAAATTGATTAAGATTATCAAAAGTTATGACCTCATTTGACATTTTAATGTGATATTCTAACCTCAGTATCTTTACGTTTTTAATGGAAATATCATGTTTTTCTAAAGAATATCCTAACGTCTGATTATCCCACGGGAAAAGGAGCTATCGGGAGTAAGCCCATCAATCATGACACCCGTCAAATTCTAAAGCAAGACGAGTGTTGACAGTAAAATATTATACTGGGAACAAACTTCTACGGATTCAATCGCTGAGAGTTAAGAGCGAGCCTCTAAAGTCTAATTTTTTTTATGGCTTGTGTGTTTAAAGTGCGTTTATAGTACGTTCTTCTCTTGAAGGCCCTTAAGTTGTAACGGTTTGGAAATATCTGGAATGGCAGCTGGTTTCATAAAGTGGTAGTGCGCGGCAAGAAGTGTCTTAAAAGAGTTTTACTGCAAAACGCCAAATTTAAGGTGGAACATGTGGAATTTAGCATTCAGTCTTGTCGTGCGATGTTGAAATTTTGCCGCAGGTCCACCTATGCTTACCATAATACTATATCTATGCTAATCCCGCAATACAGAGCTTTGTAGATATTGATTTTTTTTTAAAGACAATTCACACCAATTGACCTAGTCCCATGCTGTGGTAGTTGTGCTTGGGTACTAGGCAACGGATATACATATTAAGAAGAAAAAACATATTTAAACGCCCAAGACTAAGCACACACCATGCTCATCAATCGATGTTCGTGTCACCGGGATGACGACATGGATTCGCAGTCAGGGGTACTAGTCACTAGACCAATGAGTCGTCAATTCAAAAAAAATTGATAATAAAGCTATTATTGTAGTGGCAGAAGGCCTGGCCTAGTGATCGTCGTCTTGTTTTAATTTATTACAATTCTCAGTCATAATAATATCATTTCAAATATGAAAAGTTCTAAGCACGCACAAAACACTCACGAAAGAATATAATATTGAAGACATATTAAATATTAAATTCAACATCAGCAAATATGGAAACAATTACTAAAAGAACAACTCCACAAGCGAAACAAAAAATCAAAAGAGAAAAAGTACAGCTAAATTAAAATACATATTCAAATAAGATGATTATTTTTAGTGCATTTTAAAGTCAGTTAAGCTTTTATATTTTATATATTAGCATAGAATTTGTTTGTAACATAACTGAACATTAGCATGCATTTGCTCAACTACTTAAATCAGCTGTGTGAATAATTGTTATTTGAAGCGTTCATTTGAACACAAAGCAAAATTTAATCAGAATTAAATGAATTAATTTAAATAAATTTAATTTAAATATTTAGAAAATATTATTTCTTTTTTAGGTTTAAGATTTCTTCAAATTAAGGCAATTAAATCTATATATAATACCTTCTTAAATTACCAGCTCACATAATTATTAATTTTCTGTGTGTTTTAAACTCTAAGAGGTGTAAAAATAAGATAATTTTACAATTTCAGGTACAGAAGTTATAACGAGAGAGAGATAGAAGGGTTGTAACGGTGTTTAATCAATATCTACATAATTTCCACTTAAAATCGTGGACAACAACTAGTCTAGTAGTCAATCTAAACAGAGGATTTACTTGAAGCAATATTGCTCGCTAACCCTATCAACGGAATATTGAGGCCATCAATTTTATAGGGACCTGAGGTTATTGTAAGTTCAAAGATAAAGAAGACCAAAACAATCATAAAAATATAAGTAGCGATTGTAAACGATATTTAAATTTGTTAAGCAATAAGGGTTATTTTAATATTATTTCAAACTTTAGTTTTAAAACAGTTTAGTACTATAAAAATAAATCCTAATATTTTCATGCGTGTTAAGAGAATTTTGTCAAATCATTAAACTACCACGAATTATTATTATTTTATTATTAAAGCTTTATTAATCCATACAACAATTGGTTAGTTTGCATTCCTTAATATTAGTATTAGTTGTGTTACTATGAATTTATGTTAGATTTATTTTTTAGTGGTCTAGTTCTTGTATGGCCCCTTTTAGGGTAAAAGCCTCCTCCATATTTTCCATTTCTCTTTGTCTTGAGCAACATTCATCCAATTTTTCCCCGCTAATTCTATAATGTCATCTGTCCATCTCTTCTTCTGTCGTCCAATACATCTTTTTCCAGTCAGGTCCAGTCCATTCTGTTATTTCCAGCGTCCATCTTCTATACCACGGATTACTCATCGGTTAGGTAGTCTTGTGACATTTTATCGCAATTTAGCAAATTGTGTACCGTAATTGTAACTATTGTTCTCAATCAGTTTTGAGGGATTTCTTCTTTAAAAGTTAAACAAACTTCGCCTTTGACTTATTTGGGCGATCTGTCTTAAAATTTTGACCATTAAAGATATCCCAAAGTCATAAACAAAGTTCAACAAAACTACTCTATCGCAAATAATGGTTTTGTTGACAAAGATTTAGCCCAGTTTGAATTTGGAAGGAAGGTGTTCATTTAACTTAGAACGGAATTTGCGTTAATATTCTGACCCCATAATTCATTAAAAATAATCGTACTAATTTCAGGAGAAGAAAGAAATGAAAAGAAAAAATGTACTTTAGATAAAATAGTGAAGTTTGAATGATTTATTTATTATGAATAAGATGTATATGTTCCAGTATTTATACCAAAGTTAAAGGTCTGGTTAGCAGAAGAGCAAGGCACGATACTTCGATAGCGATTCTTATTTTTTATTTATTGGGAATGCACATCACGTAGTTCCAAGTCATTGCCCGAGTGTTGGCAATTTGGCCTATACATTTATTCATACACCAGATGTTTGCTACTGGATTTAAAAGTATCTTAAGATTATAGTAAGATCCACTTCAGTAAATATTACCATAAAGAAAAGCACACAACTAAAAGTTTTAATGACTTGGTATTTTTTTTTATTTTTTCATGCATCTTAAATTGTATTACTTCATAAAACTCTTTCCTCTTTTTTTTATTTTTAATTTTTTTTTAATTTGTTTTCAAATTACATATTTGTTATCAAAGGACTCTCTTGCAGGATAATTTATTTACCATAAAATATATTTTGTCACTGTTTTATAGTGAAGACAAAAGTTTCCCAATAACTAGTGTTTGTTATTGAAAACTTTTTAAGATTTAAAAGTTTTCTATCGCCGTGTCCTGACTATTGTTCTATTTGTCACGAGACATTGTATCTTGGGAAGTATAAATAAATATTTGCTTCAAGCTAGAACTTTGTGGACCTTGGAAGCCAAGCCTTTGTTTAATATAAATTCGTTTGTAGTATATAGATGAAAAGGATCAATAAAAAAGTTCCATTATGTGAGTTCCATTATTTCTGTTTATCGTATGTTTCATTAAATACCATTTTTTACACGACCTCCTTAGCTGTCAGTATTGGTTTTTTTTTGGGGGGGGGGGAATATTGGGGGGGGGGGGGGGGGGGGGGGGGGGGGAAGAAAAAAAAAAAAAAAAAGGGGGGGGGGGGGGGGGGGGGGGGGGGTGGTTTTTTTTTGTTGGTTGGGGAAGGAAAAAAAAGGGGGGGGGGGGGGGGGGGGGGGGGGGGAAAGCTGTCAGTATAACAAGATGTTTTCTTAACTAGTATATTAATGTAACATTAGATGTACACATTTTGCAGGCGATATTAAATGAAATTAAACGTTAATGAGTATGCGCTTTTAAAAATATTTTCATTGCCGTTTTCAACAGTATGAAATGTTCTTTCAGTGTAGTAAATAATAGACGGCTTATATACCAGAACCATGATTATAACATAAGTATTGTAAAATAACGTAAAATTTTATGTAACAATAATACGAAAGTAATACAATAAATCTTACAGAAATAGTTAACCGAATAGCCAATAGACTTGCCTCGGCAGAGCATCTAGTAAAAAAGGCCATAAATTCCAGTTGGCGAAGTTTCCAGATAAGTTGTGGTATAAAATTAGACTGGTTGAGATAGGCTGCTGAAAGGATACGCATAAATCTCATAAAAGCTTTGATTCTTTCCAATACAATTTCTTAAAAACATTTTGTTTCGAATTCTTGCTTTTATCTATAGTTTTTGGTATTGTGTATTTTTATACTTGATAAAAAAAACAATGGAACATTGATCTAAATATCGACATTCGTGAATGCGTCTACAATTATACTGGGATTGGTGATAATATACTTTGATGTGACAACTGTGGCCGAACGCATAGTTTGTATTTTCCGCACATTCCTAAATGCAACTTTTGTAGGATCCCCTTTGTCAGAATGTGTTGCGATATAATAATTGTATATGTATAAACACATGTTTATAATGCTGACAAAGTTTTAGCTGTGATATATATTGTTTTATGTTCGCTTCATTCTCCACTTATATCTTTAATAATTGATAAAAAAATTGTATTCATACTAAATATATTTTTTTTAAATCCGACCCTAAAATCGTCTCCAGATAGACTCGGCTACGCTGGCTTATTCCTATTCAGTCTGTACTGTGTTTGCGTATAAACAAAATTACCCCTACATTATATAACTCTCATACACGACTGTTGTACCGCAAGAGCCAGATACGTCTCATCTTCGGAACAGCATAACACCGTTTTCCATCAATTTTGCTGATACACTATTAGCTAACTGTCTATCTATCAGAATTAGATGATGTTAAAAAGGAGTTTCTTATCAATCCAGCATATTTTATATCCATTACAAATTAAACATCTACCTAACCTGTGAAACCTAGCACAACCACCAATTAACATATGTATTATATATTTATAAATAGTAAAACTAAACCATTGCAACCACAATACACCGGCCGAATAATAGTTCCCTATTATCCGTTATAATCTGATGACAGCGGTTGTCATAAAAACATACCCACAGGGACAGTGGGGATAATAAACGTAGGTTTTCCGCCCTTTGGCGGTCGCCACCTCGCTTGGCCTATTTGGGACACAATAATCAAATCACTAACTTTACGAACTAACAAATCAATGACAACAAATAAAACCCCTCGTAACAGAGACATCGCTTTCAATAATGATGCTAGTTCGAAAGCGAACAAAATAATAGTTATCTCTTGAGTATTGTTTTTCTTAAATTAATTATAATATAATTATACACAGCATGTTACATATATTCTCTTTCAGTTGACAATGGGCGGTAAACGGCGTGTTGGTAGAAGGGAAAAAATCATGGCTTTGCAGCATTAAGGACGGGTATTGCGACTGCGGAAGAATTGCGGCATCTGGCACGACAACCAGCTTCACGAGACTTGGACTTGGACAGGCACCAAAAAAAAAACAAAGGTTATCCAATCATGGAGCAGTGTTGGCCTAGTGGCTTCAGGGTGCGACTCTCATCCCTGATGTCGTAGGTTCGATCCCCGGCTGTGCAATGGACTTTCTATGTGCGCATTTAACATTCGCTCGAACGGTGAAGGAAAACATCGTAAGGAAACCGACATGTCTTAAACCCAAAAAGTCGACGGCGTGTGCCATGGACTAGAATCTGATCTCCTGCTTGTCTATTAGATTGAAAAATTATCATGAAATAGATTGAGAAATCTGAAGCCCAGACCTATAGAGGTTGTGGCACTGATTTATTTATTTTATTTATCCTATCATCATCATAACGTTTGTCTTCATCGTGACTTGCATTACCCTGTTCAAATTTTATTGCTTACGAAAAAGTGATATCAATATTTAAAAAGAATTTGAAATTTAAATCCATTCTTCAAAAAGATACCGAATAATTTTAAGCAAGAGTTGCTAATCTATCTTGTCACCGACTCGTTACTCGTCTATCGTTATTAGATTGAAAACAATCCAAGCGAATTTCACGGGACACTGACTTCCCGAGTTTTTAATCTTTTACCTACGTCAACCTAAACTTTTGTCGGCATTAGTTCCTAACCGATAATACTTAAACAAAAAACATTTATTGCAATTTATTATACAGTTGAAATATCAAGAAGGTTAATCGACATCACAGGAGACCGAAGAGTTGGCAGCTACCTCGGACAAAGAATTAGTCTAGCTATTCAAAGGGGGAACGCTGCCAGTATCTTCGGAACCTTGCCTAAAGGTATTGCCTTGTTATTTTTTTTTTAGGTTAGTTATTGTTTTTTTTTGTATATATACGCAAGTTATGAAACTTAGATGACGACTCGAACTCGACTCGACGAACTACGAAAGGACGAGGCTCATCTGATGTTAAGTGATACCATCCACACTCACATTGACAGAAGCATCGCAACTGCGTTGCCGGCCTTTTTCGTAATAATGATTTATAAACCTAGGGTTCGCCCTTGGACTTTGCACCGACATATATTTTTGATATATTTGAATAAAACAATAACATATATTATAAGAACGGTGTCACTTAGTTAACGAAATTTACTGTTTGATTACTTAATGGCTAATTTAAGAATGCATAATTAGGAAGACACTTTATAGTTTTCGGTTTTATCTATGGTATCTTTGAATAGCTTCGCTTGTCTTTGAATGTAATTATTTTTTTTTAAATTTGTTTAAAAAGAAACAAAACAGCATTAAGTCTTGAAAAATCGAATGCATCCATTTAATGAACCAAAATATAATTCAACTTCCTAATAATGGCATGTATTAATAATCATATATTTCTTAAATACATTGTAAGAAATATAATGGAAAATTTAAATCGTATTATAACAAGTTATTATCTTGACTCACTGATTATATTTAACCAAATAAGTTTTCTGAAGTTTTCTTATACGTTTTATTATAGTCTCATTAATATTTGATTTATTTTAAAAAGCTGTTGGTAATTCTATAATGAAAAACTCGCCTACGGCTAAATCCTCTTAGAGTACGCTCAAAATAATTTTTCTTTATTTATTAAAACCAACATTAAAATCCGATATGAATGTTGCTTTGTGTTAATTGGTATTACTTTATTATTGTAATATATTTCTTTTAGTTGTCATTGTAGAAATTATAAGTGTAAGAATTTATAAAGCAAGTACTGCATTTTTAATGAGGTATTTATTTCAAAGCCAACGACGAAGGTTTTTCTACAAGCGTCCCGTGTTAAGTTTCAGGGAAACTATTTTTATATATTTTTATTTTTATTGGGGCGGAAAATCGTATTTACTATCGATGAATAAAAGGTATTTAACTAGTAACCTATAAGAGTGTTACTGTGTGCCTTTAGATTGCTTATGTAAAGGCAGTTTTTTGGAGATTGTAACACGCAGAGATCCAGAAAGCCTAGAAAAATTCATCGTGACTGGCAGAGTGGAAGGCACCAGATCTAGAGGCAATCCCCTACTCGCTGGACCGATAAAAAAGGCACAATAGAAGTAAGTTTTTTAATGTAATAGTTTAATATCTTTCACTTAGCGATACTAGCAGCGTTTCGCAGCTTCACGCCGCTGGACATTTCTTTTTACTATTTTATAAAAGAAACATGATAAAAGTGTAGCTTTTTCATAATGAAAGATAAATTTTCTTAGGTTGTCCACTTTTGGAGTTACATAACATGTTTTCCTCTTATCTAATAATAATCAAAATATGTAATTATTTTAAATTAAATATTAAAACAAACTTAAAAAGTTTAGTCCCTGTGATACTTATTCGTTAAGCGAGGAAAGCCCCAGCTCTGGGGTCACCGGTACTATCTACCAGGCGCCAACTTAAGTCTTTAATTAGCGCCTGTGCACTTGAACCCCACGGGCCAAGAGTCTCTACTCGAAAGGATACAAAATTCATTATTGGTATTCGTTTTCCTTTTTATATATTTTTATAATATATATGGAGCAGACACATCTGGGTTTGTTTTGTTTCAAAGGCAAGTATCAACCAGTATCAACTTCAAAATTGCTATTTATAAAAAAACATACTTGACCTACCTTTATTTTACAGGAAAGAGTAATTTTTTATCTTTGTGAAAAAATTAAGTTAACGACACAATAATATAATTAACCAGAAATCTCAAACCTCCTCAAAAACACAAATTTGGGTCAGAAATCGGAAAAAAGAACACCGAGGACTAAATTAAAAAATAAAGGTAATTTGACGAAATAGATTTTCTATTAACGTCAATCGTAATGCCTCTGGGAACATGAGATTTCTATTCATTCGTGAATGTAATTTTACAATGTGACTCCCCAGAGTATGTCATAAAAATGAAAGGTACTTCGGTATTTTTTGACAGTAACTGAAGAAAACTAGTGGCATAGAAGCTCTTTGATGTCGGGTAGAACAATTTACTATTAAAAATGAGCTTTTGAACGAGTAAAAGCAAAAGAAATTTTTACGTTCAATTTATTGTATTAAGAAATCTTATATTTCCGAATAAAAAATACATAGTTATAAAGGTAGTAACCGTAGCGTAATCCAGCGATCCTAAGTTCAATTCCTGACGAAAAATTGTTTTGCTTTGATACGTACGGAGAACTTTAAAACATTATTGCCTTAAAAAAACTGTTCCGAAGAGCACATGCAGAGTTTTATATATTATACTCTTTGGTTATATTATCCCATTAGAAATTCATAATTGTAGTTCATATTGAATCTGGTATCTGCCTTGCGATTCCGTAACTCACTTTTCGAACTCACACAGCTGATTTTCAGGACTGATTTAGTACATGCGACCGCCGATCCGAAAAACTGTGTTTCGAGTTCGAAAAGTGATGTCAGTACAGAATACTAATTGTAGTTTAGATTGCTGGATCTGAATCTTAATTTAAATCACTTTTCCGGTTTAAAATGAAATCAAATAAACACGAAAATCACTAAACCTTAGCGCGCCACTACTGGATAGGAATAATCCGATTACAAATTTAAAACTGTTCCAATTTTAAAAGTGATCTATTAGTGTTAAAGTGGCAATAAATACAAGTGCACAGGAACAGGCTATATTAATCTGCGATGGATGGCTCAACCCAAAACGATTTTATGATTGGTCGTTAGCGATGATAAACTGTCTCGGTACAATCATATATTTAGGTTAATATTTTTATGTTATTGTTTTAGTTTATGTCCGTGTAGTAATTCATTAATTTTTATCAATCAATGATATGGAAGAGTATCAAACTCAATTTCACAATTTATAACAGTCTAAATATATTATCATTGTTTTATGGAACATGAGATAAACAAGAAGGAGTTATGTGCTAATGTATTACTGAAAGAAGACCGCACGTATGATTTCCTCATTTTATCAATGCCTCTTCGGCGTACTTCACAAGCCTTGTTGGCCTAGGGGCTTGAAGCGCTGGCGCCTTTAATCCAGTTCTAATCACAGCTGAGCTATAGACTTCACTTTCTATGTCCCCAATTAACACTCGCACGCACGAAGGAAAACATCGTTAGGAAACTGGCATGCTTTGAAATACAAAATTGATAGCATTTGCCCGGCACAGAAGGTTGATCGAAGAGAGAGTGAGCGATGTAGTACTATTGATTCTTAATAGTAGCGATGTGTAAGTACCTCAACTAGCAGCTGTTTACACTTGGTCGTAGTGTGCTGTAAAAAAGTATTATGAAATATGTTTGCACTTTCCAATGAATGTAATTTTTCAATCAAAATTTTTTTTTTCTTATTCATTTTAAATTGAAATATTTATAATATGTATTCGCGATTAAATAAATACAGTAAATTTATATACGTTAAATACCAACGAAGCTATAACTGAGCCGTCTTAAAACCAATTTCGCCCAAAGCCTTCTAAATGAAACAATAAATCATTGGTAGTAAATAAATCTAAGGGTCTGAATAATTACTAGAGCCTACGATTAACTCAAAGAAATAAATGCCAGGTGTTCCCTTTGATTGGAGCGGCTTTTCTCATAGATTTTTCTCATTGGTTTTCCTCTTTCTAAAACAAATGAACATTTTCATTTCTCATTTGTTTTCATTTGTTACATATAACCATTTTATAGCACTAATATGCTGGTTCATACGTGTTTTATTGTCGTCACATTAATTTGATAAATTGCAATGGATTTATGTCAATTTTGATAATTAACAAATGTATTTCAAATAAATAATTTACAAGTATGTTTTCTTGAAAATATTGAAGTGAACCAGGAGAAGATATACTATAGGCAAACGTATCTGCCTCATTATCAGTGTAAAAAATAGAAAAATATCACGTTTTAATTTGTGTTATCTTGACTTCGATTTCGGTGACTTTTCGTTTTGACTAAAACAATTAAAAGTGCGTGTACAAATCAAGTGATTGCATCAAGTGCAAGTGACTTATAATAAGGATCAGTCAATTTTTGTTGATATTACTACAAAAAGAAGAAAAAACCATGACTTTGTATCTGTGATGTTAAATGTGTGTACTGTGTACGTCACTCTTTGTAAACGTCACTCAAGAAAGAAACTGTTCAAGTAATTCGTCCATCTCGTCATACAGTACCTCGGCGTCGCAGATAAGCTGTGTTCCGGAATCGAACATTTCTATCGGCCTAAGTTCAAACCTATATACGGGATTTTGAAAGATCAATTATTTTTAATTTTTGTTTTATAAATTTACATAGATATCTAATTTATTTCTATACATACATATATATAGAAAACTAACAAAAAAAATAAAAAAAAATAATAATAATAATAAAAACATTAAAAAAACAAAATGTCTGCAATCTGGGAGTAATAGAATGAGTGCCTCAAAGAAAAAGTTAACTCAGCAGGTACTTCATCCAAGCCTGCTCAACACAAGACCTAGATCGTCTTCAGTAGGAAGTTTAAAGGATACAGACTCGAAGAATTTATCTTCGATATCCACCGTTTATGACTGTGACCCAACAATAAATGATGATACCAACAAAGTTTCTCCCCCCCCTCCTTCCTGGCAAAGAGTCCCAACAGACCGCTATCCCAAAAGAAAAAGACTATCAAACAGTCCACCGCGTAGTCAAATACCGCCTAACCAAAAATCACAAGTAACAATTAGTACTTCAAACAGATATAATCTATTACCTGTAGATCTAACCGAGAAGGAAAGAGACGACTCGTCCACTAACGCCAAAAAAATTTACAAACCACCGCCTATAATCTTATATGGGATAGAAGATATATCTAAATTAACCGAACTTATAAACAAGACGATACCCCACGAAAGCTACTCATATAAAGTTATTAATAGAGATCAGCTAAGAGTTATGGCGCAGTCAACTGAAACATATAAAAACTTGATAGAACTTATCCGCAGCAATGGCCTTATTGGTCACACATTCACACAGAAGCAGAACAAATGCTACAGGATTGTTATAAAAAACCTGCATTATACCACCCCTCCATCAGCTATAATAGAAGAAATTGAAAAAACAGGAAACATGGTACGCGGTGAAATAGTTTACGCCATATCTAGAAAAAATAAGAAGCCCTTAAATATGTTCTTTGTAAACGTAGAACCCAGTATCAATAACCCTGAAATAAAAAATATACAATATATTTACCACACTAGAGTTACAATAGAAGATCCAAGAAAGTCTACCGAAATAGCCCAATGTACCAGATGCCAACAATATGGTCACACTAAGAATAATTGTATGCGTCCCTATAGGTGCGTTAAATGTGCACAAGGGCATAAAACTACAGATTGCCCAAAAAAGGATAAAAACACACCAGCTACTTGTACTCTTTGCTTTGGTGAACATCCAGCTAATTATAAAGGCTGCCAAGTGTATAAGGAGATCCGTGCTCGAAAAATGGCTAACTCAGGAAAAGGAAAAGTCCCTGTAGATAAGAAGCCTACCAATACATTTGAAGCCCAAATAGGTGACTTCCCTCCATTAAAACCCTCCAGGTATAATAGACTACAATCCTCAAATAACCAGGATAATAACAATTCGTACATACCGGAAAATGGGCCTAGCCCAGCAAACACTCGTAGCTGGAATCGAAATATAGAGAAGAGACAAACTCAGCCAACGAGCTCTTTAGAGCAAATCATAATAAAACAGTCAGAAAAGATTGACATCCTCATCCAACAAATAGGGACTGAATGAGTCTACTAACGACAGTAATAGCTCAACAGCAAAAATGAAATTCCTACGTATCGCGACATGGAACATAAATGGCTTACTCCCAAATAAGCAAGAAGTCGAGGTTTTTATAAATCACAATAAGATAGATATTTTACTGGTCACTGAAACGCATATGATTGACCAAAGAATAATAAAAATGAAAGGATACAATGTATATGTGGGCGCAAATTCATATATAATGATTATATTTTTACAAACACATAAAGATTGGTATTTATTTCAAGTAAGTATTTATTTGCTTCTATTATATATTTATATATGGGCGCAAACTCATATATAATGATTATTTTGTTACATAAATATAAAGATTGATATTTAATTCGAGTAAATAAATATATTCAAGATAATAATAAATAATATTAAGGATTGATAGTCTGTGGTATATTCATAGCATTTATTATTTATGTTTAAGGAATGGTGTTGATCAGCTGCTATTGTCATTCATCAACATTTGGTAATATCGGGGTAAAATTAGTTCAAAACCGTTATATGGTTTATTTTATTTACCATTATTAATGGATCTGCAAATTAACGACTATTTGATAGTCTGTAGTCTTTATTATAAATATTAAAGAAATTGTGTTAGTGTCAGCTGTCATTGTCATTGAATAATGTCAAAGTCGAATTGGTTCGAGGCCGTTAATACGAATGGTTTATTTAATTTGTTAATGTTGCTAGATCTATAAATTAACGACTATTCAATGGTTAATAATAATAATGACTCCATAGTCATTTATTATTATTATTGTTAAAAGGAGTTTATCATATTACTTTAAACATTTTAAACCTATAAATATTAATCTTTGACACTCGTTTCTATGACTGCCGTTTGACTCTGTGGTCGATTCGGGTTCGGTCGTGGAACGAGTACACGAAATGTTACGAAACTTGTTTATCACAAATTCTGGTTGCTATATATATGGGAACTGGTGGGTGCGGCGCTTAGTTCGGTTGAGCGGCCGAACCAATCAGAAGCCTTTAAAAGTGGACTTTAATGTCGAAAGTAAATGGCTGGTGCCAACAAACTAATTTATGACGACAGTATTGCTGACGTCATTATCTTCAACAATTCATCGTGGAGTCTGGACAATATAATTACGGCGTTCAAACGCCGACAGCAGCGGTGGGATAACAGCCCCAAGAGACTTCTGAATCTTCGAATGGCACAACCTTCGTTATGTAACAAGCAATGGGTCTCTTGACCTCCATTAAGACTCCATTAAGACTGCTGCAACGAGAACTGGGATTGTTGCGCCAACGTGGACGAAAATATCACGAAACGGATGGTACTTCCACATGAATCTCGAATGAAGGCCATGCTGTAGTTACGAGGACGAGTTAAAACATGGGCCGACAGCTGGTTGTTGCATTCAACCAAGAGAACAAGTGAAGAAGGAGCTTATCCATACGTTTGGCAACGTGTTTCGGTATGTGAATGACGTGCAGAAATGGTGCAACTACAAGCGAGCTGCTACGCAGAGTACGCTACAACGGTATGGACGCTTTTTCAAAGGATCCGAGCAGTAGCTACCGACGCCGAGGTAATGGATGCGATGATCACAGGTATTTACTTATATTTTTGGTATTTATGAGTTTATTCGATCTGAATTGCTGAGTATTACCCTCCATTAACTTACTAAATAAGTATTCGTTTTTGAAACGTTTTGTAAACGTAAAATCGAAAATAGTTCACATGAGTCACGTGTTATGGTATCTTAAACGATCAAGAAATCCCAAAAATTAAGCTTATGTTATTTAGTAACAATCCAGTAAGAATTATTCCAGTTTTTGTGGCACTTTTAATAATGCTCAGGTTATTGAATGATTACTGTCATCGTCAGAATCACTTCGAGAAAAATTGCTACCGTCGTCAAAATGACGAACGTGACGCCTTAAATAAATGAACTAACTATTGTTCATCTGTTGAGGGTAGTACGAAAACTGTGATTGTTGGTAATTTGTTACCATCTTTTTTATACTGGTGCAGATCGTTTCTTAATTCGAGAAAGCATTGCTGGTTTTAATTGTTAATGCTTGGTAAACGTAAACAAGTTGACGTACAGTTTATGGGCATTGAGGGTCAAAAGTTTATCTCAAAGCAAAGCATTACAGCTATGGTAGAAATCGATAGTGTCATTTTAGAGCTAGCGTTTTATGTAGTAGGTGACAACTAAATTCAATTTGATATTTTAATACGGTTTAATCTTCTTTAAAAAAAAAATACCCGGCCTTAGCGTTACTTTCAGCGAAAACGATATGTCTATTAATCGTTAGTTTATTGAGTGTTCAAATCTGACGCCCCCTATTAAAATAAATACCGATTAATGAAATCTACAATATCATCAATGAGTCCAAAGATAATTTACTTCTGTCAAATCATGTTGTACGGGTAACAACCGGTGAGCTAAAAATTAGATTTAACAGAATCCTGATAAAATTGTACAGGGGAAATGTGGAAATTATTCGAGATTTAGAGGAATATGGCATATTAAGAGATACCTCTTCCCCATTCAGAGCTCTATTTTATTAGTCGAGAAAAAGAACGGGATGGACATTGCGTTTATTTTCGCGTGTTAAATTCAAATACGGTTAGAGATAATTATCCTTTACCTTTAAGTGCACACCAAATTAATAGATTAGGCAAAGCCCGTTATTACAGCTGCCTAGATATGGCATCTAGCTTTCACGGAATTCCTATATTTATTTAAAACATTTTATAAAAAAATTACAGTATTTTAAAGAAAAATTAAAGTTGTTAATAAATTATGCTTACAATAAAAAATAAAAAAAATTATCTACCTATAGATATTCCATAAATATCTTAGGGAGACAGGAAGAATAAAATTAAAATTAATTACTATGAATTTATAAAACTACGAAACATTTATAATATTGGAATGAAGTAGGTATGAAAATGCAGAAGATTTAAATTTATTAGTATTCTAACGGAAATAGCTGGATGTGAGTGTGTCTCACAGTCATTTTATGAACAGAAAAGATCGATGTCAAACTGGGTTGAATATCGGTTGTAGGTCTGTACACTTCGAACCATGAATGTACTTATCAGAAGACTGTATTGAAAAACTGCTTTCGTGATACCAGATGGACAGTTTGAATATTTAGACATGCTTTTCGGTCAATTGATGTATTTTTTTTTATTTTCCTCATCGCGAAAAGCGAAGAGAGCATTTTATAATGATCATGAAAAACATTCCATATTATGTTACAGATATGGCGAAGTAAGATTCAAATCAAAGTTGTCAATATAAATTTGAACCATCCAATATTTTTAGACGTTTACTGTTCAGACATAAAATTTAATTTGATTTAGTCATAATAGTGTAATGACAAATATAAGTTTTGTATTAATACTCAATACGAAATGCTTTCTCTTCAGCTCAGTTACATTCTAAACATCAAAATAGGGTGATGTTTGTCTACCGTACGTTGCGATTTCTTTCTTTCCACTTTTCGGTCTTATTCTATTTTGTTGGGTATTACTCATTACTACAAACCTAAGCGAGCATTTTATATCGATCATCATAATGAAGGATTGATGGGTAAGTGAGATTTGAATCACAGTTGTAAATATAAATTTAAAATTGAACCTTCTAATATTTTTGACGTTGATTTGTTGAACATCAGGAATGTAATTTGATTTAAACCCCTAAAGTCGTAACAGTGTGACGACAAATATCATGGTTTTTGTGATACCATTTTACCGTAGGTGTTAATTTTTATTTATTTTTTAAAGAGAGATCGGTTTCCCGTATATTCTTATATTCTGTCATTTGTACAGCTTATAAGAAGAACTGTTTCATAATCCTTAACCTAGTTGTCAGCAGGCCGAGGCGGATTTGTTATTGTTGGCTGAATTACCAATTGAGGCAATTCTTTGAACGTCATTGTAAGTTACCAGTTCAGTCGAATTGACCGTATGGGCGGAAGATTCGTCAGAGACCGATTTACATGAGGAGGCTTCTGCCTCCTGATAACCTGACGTTGTTGGACCTAGGTAATTGCATTATATTTTTTATAACTTTCATGACGATAGATGATGTTTATTTTATGTATGCGCATTGATGCGTTTATACAAAATATTATATTTTGCCTATCCAAAACATCCTTCCTAAAACGCTGGCTGGCCACCATGCGTATCCTTGATCCTGGTCTGGTTGGCTAGATCTCGAAATGAGTGATGCCTTATGTGTTGGCTAGATCTCGAAATGAGTGATGCCTTATGTGTTGGCTAGATCTCGAAATGAGTGATGCCTTATGTGTTGGCTAGATCTCGAAATGAGTGATGCCTTATGTGTTGGCTAGATCTCGAAATGAGTGATGCCTTATGTGTTGGCTAGATCTCGAAATGAGTGATGCCTTATGTGTTGGCTAGATCTCGAAATCAGTGATGCCTTATGTGTTGGCTAGATCTCGTAATGAGTGATGCCTTGTTTAAAGTTGTAGCAATCTAAAACAGCGCAAGGGACGCGCTGGAGTCAGTATGGCCGTGTGGGCGCAAATTCATATATAATGATTATATTTTTACAAACACATAAAGATTGGTATTTATTTCAAGTAAGTATTTATTTGCTTCTATTATATATTTATATATGGGCGCAAACTCATATATAATGATTATTTTGTTACATAAATATAAAGATTGATATTTAATTCGAGTAAATAAATATATTCAAGATAATAATAAATAATATTAAGGATTGATAGTCTGTGGTATATTCATAGCATTTATTATTTATGTTTAAGGAATGGTGTTGATCAGCTGCTATTGTCATTCATCAACATTTGGTAATATCGGGGTAAAATTAGTTCAAAACCGTTATATGGTTTATTTTATTTACCATTATTAATGGATCTGCAAATTAACGACTATTTGATAGTCTGTAGTCTTTATTATAAATATTAAAGAAATTGTGTTAGTGTCAGCTGTCATTGTCATTGAATAATGTCAAAGTCGAATTGGTTCGAGGCCGTTAATACGAATGGTTTATTTAATTTGTTAATGTTGCTAGATCTATAAATTAACGACTATTCAATGGTTAATAATAATAATGACTCCATAGTCATTTATTATTATTATTGTTAAAAGGAGTTTATCATATTACTTTAAACATTTTAAACCTATAAATATTAATCTTTGACACTCGTTTCTATGACTGCCGTTTGACTCTGTGGTCGATTCGGGTTCGGTCGTGGAACGAGTACACGAAATGTTACGAAACTTGTTTATCACAAATTCTGGTTGCTATATATATGGGAACTGGTGGGTGCGGCGCTTAGTTCGGTTGAGCGGCCGAACCAATCAGAAGCCTTTAAAAGTGGACTTTAATGTCGAAAGTAAATGGCTGGTGCCAACAAACTAATTTATGACGACAGTATTGCTGACGTCATTATCTTCAACAATTCATCGTGGAGTCTGGACAATATAATTACGGCGTTCAAACGCCGACATATACTATGCTAATCATCCAGATGGTACATCTCATGCTGGGGCAGCTGTTATAATTAAGGAAAACATTAGACATCATATCCTGCCACCATTCAAACATGCGCACATACAAGCCGCTATAATAGCTGTAGATGACTGGCAGGGATCACTCAATGTGGCTGCAGTGTACTGTCCACCTAGACACCGGATAGATGAGCATATGTATAATGACTTTTTCCATACGCTCGGCTGCAAATACATTGTAGGAGGAGACTGGAACTCTAAGCACACGTTCTGGGGCTCACGACTAACAACAACAAAAGGCCGGGAGCTGAAAAAGTCTATTGATAGTAATAACCTTAGTGTAATATCAACAGGTGAACCAACCCATTGGCCAACAGACCGAAAAAAAATGCCAGATCTTATCGACTTCTTCATCACTAAAGGGATATCTGGGCTCTACACTAAAGTCCAATCGTGTCTAGATGGCTCCTCAGACCACACACCAGTTATCTGCACACTAAGCACAACAGTTATTTACAAAGAACCACGGGAGACTTTATACAACCGTAAAACTGACTGGGAAGCCTTTCGAGAATACATTGAAGATAATGCTAACCTACGCATACCCCTTAAAAGTGAAAATGACATAGACGACACAGCTTGGCAAGTTACTAATCTCATACAAAAAGCAGCATGGCTATCGACCCCATATATAGAACCTAAAACACAAAGTCAGGACATACCGTTGGAAATAAAATATCTTATTGCTGCGAAGAGAAGACTAAGACGACAATGGCATACCAGCAGGAATCGGCAAGATAAAAAAGCGTTGAATAAAGCCCAAAAAGATTTAAAAGAACTACTCAAAGAAAATGAAAATCGTACATTGCAAGATAAACTACAGACATTGTCGCCATATAAAGCTGACGATTATTCACTCTGGAAGATGACGAAATCATTAAAAAGGCCAAAAGAACACATGCCCCCTTTAAGACAAGCTAATCGCGAATGGGCACAAAAACCACAGGATAAAGCGGAGCTGTTTGCCAACTTTCTAACGGATGTATTTACACCTAACGAACCGGACATAATGCAAACCGAAGACGAATTTGATGAAATCATAAATAGTGATCAGCAAATGTCTTTACCACTAAAACTTGTTAAACCGTCAGAATTAAAAAAAACTATTAATAATTTAAAACAAAAAAAAGCACCCGGTTTCGATCTTATTACCGCAGAAGTACTTAAAGAACTACCGAAAAAGGTATCGTTCTGTTAACAATCCTCTTTAACGCAATATTAAGACTACAATATTTCCCAAAACTATGGAAGGTGTCCATTATAAACATGGTTCCAAAACCTGGAAAACCTCCAACAGAAGTTTCATCATACAGGCCTATTAGTCTTCTCCCCTTGCTATCAAAAGTATTTGAGAAACTAGTCATTATTCGCCTTCAACCAGTACTCAAAGAACAAGAAGTAATACCTGACCACCAATTTGGGTTTCGTGCACAACATGGAACAATGGAACAAATACATCGTGTTACTCATACAATACGGCAAGCCCTAGAAAGAAAAGAGTATTGTTCAGCAGTATTTCTCGATATACAGCAGGCTTTTGATCGCGTATGGCATAAGGGCCTCCTGTGTAAGCTAAAGTTGAACCTACCAAATACTGCCTACCTGAGAAGGTACAAACGGTTGCCTTTAGGAGACTAAAGTCTTATTTGCAAAACCGTATGTTCCGGGTCAAATGTGAGGATTATCTATCATCAATCTGCCAAATAGAAGCAGGAGTGCCTCAGGGCTCAGTGCTGGGTCCATTCCTTTATACAATCTTTACAGCCGACATACCAGTTACGGACGATGTTGTCATTGCAACCTATGCAGACGACACTGCAATCCTTTCCTGCAATAAAAATCCTAACGAAGCATCCGCAAAACTACAAAAATGCCTGGACAAAATAGGATTATGGTTAAAGAAGTGGAGGATACGGGCAAGCCCAGCGAAATCAGTTCATGTTACGTTCACACTAAGAAGAGAAGAGTGCTCACCGGTGACTCTGGAGGGAGCTGTTTTGCCAAAACGGACTACAGCGAAATATTTGGGCATGCACCTGGACAGACGCCTGACTTGGCAAGACCATATAAAAGCCAAGAAGGAGCATGCTATTGGTAGGCTTCGTAGCATGAACTGGCTATTAGGTAGAAATGCGGCACTCAGTTTGGACAATAAACTCCTCATCTATAAAACTGTAATTAAACCAATATGGTTCTATGGGATACAGCTCTGGGGGTCAGCAAGCCGCTCCAATATCGAAATCCTGCAGCGGCTACAAAACAAAACACTGCGAAATATGAGCGGAGCGCTGTGGTTAACACGAAATACTGAAGTCCATAAATATTTGGGAATTGCCACTGTCGAGGAAGACATTAAAAGATCAACCGTGCGATACAAAATGAGACTTCAGCAACACGTGAACCCCCTAGCTTCGGGCCTCTTGGAAATGACGGACAGTGTCTACCGGCTAAAAAGGGCGAAACTTGCCGCAATCTGACAGTTTAAAAATTACGGAGGGAGTAAAAATTATTGGATTTGCGTTCCCTAATTGCCAACCTTTCCCCTAAAAATCTGATAAAAGCCAAGAGGCTGATTGCAGATAGATGAAGAGTTTAAAAAAAAAAAAAAAAAAAAAAAAAAGTATGTTTTCTTATAATCAAAGTATAATCAAATGTTTTTAGTAGGTATTTAATTTCTCCAAATTATAAATATAAAATACTTTTCTGTGGAGTAACAAGAATTTTAGATAAAAAAATATTATTCCCGTTACACACATAATACAAACAAAACATAATATTGAAAATTCATTTATAAAACAAACGGTAGCGCAATTTTTATTAAACGCGAGCGGTTATTAAATTTTCAAATCAAATTTATTTAGGAACAATAGCTAACAATAGACATAGGTAGCTTTGAATTTACGCTAAAATTATGTTAGAATTTTGAATGAAGCATTATGTGCGGTATTGTTCCAGAGTACGTGGCAATTATAACGGAAATTTATTTATACTAATTATTATCGCGGCAATTTGTGATAAAGTATTAGGTAGAAAACGGCTCGTGGTTTTAGAAGAAAGATCGATTCCCAGTTGGAGCATAAATAATAGTTATTTTATCTGTCCACACAAGTCTAACATCACCGATCGTCGCATAACGCGGAATACGTAGTCCAAAATGGCACTGCCAGCAGTAAACAAGTGATAAAGCGACTTCTTAAATTTTTGATTTTAAAATCTTAATCTCATAATAGTTCAATTACAGGCCACTATCTCCTTAATAAACATCTTTTTGTCTTAGGCGCGACAGACAGCCCCCTGTGCAGAGGCTGTTTCAGCGCAGAGGAAACAGTCACCCACGTAGTCCTGGAATGCGTGGCTGTGGCTAATCAACGTGAAAAAATCCTCGGAACGGTGAGGTCACTCCGGGAAGCCTGTGAAGTGCCCAGGAGACTTCTGTGCTTCTGGAAGGAGCTAGGCTGGCTAAATTAGCCAGTACTTAAACGCACAACGGACCAAATAACCCTAACCCCAGTCCCCACGTATTCTTGGAATGGCTTCCCGACGAGCAGAAATCCTTGGAACAGTGAGATCGCTCATCTGAAGCTCACTGAGCTTAATTAGCTAGGACTTTACGCACAACGAACAGTAAGTAAGGAAACTAAGTCCACACTACATACATACATCTGTCTTTATTCAACATTATTAAGGCGGCTAGATTATCAGTGTAGGCCTGTACATACCTGATTGAATAATTGCTTCGCCGAATCAAACTAACGTCCTGTAAGTTATACGCCGTGTTCGTTCGCCGCTAAGCGGCCTTTGATGTGTTTAATTACGATCACCTTGTGTCCTTAATGGATAGAAAAAGTCACAGATATTTAATATGTGTACTAGTTCAGTGGCATGTGAAAATCATAAGCAGAAAATTTATTTATAGAAAGAAGCAATAGCATAAACTCGACAAAAATCTAAACACACATTTTCCCAAATTCAAATAATGTATCTTTAACGGGTACACGGGAATCATGACAGCGAGAAAGCGAAGAATGAGACATGAGCTAATGACCTTAATATATAATTGTAAGTAAAACAAACTCACATGAGAGTGTAGTCTTGGAAAATATAATCGTTTTTGGAGAAATAATATCATTTGGTGACAACCCTGGCTCCCACGCTCCAAAGTTTTCTAATAATGTTTGTTTGAAATTGAAATAATATTTCTTTTTGTGTATGCAAACGAGTTCGTAGCTATTCTGTTGAAATATGGAATTGGCTCGAGATTGGGTTCGAATAATGTACAATATGAGCTTGCATTTTAAATCTGCCGTTACATTAAAAAATATGACAAATTTTTAAGTTTTTATATTTTTGACAACTAGATTCGACTAGAGCAGTGTTGGCCTAGTGGCTTCAGCCTAATTGGCCTGGTCGCTGAGGTCGTAGGTTCAATCCCCGGCTGTGCACCGATGGGCTTTCTTTCTATGTGCGCATTTAATATTTGCTCGAACGGTGAAGGAAAAACATCGTGAGGAAACCGACATGTCTTAGATCCAAAAAGTCGACGGCGTGAGGCACTAGAGGCTGATCACCTACTTGCCTATTAGATGTAAAAATGTTCATGAAACAGATCCAGAAATTTTAGGCCAAGACCTAAAGAAGAGGTTGTAGCACCACTGAACTTTTTAAATCAATATTACGTCTTATTAATGACACGAATATTAAAGGAATCTTTATATAAATAAAACTTTAAACTATATTATCAGTTCTAAGTATTCAATATTTAAACCTCAGAGTTCTTTAATTTCAATGGAATCATGTTCCTTTTTATTCCGGAGAAATACAAAAAGACGGAAACATTGGCAACTTCGGTTAAACGCTACTTATCAGTCAGAGGATAAACAAAGTGATTTTTAACGACTACAAGGTATGCCACGTAGCCTAACCTTCGTAAATTAGGCCTAGGCTTGCTATTATATACAAAAAGAGATATTAGATTCGAGTGTTTCTGTTACATGTAATTATAATGTATGTCAGGCCCTGGAGGCTGATCCTACTTGCCTATTAGATTTAAAAAAAATATCATGAAATAGATTCAGTAATCTGAGGCCATGACCCAAAAAGAGGTTGTAGCGCCACTGATTTATTTATATAATCCGGGATATGAACGAACAATCTTAGGGTTTAGAGACTAAGACACTGGTTCACACTGCTTAATATTGGTTTGCAATGTTAAATATTACCTTCAATCTAGCCTCGAATGCCCCGTGAAATCGTAATAATGTCCCCATTTCACTCAACTATTGCCAGGGTTTAGGATGCGCATTTGAAGCACCATTTATTTCAGCTTAGCGATATTGGGGTATGGGGTTAGTTATCTTTATGAGTCTGTTAACGACCGCGTTTATCGAAAACGGTTAAAACTCGAATTGGTGTGATATTGTTTGATTGAAATTTCAAATACAGTTTAAAATTTAAAGTTAGGGATCCCACACAAAACTGCGATGCGATGCGATGCGAATTCGCATCGCAAGTCCGCGATGCGAATTTTCGCGATACGATTTAGTGCGTCAAACCGTTTGGTAGGGCGACCATTCCTTCGAAGCCAGCCGTACTGAACGTGTTTTTAAGAAGCGTAAGATGGATCACAAAAAGATTATTGCACTGCTGTTATTGTTAAATAGATATAAAAGAAAAAGAAGATTCTGGGTTCATCCATTATTTACGATTATGAACTCTGATGGGAACTATTTTATTCAAAAGTACTATGCGTTGAGAACTGAAGATAAATTTTTTGATTATTTTAGAATGAGCATATCTTCATTTGAAGAGCTTTTGAGTATATTATCACCATGCCTTCAAAAACTATCGTACAAGGGAAGAATTCCTGTTATGCCTTTGGAAATGCTGGGACTGACTATCAGGTAAAGTAAAACAAAATGTATTTATTGACATTTTAATTGTTTGTCTCAGAGCGGACTAAAATGGTGTCACCAAGGATGACGTAAAATCGCAGGAATGTGCGATGCGAAGCAGATCGGAAATTCTTGCGTTGCGTTCGTGCGAATTCGCAGATATTTGCGATGCGATGCGAATTCGCAGTTTTGTGTGGGAGCCCTTAAAGGGGGACCGCTGCCAGTATCTTCGGAACCTTGCCTAAAGGGACTCATTTTAATAATATATTTTAGTTATTATATGTTAAGGTTAGTTATTTATTTCAATGTATATGTATATTATTCAGTTTTATATGATTTCATATCGTTTTACGCCCTCCTAACCTTTTTGTATTAGACAAATAATTTCATTACATATTTTTTGTTTAAAATTCATTATGCTATATGTAGTCGTAGTTATTAAATTACATAGTAAACAGTTTTATAAAGGCTTATTTAACAGCCCTTATGAAAATCCTACTACTGTGAAGTTAGCCTTTTAATGAAGGGCGAACTTTTGACATAAAGTCTCAACTATGAAAGACTATGAATTCGCATAGGCGGATCCACCTAGTTCATTATTATATATTAACCTCTACATTGGCACAGCTCTTAATACGATAAATATCGTAAATTGTTTTCTAAATCCTGATGAAACAGTACGATATCGTCACTAGGACGATAGCGAATTCGAATATTTTTTTAGCGAAAGGCTAACAAATCGAATTCAACTTTTTTCGCCTCGCAGATCTTTAACAGTATTGGTTTTGCGACAATAAAGCTTGCGTGTCGGCAATGTGCGGATATACGAAAAAATATATTGGACTTTTATTTTATGTGAAACTTTTTAGAATCTAATTATTTGTATGGTGTTATAAACTTTTTTAAAGGCTAACATTAAATATAGGCATTGATTTAAATCGGGTGTTGTATATTATAAAAATTATAAACCACTAGGAAATAAAATATATAATGTGTAAATGACAAGTCATAATTATGAGTTATGACTCGCCTGTGTATGATATGCCGAGAACGAATTATATCATATTTCGGCCATACAATCCGCAGAGACGATGAAAACTTGAAGAAACTGATCGTGGTTGATAACACCGAAGGCAGAACCGTGGCCGTTCACCAGATGGACCGATCAAGTGAAAGACTCATCGCCCCCAAAACTGTACACTGTAATGGGGAGGCGGAGGCGGCTGGACAGAAACCGGTGGAAACAGATCCGCTCTCGATGTTTCCTGGTTGACCACCATGTTCAGACACCGCTACCGACTGAAGAATCAGGTCAGACTAGCTGACCCGGCGAACTTCGTACCGCCTAAACAGTCAATGAATGTCGTGTTACAGATTATCTGAACTTAATTCATGATTTATGAAAGTAATACAATGAATACAATTAATTAAGAAATTCACACAAAAAGGAATAAGCATCTGAATATTTGAAGAACAATATAAATGTCGATCCATTTTCATTTCTGATGTTAATCTAAATTTTATAAATCTTAAATACGATTATCCGAATATCCGATCTTGTCGATTCGAAACCTTTATTTAAATATGTTCTTTAATTTGAAGGAAGAGTTTATCGACGATATGAACTTTTTTCTCGTAATATTTCTTTCAATTTTCCAATTCTTTTAATGTTACTCTGCTATTTGGGACGGAGACAAATACAACAAATCAAAAACCATGATAACCGTTTTCATGTTCGAACCCAGCTTTGTAATTAAAGATTGTGATGACACGCCGTCCAAAAACTCGGAGGAGCCTCCAAAGCGTCTATAATCTCACAATATTTTGAATTCTTGAAAATAAATACACAGCCTGGAGTTGAACTCATGAGGTCAGGGTTGAATCTCAAATAAAAGTTTCTCTAAAAAAATATAACAAAAAATAATTATGAATAAACAAGACTTATATGGAAGTACAGTCAAGTACTCATCGTTGGCCTCTACTAAAAATACAGCCTTATTTTATAACAAGGTTAAAACGTCAAATTACTTTATTAAGTAGTTCAAAGTAAACACGATAAGTTTATTGTAAAATGAGTTTTACTGTTGTTCAAACGAAATAAAAGTTAAATATTTTATCGAATATTTTATAATGGCTGTTAATTTAGTATTTTGTCACTCAGAAATTCTGTTAGTAACCAAATTCAAAAAGGACGTTATTAGTTTGATCAGATATTGGAATTCGATAGTATTTGCTAAGTTTTGTAAATAAATGTATGTTTGTCCTCAAATTTCTCTGATAATATATATCATTTTAGCTTTCGATTTGAATAAGGTTTATTCCAACTTAGAGAACAGTTTTCTGTTTTATCAAAATGATTGCAGTAGTTTTTGTAATGTAAGTGTGAGAGAAATGACTTATGATCTTTTTAAAGTATTTCTACAGCTGTTACAATAGAACACAATACATACATATAGTATCTATATAATTAGGCGAGGCCCTTAGGCGAAAAACAGAATCCATCTTAATAATTACAACATAGAAGTTTACTAATCTAATCTATACCTCACAAAAATATTGTTTCATAACGTATAAATATTTCAGTGTTTTATCTAGAAATTGTTCTATCGTACACATTGAAGCGTGAGCTGTAGGGAATTCAATAATGACAAAACAAGCGCACTCTTGTGTGACGTAATTGATAAGCTTCGCTTAAGAAAAATATTGTATAAAGTTATATGATATTACAGTTTTATAATAAACAGTTTAAAATAGATTTACAAAGTGATTGAGGTATTTTGGCACGTAATTTGGTCACATTTAGCGTGGTGTGAGTTAGCACGTTTATATAGATATTATATCTACGTGTTCAAATTTTCGCTCCCCGTCTAACCTTAACGCTGAAAATTTTATAGATTCATTAAATAGTCACTTAGTAACTTTACAAACTCAGAATAACATTATAATAACAGGAGACATCAACATAAATCTAATACAAAAATCCAGTGAAACATCTCAGGAGCGCTCGAACCGATTACATTACCTCAATATGCTAGCCATGCATGGCCTGCTCCCGGGTCATACACTGCCTACTCGAGATAGCAATTGCATAGATCATTTCATACTAAAACTTGATAGGTGCATAGGTACGTGTGCGTCTATTACCGTTATTGATTCTACAGTTACTGATCACAAAATGTTATTCTTAAAACTATCCTACCTCGCTAAGTCGAATTACAATACCTCGAAAATTAAATCTTCAATCAACATGGAAGGCGCTTTAAGTTATTTAAAAAACAGCAACATAAATGATCTAATTTACTATAATAACCCTATAATCTTAACTAATAAATTAATATCTATTTTAAAGCAGTGTATTCAATCCAATACTATCACTAGAGCTATCCCGAATAGGGAACGCCTTATTAAACCATGGATTACCTTAGGAATTGTTAGATGTATTCGTAATAGAAATGCTATGCAAGCAAAACTCCGAGCTGATCCTCATAATGAAATTCTTAAAATTACATACAGGAGATATAGGAATTTCTGCAATAGTTTAATAAAGAAAGTCAAACGTAAATATGAAAAAGAAGACCTTGCCAAGAGTATAAAAAACCCGAAAACTTTGTGGAAGAAAATAAATACCCTCACTTATCGTAACCAACCTAAAACGCAAAATCTAGAATTACTAAATTTAAATGTTTCTCCTCAAAAATCGGTTAATTTGGTAAACGATTATTTTTCAAACATTGGTAAAAACTTAGCTAAAGAGATAATTCCAGTTACGACGTTACATAATAGAACAGATGTGATTAGACCCAACTGTTCCCAGGTCTCGTCTTTTGTGCTTCTAGAAACTGACCCTCATGAAGTATACCTGACTATTGTGAGTCTCAAAACTGACAGTGCTCCTGGCTGGGATGGTATAAGCACCAAGTTTCTTAAATATACTAGGGAGCTAGTTGTGCCCATAATTACTCATTTGGTTAATCTCTGCTTCCGACAGGGAGTGTTTCCACCTGCGCTAAAACAAGCAATTATTACACCTGTGTACAAGAATGGTAACAGAGAAGATGTTTCAAATTATCGCCCAATCTCCGTTCTCACTGCCATATCAAAAGTACTTGAAAAATTAATTAATAAAAGACTAATTACCTACCTCCAGAAGTATAGTCTACTTTCAGACTCACAATTCGGTTTTAGACAGGGTCTGTCAACCGAAGATGCAGTTACCTCACTATCTTGTCATATTGTTAATGAAGTTGATAAAGGTAATAAATGTATCACAGTTTTTATCGACTTAAAAAAGGCATTTGATACGGTTTCTGTCCCTATTCTGGTGCAGAGACTAGAGAACATTGGTATTAGGGGTATTCCACTCACATTGTTCGCTGATTACCTCAGTGAACGAAAGCAAGCAGTTAAAATAGGTCAATACATCAGCGAACAATCTGACGTCACATATGGGGTCCCACAAGGTAGTGTTCTGGGGCCGACCTTATTCTTAATCTACATAAACAGCTTATGCGATTTAAGAATTGATAGTGGGAAAGTCTACTCCTACGCGGATGACACTGCTGTTGTCTTCACTGGGAAAACTATTGACTCGGTGCGTCGACATACAGAAATAGGGCTTTCCAAAATAGATAACTGGTTAAGAGAAAACTTATTATCATTAAACGTAAGTAAAACTAACTACATTTTCTTCACTAAATACAATAGCGCCCAACCTCAAACAGATCTAGAAATAAAAATACATAACTGTAGCACCAGAGTAAACTGTACATGTAAAACTATAAATAAAGTTCATCACACTAAATATCTAGGAGTGGTAGTTGATCAAAGAATGTCATGGCATGAGCACCTAGAACAAGTTATAAGTAGGATTCGAAAGCTTATTTGGACATTTAAAACTCTAAGGCACATCGCTGACAAACATCTACTAATACAGATATACACATCGCTGGCTCAGTCAATTTTAGTGTACTGTATCCCAGTTTGGGGGTGCTACAAAGATGAAGTTCCTGGATCTGGAGAGGGCACAAAGAATTTTACTAAAAGTAATGATGTTTAAGCCTTATAGATTTTCCACCTCTGATCTTTATGCCTCTTGTGGTGTCTTATCGGTCAGACAACTGTACATTTTTTGCACTACCTTAAGATTGCACAAGTCTCTTAAATATGATGGTCGCAAACTGAGCAAAAGACGCAAATATACTGTTGCTCCTGTTGAGAGATCTAAATCAGTTTTTGCTATGAGACAATTTCAATGCCAAGCTGCTAAACTTTATAATAAATTAAATAAAATATTAAATATATACACATTGAATAAACATGAATGTAAAACGTCGCTACTTAACATCCTAGAAACATTTAGCTATGAAGACACTGAAGCCTTTGTAGGTAATCATGAATCATAATACACTAGTAATTAGTCAACTTCTACAATCAGTCATGAAAATTCATTCTCATAAACACACAAACACACACACACACATACACATACACACATATATCATTATTCACATTTTAACCTTAGACTATGTTTAGTAAATTGTAAAATTGTAATACTTAGCTTAGCTATACGTGTTAAATTAAATTATAATTAGTTGGTACACCTATGTAATGGAAGAGCGGGTTCTCCTAACACAAGTGCTTATGCGCTTAAAAGGAGGTCCCAATCACTTATCAGCTATTGTAAAATCTTTGAGATAACGAATAAAATAAAAAAAAAAAAAAAAAAAAAAAAAAATATAGCTCCAAAATGTTGGGCGTTTATTACGTGTGACGTCAAGCCGGAACTTGAAACAATGTGTTAAAATTATTACATATCGTTTATTAAAGAAATAAAATTATGGTAATTACGATCTTGTTATTGAACTGTCTGTAATCTGAAGAATGTACTGCACTATCGGAGTAGCAAATTTGTTAGTATGGAAACAGACTATGTTTAGTATATTATACTGACAAAAAACCTACTTGAATCACTGCCTCTATTGAAGTATGTTTTATTTTTAAAAACCGTCTATAGCTTTAAAGATATTAGGCTTTTTTAACAACTCAAAAACATAATCCAATCTTAATATATATAAATTACGTGTCACGTTGTTTGTCCGCTATGGACTCCTAAACTACCGATATCAATCAAATTTGCACACCGTGTGTAGTTTGATCCAACTTAAAAGATAGGATAGCTTACATCGCCATTTATACCCGCAATATTATTTTATTGCAAAATATTTGTTTATTATTTGATAGTCACAATTCTAACAGATGGCGCTTAAAGTACCAACGTTTCACATAAGACACAATTTAATGGCATAACCACCAAAAAAAGCATGGTGGTCCCCATGACTGGTGTTCTCCTACCGTTTCCCTTGAATAGTTTTCTACTATGTAATATAACAAAAACCTTTGCCACAGCAACGTTTGGCCGGTCTGCTAGTAGCTCATATAATTTTCTCTCATGTTTTTGCAAGTTAGCTAATATCACAAAATATTACTCTTCTACTAGACATGAAAAAGATCCTAATTCACATTATATTTAAAAATTACATTACATTTATTATTTAAGCCAAATAACCAATGTGATATTGAGTTATTGATGGTGATTAAAATAAACATGTTAACCAGAATAATTTGAGATCGGAAAGCAAAACCACAGCGCACATCGAATATTAGATAACTATTTTGCTAATTTAGTCTGTATGCTATCAATTTAAATGAATCGAACAACTTTGAATATTTCATTTATACAACGATATTTGCAAACCATAAACATTTTATTTAACCTAAACGAAATATTTTAGGGTAAATTGATTTACAGCAACGTTTGTTTCTTTTTATATCGCTTAGGGTTAGTGGTATTGTCAATGTCATTGGACGTCATAGGCTATTTGACAGTATGTAAAATAAATAGTTATTGAGATTGTCTTTATAAAGAATGGTTTACAAACCATTATCTATAGTAAAAAAAATGATTTTTGTATGTCAGTCACGTGATACAAAACGGTCACAAATAAGTGGAATCAATGTTGACTATACCACACCATGCCAGTTAATCATATGTCTTATCCGAATAATACTATTTTGAAGTTTAATTTTATCGGAGACCGTTTTATTTGAAAAATAATATGTGTAATTTAAGAATGACACTTATAGACCACAAGCCCATGAACAAAAAATACCTGTGAAATGACCCAACGTGAATTACGCTTAGAAGGCTGTTACTATATCTGAAAATAGCTCTGAGCACTATGCCGTCATTTCTGAGCGGTACATGTGAGTACGTGAGTGAATGGACTTTCTCATGTACAATGGGGAATTTCGACTAATTATTAAAGTACGGCTTTGTTATAAGTGTATAGATGATTAAAAATAAATGTCGAAAAACCTAGTGCCGTACAAAAGTGATGGTGCCGGAAGTCGGTGCAAATTTTTAATTCGACGACAGTTGCAGGAGCAATATAGGTCATTTATTACTGTACGGCATTTGTGTCATTCCTTTTGGACACATATACAGATACTTTACCCGTAAACGCCGTACATATTCCCAGCGGAGCGGTCGAAAGCCAAGGGTCGCAACATATGTCTGATTAGCATATAGGTGATGATGATATGAATCAACATAAAATTAAATGATCTTGAGAGTACTTCACAAATAGATAACATTTTCCAGCATGCCGTACATTTTTTGTGGAACACATAGGTGTATGGGGCAAATTACTTTTCTCAGAAAAGGGTCATTTTCCGGTGACTTTTATCTGTACGGCAATAACACAGGTTATTAATACTTTAGACAATCTTCAATAAAAGATAAATGCCGTACACTTTCGATAGTCCGCTACCACCGCCTACCAATACAGGGCGTCCCAAAGTTATGGGAAATGAAGGGAAAGTACCTTAAATATCGTAGATAGGGTATTTTACTAAAAGAAGACTTTATGTTATTTTTAAAAGTTATTAATTCTGCATTCAAAGATTTTTTAAAAATTACTTGCCTCGTCTGGGAATCGAACTGACTTAAATGTAAAAAAAACACCCCTACTTTTATGATGCCAATCGAAAGAATGGCCAAAAACTAATAACTCTTCTTAAGTAACATAGTATTTTAAAAGAAAGGAACAGCGTGAATATATCTTTTTAATCAAATTAAAAACATTATCTATCGTATTCGGCCTAAAAAACCTACGAGTCTGTTACTTTAGAAAAGTTATTAGGTTTTGGCCATTCTTTCGATTGGCATCATAAAAGTAGGGTGTTTTTTTTTTAATTTAAGTCGGTTCGATTTCCAGACGAGGCAAGTAGTTTTAAAAAAATCTTTGAATGCAGAATTACTAACTTTTATAAATAACATAAAGTCTTCTTTTAGTAAAATACCCTATCTGCGATATTTAAGGTACTTTCCCTTCATGTCTCATAACTTTGGGACGCCCTGTATTATATATATTTTTGTTAAAAATATTTTTCCTTTACCTCTCTCTGCTGGTACGATAAGGCTGTAAATATACTTTACAGCCTTATGGTAGTATACTCAGATATGTACAGTTATTAATGACCTTAAGGGACACCTCAAACGTCGTCGAAGTTTTTATCAGCTGTAAAGAATAATCTGGAGTAAAATGTACGGCATCTGGTTTTTTTGTTTATTTATATTTGTTACATATAAAATAACAATAATCTTTGAAAATATTACTCCCCATATTACTCTAGGAGCATTTGAAAAGTCATCTAAATTTCGGAAATTTCATATATTTTTTATCATAATATTTTTATTTGTTACCATTTATAATGAACGGCTATAATGTACAACGGTAATATTTAGTAACATTATGTAAAAAAAACAAGTTGCCGTACATTATTCTCTGATCTTACAGCAGTAAGAATTTGGTAAATCCTGAAATTTCGATAAATATTTAATTACACAAATATTAACTATATTATTTGGACGGCATAATTATAAAACATTATTGTCCGTGTTAAATAATATTTTGAACATGTTGCCGTACATTTTACAATGACCTTAGGGTATATGGGTGTAGGGGTAGGGTTCCGACCCTTGGCTTTCGACCGCTCCGCTGGAAATATGTACGGCGTTTACGGGTAAAGTATCTGTATATGTGTCCAAAAGGAATGACACAAATGCCGTACAGTAATAAATGACCTATATTGCTCCTGCAACTGTCGTCGAATTAAAAATTTGCACCGACTTCCGGCACCATCACTTTTGTACGGCACTAGGTTTTTCGACATTTATTTTTAATCATCTATACACTTATAACAAAGCCGTACATTAATAATTAGTCGAAATTCCCCATTGTACATGAGAAAGTCCATTCACTCACGTACTCACATGTACCGCTCAGAAATGACGGCATAGTGCTCAGAGCTATTTTCAGATATAGTAACAGCCTTCTAAGCGTAATTCAGGTTGGGTCATTTCACAGGTATTTTTTGTTCATGGGCTTGTGGTCTATTAACACGTAAAAGACATTTGTTTACGTGTTTACGTCAAAGAGACTTGGTGCGACGCCATCTTGCATAGAGAAGCGTTTTGGCGGGCTATTTGATATTATTAATGTTTAAGTTAGTTTACGCAAATAAAATTAAATACAGTCAAAACCGGTTATAACGACATTGAAGGGACCGTATAGTTGCCGACGTAATATCCGATAGTCGTTATAAGCAATGTCATGTACACAAGTACAGTACATATGTATGTACATCGTTATATTATCATAGTTATCGATCTAGAATAGGTAGGTATGGGTTATAATATGGTATGTTAATATTATAATATGTAAACGAGTCAAAAAAGAAACTAAAATATTTATTACGAAATAATTAGGTACAAAAGTAATCAGTCAGTCTGTTTTTTTTTAGCCCAGTCTCAAATATTTTTTGCATTTTACGTTTCATACTCCTCAAGGTATGAGTATCACCAGTATCAAACTATTCGTTAAAGGCAACAAATTTTTGCAAAATCGTTACAGCGTTAAGAGCCTCGGAAATCGTTGTTGGCTGAAACTGTTCGTTGGGAGAAAGTGCGTAGGTAATAATATGCCTAAATATTCATTCAATGCTTATAAATAAAATTTAAAATCGTTTGTATTGTTTGGTTTTGCTGAGACAAGAAGCGGTTGGTCGTTATAGCCGATGAATATCGATAAAATTTCGTCGTTGTAAGCGATATGTCGCTGTATCCGATGTTGTTATATGCGGTTTGCTTACTGGATAGTTTAGTAGGGATTCGGACGGGACCATACAATCTGGTTGTAATAAACGATAGGTCGTTGTAAACGATGTCGTTATAAACGGTTTTGACTGTAATAATAATAAATGTGATATAATTTATTAAATCTTGACAAATAGCATTTGCATAATTGTCGTATTAGATTTAAACATACTTTTGCTACTACAGATAATGAAAGTGAATAAAATCAAATAAATAATCTAAGAGTTTTTTATATAACAATGGTTTCGGAGCATAAAGTGTTAGTAAATAAGAACGCACCAACTTTTCATTTTAGCTTTTGTGTTAAGTTGGCAGCAATATTTTTTTCATTTTCTTGTTTAATTCTGTTAAAGTTACGTTATATGCTTACAGCTTAATTGTTTTTCAACCTTAAATATCCACACAAAGAGCTAGTCACCAATTTCGAACGTATTTATGAATCAGAAATGTATCATTATCAGATGTAGTCTACTAAACAGGAAAAGTATTTTCTTCACTTTCGTATTTCACCGAAATATTACATCTAAATGAATTACGAGCGAAGCAGTGTTCGATAAAATATTAGATTTGTGTTATATTCGTACCCTATTTAATGGAATACCACAAGGATATGGAAACAAAAAGAGATTTCTGCAGTAACACAATTTTATCATGTTTATATCAAGAATTATACTTTGGGCTTTTAAATTGCTTTGATAAAAATCATAGTAAAAAATATATTGGTTTTTACTATGTACAGTATTCGTTAATATTTAAATTTTAAAAGTACAGTCAAGTACTTAAAATGTTAGGCTTGGACATAATATAACCTCGTATCATACTAATTAACTTACACCTTATTAACAATGTACTGGAGAACCCTCCAATTTTGTACAGAAATAAAATGATTAATTCCGTACGTAAAATTGAAGTACATATATGTAGAAAATGAACAATACTCAGAGGAGTTTATGTACCGTGACCAATTCCTGGCGCTCGTAAAGGATACATTGTTTGCACTGCTCACCTTGGAATTGTTGTAAACTCGCTTTCATTACACAAAGGCACTGCATACATTATATATATTTTTGTAACATTCAATTGGGTTTCGCCAACATTCAATTGATATAGAAGCAACACATGTAACCCAACACAAGTGTCTCTGACTACTTACGGGGGCTGTCTCAACTCACGTATTTAATGTAAAATTTGAGACACAATAAACATTTTTGATTTTTTGATTTTTTTTGATGTAATATGCTGGTCCTGTTCCATAGGACGATCAAACTAGATCAAATCAACTGGTTTCTAATCTAGTTATATAGGCTTTTATTTATTTATTTTTTTACTAACTTTGACGTAGCTCATACACTGTTTGACTGTATGTATGTTAATTATTTATTTTTTTATAAAGAATAATGTAAATATGTGAGCAACATTTATACATAATAATTTAGTTAGGTGCTGCATTGTTTTTTTATTACATCCTGCGCCTATTTTATTTTACGAGTGGTATAGTAGTTTTTTTATCTAGGTTCATGGTCTTCACATATAATTATCAAATCAATGTATACAAAATATTGTAAAAACTATTTTTAAAAGAGTAAGTATGGAGTTTCTTGGAGAAGATGGAGAAGCAGTATGAAACTAGCTCTTGGAAGGGGCAACTTTAAAAAAAAAATTAACTTGTAATTTTGGCCTAATAGGCCTAATTGAAATAAACGATTTGACTTTGACTTGGACGGCGTGTTTTAGCTTTAAAAACCAATGATTCGAATAACAACCTCATAAACAGAAGTCTGATAATTATATTCTAAATTAGCTTCTACCCTTATTTAGTTATTTAAGTGAATTTACATAAACCATAATGAAACACATAAACATGCCAAAGGAATAACTTTAGGTCTGATTTTAGCAGAAAACTCTTTGGTAGTGTTTAAGTTTATCGCATTTATACACACAATTAATTCCACACAATTCGTAAACACAGACACTCGATAATTAAACACAGTTCACATCATTAATTTTAAATAGGTATTGCACTAATTTAATCTAATTAATACCCTACATTAGCTAGTACGAAGATTAAATTATACTCTATTTCAAATAATAACGTAGACGTCAACTGTCCAGTGAAGTCTGGGGTAAACACATTTCTGCTTCATTAATATTTGAACTAGAACTCAAGGCTTTTGAACTTAAATCAATTATTGTTTCAGCGAAAACTTTCGTGAGTATACGTCGTTGGCATATGGAACACGAGTGGGATTAGTTATAATTGACGCAATATAACTACTTAATTGAGACGGTTGGTTTGTAAAAATAGTGCGTGCGTACAAAGTACACATCTCAGAAGTGAAACTTCTTAGGCAAATCAATTTTTAACTTTTGTTCATATTTATACAAATCTAAAACTTTAGATTTCCGAGACTTAGAAGGAGGGAAAAAGGAAGATATTTTTTTTCACAAGTCCCTTTTTAATAGGTCTAATTGATATTGATTAATAAATGATTTGACTTGACTTGATTGTAATAATGGTTTTATTTAAACCTTGTATCAAGAGCAATACGTTAGAATCAACCTCAAAATCATAGATTACACGTTCTGGTATTTTAGAAGAAAAATATATAAATGGAATAGTTGTCCATTGTACACGTGTCATTGGGCACGGATCCAAGATTCGGTATCACGTTTATTTACCAACGCAATGCTTTTATATAGCTTGCGAAAACTGTCCCTGACATAAGATTCGAGGATAATGTTAGCGTAGTAACGGAAATCTCGATACCTTGGTCCCTTACTTTCCAGGTTGTAAATAAGAATAAAATAATAAGATAGCAAACTTTCTTATTTTACCACCTTCTGTGACTAGGTAATGCAATGCGTATTCATGTGGTACGTGATTAACATTTAATATGTCTTAACTTAGGATATCCCAAGCCCGACGCATTTTGAATTGAACTTAATTACACCAATGTGCTAATATCTAAGACACTGCAGTCCCTTATTTTATTTTATAAGCGGTAGATTATGAAAAATACAACATACTAATTAATGTGCATTTGCCGAGAAGAAACACAAGATAAAGAGGCTGTGGAACTCACTTCACACGGGCACCGGCGATTGAGGCGTCAGGGGGGGTCGGAAGATACTGAATTATTAATATTTCTTATTGCAGGCGATAGATGTTACACTTCTAAAGCTAATGTAGCTTTTTTAAAAGTTTTCTTTATTAATTTTTGCGAACGCAGAATGTATGCGAAAAAATTAAGAGAAAACTGATGTACCACAAAGACCGGTTCAGTGGCCGTTAACAAATAAGATAAGATACGTCGAATTGTATTATAAAAGTGAATATATCTTAGATTGTCTTAATCAGCCCACATTAATAAGCTGGTACAGTAGCAATGCGTTGTGAAGGTAAGTGTTATTAGAAATCGTTTCAGCCCTGCGATTCTGTAACTCACTTTTCGAACTCACACAGCGGTTTTCGCATCGGCGGTCGCTCTCAAATCAGTCGTGAAGCAGTCATTTTATGATTTGGCATTCTGAAAAGGTGGGAGATTGTAGTTTATTGTTTATTAGAATGACAAATCATAAAATGACTGCTTCACGACTGATTTCAGAGCGACCGCCGATGCCAAAACCGCTGTGTGAGTTTGAAAAGTGAGTTACAGAATCGCAGGGCTGTGTACATAATTTTAGATCACGTGAGTGAAGATTCTAAAATCTTTCAAAAATTACTCTTTTTATCACACGTAAATACACAATTTTAAAGTGAGTGACAAATGATCACTATGTGGAACCAGCTACCCCCTCAAGTGTATTATGGCAATTAATCAATAAAGCGTTTTATAAATTTGAGTAATACTTAAATGATCCTAATCCTTGGGATTGATTTGCTCCAGTTCAAACAATTTGTATGACAATACTTGGCGATTAAAAAGAGTGGCGGAAAGTTTCTTGCCAGTTCTTCTTACCCGCTCTACGCCCTTGACTTGCGAACTAAATGTAAATTTACAATTAATTTAACTTGACAATTCAAAAGTGTACTTGGTTAACCACTTGAATAAAGATATTTTGAGTTTGAGTTTGAGTTATCCGAACCAATTTGACTTAGAATTTTCAAGAAAGGAGCGAACCAATTCCTTAAAGGCCGGCTACGCACTTGTGAGCCTTCTGGCGTGTGTCCAAGGGCGGCGTTATCACTTAACTTCAGATGAGCCTCCTGTTACATAAAAAAATAGCGGTGAAGTTATAAATGAGGTATTAACATAATTTGTAAACATTAAAATATTCCCAGTTCCAATTCAAGTTGCAGTATCCATGACATCATTTAATGCAAGACCTGCGCTTTATAGGGTATATCAAGCTAAGCTTAAGCTATTACCCGGACCAGTTATTACTCTAAATATTAATAGAAATTCCCCCGAATTTCTGGTGTAATTATCTTTATTACTATCTGTAATATTAACTTCGAATACTACGTAGAATTTGAAACCATAAATCCTATATTAATTAATTTACATAATCACCAAAAAATATTTGGAACTCCAGCATAATTTAATCAAAAATATAAAAAACTGACAAATGAAACTTTTTATAATTAATTTAAATAAATAATTAAACAGCGAATAAGTGCGAATCTCAAATGAAATATCTTTACCTGTCTCATATTAATCTGAAGTTCATAGAAATAACAAAATTAGTAGCAGCTTAATCCTCGTATTAATAAAAACCAAATCAGTTTTTTACCTAAAGTAAGTACTACCTAAGAGTAATAGTAGAAGAGGCTATTTTTCTCATACCGTGTTTACTGCGATATAAAGACGGATTAGTAGGTACTTTAGTTACCATTGATTCAGTTTTTATGAATAAGGGGCTTATATATTAGTCACTAACTTAAAAAAAATCAGTGGCGCTACAACCTCTTTAGGTCTGGGTCTCAGATTTCTGTCTGTTTGATGATCATTTTTAAATCTAGTAGGCAAGTAGGTGATCAGCCTCCAGTGCCTGGCACATGTCAACTTTTTGGGTCTAAGACATGTTGGCTTCCTCACGATGTTTTCCTTCAGCGTTCGAGCTAATGTTAAATGCGCACATAGAAAAAAAGTCCATTGGTGCACAGCCGGGGATCGAACCTACGACCTCAGGGATGAGAGTCGCACGCTGAAGCCACTAAGCCCAAACTGCTCAACAGTCACTAACTTTATTTCACTTTTTTTATAGTGTGGTCTTTCTCTACTATACACAACTCATCAATACGTGTTAAGCTTTTCGTCATAGTAGAAGTGTAATTTATATGGAAAAAGAAAATCCCTGCACATCCGATAATCATACTACCATAACCTCTAGACTAAAACTGTTATTAAATTAACGTAATGGATAAATTATTATTTACTTAAATTTTTCTTTAGAATATAATTTTACCTTCAATAATCAAACAAACGGTGTCTACTTAAATAAATTTCCCCTAAGCACTTAATTAAGACGGACAGACCTGATTCAAAAAGTTTTCTCTCCCCGAACAAGTTGGAAAATTCATGTAATTTTCTATACCAAGAACATAAAACTCCTTGGAGAAATATAAAATATTGCTTCTTTATCCAATCACTGGATTACAAGAGATTTTTATGGATTAACTGGTAAGCTACAGAAGAAAAGAGCAAAAAAACTCTCCTGAGACTTAAATTACTCCAATGACAGATATAGGCCGGAGGCTCACCTGATGTTAAGTGTCCGAAGGCTGGGAAGTGCGTTGTAAGCCTTTTAAGAACTGGTACGCTCTTTTCTTGAAGAACCCTAAGTCAAATTGGTTCGGGAATACTTCAATATATTACCAGGGTACCAAGATTGTTAATACAGAACATTTGCATCTACCCAATTAGTTCTAAGAGTCATAAATGATTTAACTATTTAAACAGATTAATTACACTTATATATTCTAATGTTTTACAAGACTTATTTCAAGACAAATATGTATCACAAAATTCTTCGAGATGCACTAAGTCAATTGATAAAAACCGTATAGTCGTGCAAAAAGATCTAACCGCAACACCGCTTGAAGTTCATAACTATTAATTTCGTACTAAATAATCTCTATATATATAAAATTCTCGTGTCTCGTGTTTCCATACTCCTCTGAAACGGCTCGACCGATTCTTATGAAATTGTTTTTTTGCATATTCAGTAAGTCTGAGAATCAGCTACTAAGTGATAAGGGGTGTTCACTGTTCACGCCAAGAGTTTTTTTTTATTGTTTGTATTTTTTTAAAGATACAACATGCAAATATACATACAACCCCTAATTTTCACCCTTCTACAATCTACCCCATTTTTATTAATATAGATAGTTATTTTTATTGAACTAAAAAAAGGTTTCCTAGAAATATAAAATATATGGCAAAACAAACATTTGCCAGGTCAGCTAGTATTATTATATTAAAAGCATCTCAGTTAACTTGTAACAATGCTTATTGTCCTCACTGTTTAAAATTTTAATAATAAAATGAGTTTTAATAATTTGAAGTTGTGTTGAAATAAATAATTAATTCCTTTAAAAGCTATTTTCCTTAGAGTTTAATAAGAAAACTGATTGCACTTAAGTAAACAGCCCAAAAGCGCAATTACCGAAAACCAGAGCTTTCATTCAAATATCCCACTCAGTCCCTCAACTATTACTTATAATCCAAGTAATGATCCCACTGATTGTCTTCCCCGCTTGATAAATGGCTTTTTCGTGTTTTACTTTGATTACTTCATTTTCGCCTGTCGCCATGTTTATTAATTATTTTTCGTAAGATTTCGTGAAATGAATAATTTAGCGGCTATGGAACCTTTTTAAATTCTTTAATCTATTTTACATGAATAAAACATTATTCAACCTATAAGTGTGAATTGAGGAACTTTATAGGTTATTTTCTGTTTGATGTATTTTAAAACGTGCTTAACATAAAAAACTGTTTTTAATTTTCTTTTTGAAGCTACAAAGTAAAAGTAGGTTGTAATATTTGTATTTTAATTTAAAAGTTACTAGATGAAGAAAGCGCAGATATTAAAGGGCCCACAGCGATGTCGTGACTCTGGCATGAGTGCATATGGCAATCACTTAGCATCAGGTATGACACTTGTCGTGTTATATAAAGTTACTAGCTGACCCGACAAACGCTGTTTTGCCCTTATATTATTTCTGAGAAACATTGTTTTAGTTAAGAATAACTATCTGCTATAATAAAAAATAGGAGTTGATCGTAGAGGGGTGAAAATAAAGGGTTGTATGTATTTTTGTATGTATTTGTATGTTTGGTAAATATTCAAATAATCCGTAGCGCAGCACCAGCAATTTTGTGGCTGATTTTTTTTTATGACTTCTTCATGAGTTCTCAGCACCATAACTAGTGTTGTTATGATGGCGCATGACCTTTTTTGTCAAAAAAAATAAAAAAGTACCCAAAACCGAATCAGAGCACCCCATTATCCACGTGGTCTTGCATCCCGCAGCGCCGGAGCTGTCCAAAAAACCTATATTTATTAATATTATATTAATATTTTTTAAACTAAATTTAATTTTTTTTTCATGCGCCATCATAACAATACTAGTTATGATGTTTACAGATCATAACGCGATTGTAAAAAAAATCAGCCTCAAAATCGCTGGTGCCGCGATACGGAATATTTACCGTATCATAAATAAATAAAAACAAAAAAAATTGTCTTAAACCCAACCTGTGTTATATACACTGTTTAATATATTAGGTACTAATTCATTCTCATATTAGCAAATGATAAAATAAAATAAACATGCTAAATTTGGATTGATAACCACATTATTTTGGGATTATTACGCCGCACTGGAGTTCTGTCAGTCAGTCTTTATGCCCATTCAAATTCCGTTTATAACCCGAATGTGATATTACATTGATACCAGTGCCCCAGTTTTACAAAGCTATAGATACATCTTATAGTTTCATTACAGTTTTATTGTTGTTTTAGTAGGTCATAATTCCTATTGTTACAGCCATAATAGACCGGGCGGGGAAATTAAAAATACAAATGAGATAGTATTGCCAATTAAAGCCTGATGGACTAGACAAACGAGAATTTTCTAATTAAACAGCTTTTTAAGAGGCCGCCTAGATGTATTACCTTGATACAAATGAGTATATATGATGTATATTTCTATTTGTTTGTTCGTAATTTTAAATGTAGAAATACATTATGGAGAGGAATTTATTCAAGTCATTTATTATATTAGCGAATGATAAGTCTAAAATGAAATAGCAATAAATAATAAAGCCGTTCCATTATTTTAAATTATTAGCCAAAATTTTTATATCGCATTTTCAAGTAAGGTATTTTCAGTAAAGTTAAAGTATGTAATAAATCATTTTTATGGAGACTCTCGAAGTGTATTAAGTTAGTAAATTCTTCATGTAACCGAAAACTTTGTCAAGTGAACTTATTAAACTTACATTAGCTTAAGTTTTATCGTTCCATCTCTTTTAATTAACTTTCATTATTTTTATACGCACCAATATTTAGATAGATATTCATAAAAGCCTCTAATTACTGCATTATTAAAATAATATATATTTTGTGTGGCAGGATAATCTGTGTAATCTACGTATACTCCAGTAGTGATCATATTTTGAAACCTTAATATTTAGTCATATTATTTTTGGCTGTAAGATTTATTTATTTACAGCATAGATGTCACAACGATTATTATAATACTGGGTGCATGTGCATCAACTCTGGAGGTCACCATTTAAATGTATATTTGTGCCATTAAACTCGACCATTAGGATTTAAAGATCTGTCTTTTAAATGTGCGAGCCTAATGGTACATTTTGCATAACTTCGTAAAGTTTAATGGCACAAATATACCAGATTTAAAAGAACCTAAAGAAAGAAGTCTGGGGGGTTTGGGGGAAAGAACGAAATTCACGTTGTGTTTTTATCACTAATTTAAAAAATTGAAATTATTCACGTTCTGGAACCAAAACGGTCATGTTTATTTTCAGGGTATTTAAATAACAAATTTTCTTTGCCATGGCCACCCGTTATATAGACTAATTTACTACTAACAAATTTGATTGCTACTAAAAAGTAATAACATGTATCTCTCAGTCTTCCCAAATATATCCAGTTCTCGTGCAGAACCTAGGAAACGGTTAAGCACAAGTGGAACTATGTTATTTGTATTTTTTGACGTCAGTCAAATAATACTAACACTTCGACGTCACTCTGTACCACAAAGAAGGGTTCGGTGGCCGTCGATTCACAATTCATACTAAAATAATAAGTCCTGGGTACCTCGTTACGATGTATCCTTACCAAGAAGAAAAGCACACAATTATCAATAGGATTGCGAGAAATTGTATTAGTTTGGAAACAAAGAGAGGTTAGAATGTTACCTTGCCTCACAATAGTTCACAAAAACGCACTCAAAAAGTATAAATCAAAATAATAATGCGTCTAACATAACCTGAGGAAATCTAAGCAGCGACTAACAAAAAATGTGAAGTTCGGCCGAATAAAAATATTTTAGACCCTCATCAAATTTTATTGAATTAAAACTATGTATTTCGAACACCGTCGTTCCGGGTTTCAACTGAGAGTTTATTAAGGCAGTTTTTACCGCGCACCGCCTCTATGTGGAAACAGCTGCCCACCAATGTATTGCCGAACCAATTCGACTTAGAGTCTTTTAAGAAAAGAGCAAACCAATTCTTGAAAGGCCGGTACGCACTTGCGAGCCCTCTGGCAAAGTGAGTGTCTATGGGTATTACTTAACATCAGAGCCTCCTGTCAGTTTCACCCCTGAAAATACTCTTTAAATTGTGCACACAGTAGTTCAAATGAAATGCAATTCCATCACCATATAGTACAAATAAAAAGCTAAATGTTTGTTAGACAAGGCTTTGAGGCTGAAAAAATACTATCATAATATTCGTACGACAGAAATATTTTCCAAAAAATAAAGTCCTTCAAATATTCCCGCACAAACGCGGTTATCGGTGTTCTTTGTTGAATTTTTGAAACACTACACTATTTATACAATCGCATTCTCTGCCATAGAGAATGTAAAAGATTTTCTCTGTGGATTCATGATATGGCAAATATTTTATACATTAATAGGGTATGTTATGACTCAAGATTACGGCTTTAGGGGCCTCATAGCCTAGCGGTCTTATTAAGTGGTAGCTAGGTGAGGGGTACCGGTTCGAGGGCAAGTTTTAATTTAATTTAAATTTGTTCTCGGCCTTTGGGAGGGTTATGCGGTACCGGGCGAGTGCCTAAACCGTACATGGAGGACACGGTCGAATTTCTAAAGACAAGCACGAATTATAAAAAAATCCTATACTTGACGCTGGCTAATGCACAAATCGTGCCAGAGCCATAAAAAAAAAGATTACGGCACTCCTCTGACAAGATAAAAGCTATATATAATATGTCCTCGTAATTGTCATAAGTGAGTACTTTATTTTAAAATAAATAAATCAGTGGCGCTACAACCTCTTTAAGTCTTGGCCTCAGATTTCTGAATCTGTTTCATGATCATTTTTAAATCTAATAGGCAAGTAGGTGATCAGCCTCTAGTGCCTGACACACGCTGTCGACTTTTTTTTTGGGTCTGAGACATGTCGGTTTCCTCACGATGTTTTCCTTCACCGTTCGAGCAAATGTTAAATGCGCACATAGAAGGAAGACCATTGGTGCACAGCCGGGGATCGAACCTACGACCTCAGGTATGAGAGTCGCACGCTGAAGCCACTAGTACTTTATTTTACTAGCATTGAATCCACGACCTAAGGAAATAAGCCGAATGCGTAAACCACTAAGCCACGAAGGACATTAATGTAATTTGCTTCCATATAGCTAATTTATTCTACTTTGCTTTGACTGTCTGATCAACTGACCTAGAATACGAAAGTTAGTCAACTAACTTCAAGTCAAGGAATCAAAGATAGCCACGCCCATACTACAGTATCAAAGGAGCAAATGCACACAAGTTTAGCCCAGCCCCAACCAACATCCGCTTCTTCCGGTACCGGAAGTAGCTGAAACAGTTTAATATATGTCATTGAATAAGGTTCTGGTTACATTTCATGGTAATTTTTTAACATGATTATTTATGTCCGAAGTCAAATTAAAAGCGTATACAATGAACTAAATATAACGGATTATATTATCGTATATATAAAAAAATTGTATTGTAATCTTATATATAAAATTCTCGTGTTAGTTACCATACTTCTCCCAAACGGCTAGACCGATTTTTATCAAATTTTATATACAGCATACAAAAATACATATAACCCCTAATTTTCACCCCTCTACGATGAACCCCTATTTTTTATTATTGTAGATAGCTATTTTTATTGAACTAAAAAAAATTGTTCTAGAAATAATATACATGCCAAAGCAACGTTTGCCGGGTCAGCTAGTTTACTATAAAATTTTTAAGAAATGTGTACAGCCCTGCGATTCTGTAACTCACTTCACGAACTCACACAGCGGTTTTCGCATCGGCGGTCGCTCTCAAATCAGTCGTGAAGCAGTAATTTTATGATTTGGCATTCTGAAAAAGTGTGAGCTTGTAGTTTATTGTTAATCAGAATGCCAAATCATAAAATGACTGCTTCACGACTGATTTGAGAGCGACCGCCGATGCGAAAACCGCTGTGTGAGTACGTGAAGTGAGTTACAGAATCGCAGGGCTGCCCATGTCAATTATGTAATTTTAACCTAATAATGAAGTATTTATTTAAATAAATAATTGTGAATAAAAAAATTATGTGTATGTTTTAAACTTTCATAATGAGTTCTGTTACTCATACATTTATAAAAATGTTATCCGTAAAACAACTTAAGGACATTTCTATAATTTTAACTTGCATATATTTATTTTTACATATCTTGTATTTGTGATGCGTTTGTCATGTTTCCTTCTTAATAAATAAATAAATAATTAAAAGTAACATTGTAACAGATTATTGTTATAATAAAAACGAATTGAATTAACATAATTGTACAATGTGTTACAGTGACAATTTAAACTGAAACTGAAGCTCATTCTAACTAAAAAATTAAACATTCTATTTAAACTATTATGTACGTAGAAACAGAATCATACAATTTAAATAATATAATTAAGAAATAAGACATTTGATATATTTAAAATCAAAAATAATGTATCATGATATATTTAGAACTACTCTCGCAAAAAAATATGGCGTCTGCTCCAAATTGCTTAATTGATAATTTCTGAACACATTTACTTATTTACACCTAATATAATTTTTTTTTATAGAACGGGGGGCAAACGGGCAGGAGGCTCACCTGATGTTAAGTGATACCGCCGCCCATGGACACTCTCAATGCCAGAGGGCTCGCGAGTGTGTTGCCGGCCTTTTAAGAATTGGTACGCTCATTTCTTGAAGGACCCTAAGTCGAATTGGTTCGGAAATACTTCAGTGGGCAGCTGGTTCCACATAGTGGTGGTGCACGGCAAAAACTGCCTTGAAAAACGCTCAGTTGTGGAACGGCGGACGTCGAGGTGATACGGGTGGAATTTCGTATTCTGTCTCGACGTCCGATGATGAAACTCAGCTGCAGGTATTAAAAAAAAATCCCGATACCTTATAAACTGCGTAAGCATGGCCATGGGCTGATTAGGAATTATTGTCATTGCAGTTACAGCCGAAATTAGTGTTGCTAGCGCCATCTGTTTTCCCAATGGCCCAATAAATTATGAAAGATGTGACAATACAGGGACTATTGTGTTTAAACTTTGATGAAAGAACCGTATTATACGGTAGTGTTTTACATATTAGAGTATAGTCTAAATGTACTTAAATGAGATAGAAAGAATGTTAAATTAAATTGCTAAGAGATATATTTCAGACAGCGGGTAAGATCTCCAACGGTCATTGATTTGAGACTACGAGAGACCCATTAGCCACTTCATGCGTTGTCGGGTAGCGACAACTCCCGGAAGACATTAGTTCTGCCCTTTTTTCCCTTTGTTTTATTTCACCCTTTTAAGCCAGTCACGGCAGGATGTTCTTAAAAACGTAATAAGCGATCATACTCTGAGGTTAATTAGGAATATAATTGTGGTTATTATGAATAGTAATTTAATTTAATATAAAAAGTTCTTAAAATATATTAGTTGTATAAACTAAAAAATCTACATAAATTCGTAAAAAATTAAAAACCCTCCCTTCGTCTAATCATAGATCGTCAATTTCCGGTGAAATAATTACTACGAATTCCTAGCTATTGGTGATTGCACTAGTATATATATTTTACTAGTTAATGAGAAATAAGACGAAATAATATGTCTTAGACCCAAAAAGTCGACGGCGTGAGTCAGGCACTGGAGGCTGATCGCCTACTTGCCTATTAGATTTAAAAATGATCATGAAACATATTCAGAAATCTGAGGCAAAGACCTAAAGAGGTTGTAGCGCCACTGATTTTTTGAAGTTATACTTCTTTAGGCGCGTTATGAAAAATTGATGAGAGTGAAATTTTACGATGCGTGCGCACCGTGACACAAAATTAACAGAATGAAGTTGCCCACGGAAGATGCTACGGCATTGGACATAATTTAAAAACGACATTCGAATAATAATAAAATTTATGTTACACTTAATGTAAGAGAATAATAATAAATATTTATTTATTTAATTTTTCAAATGTAGACTGAACTTTATTGACTATAATGACTCCTTTTCCAGTCTTTGATTATTTAATTGTAATTAATTATTTGCATGCAATCAAAAACTATTTTTAATAATGCCAAAGAAGTATAACTTCTTACGCGCGTACATAAGTACATGCACCCTTTTTTTAATTTAATTTTTTAATGAGAAATAAGAACTCAAATTGCCTTTTTCGTTTCAACCATTTACATAATATAAACGTGTCCTTACAACAATACAAAATATTTTTAAGACCTTAAAAGGTTATTAAAATCTTAACCAGTATGATCTTAATAATAATATATACAGGCAACACTATATCTGGCAGTATTATGTGGTTAATTTAGCACAATGTACCGTAATCTCTCTATTATAATTCACGCCGTAACCGAGCGTATGTGTAGAGGATTAGTATTCTCATAACTTAGCTTAGTATTAAATAATAGACCTAGAGTTTCCAAATTTTAAGATCACTCTCAAATTCTTATGTTTTATTACGTTGGATTTCCAAGATCTCGTTGATTCAACGTAACCATCATTCATATAAAGTAACGTGTGAAGTTTTAACGAATCAGTATATGTAGATATAACTTAAAAAGTCAATGATATACTTGAGCGAGATCAAATACGTATTTTCTAAAGGAAACAAAATAATATACGTACATATCTATATATTATGTATATATAAATGTTATGTTGGTTTGTGTACGCTTTAAACACTCAAAAAGTTCTGAACTTTTTTTTTTATTTTTTTCCACAAGTATTGCAATATTAAACTTATATTAATATTAAATACAATAATAACAAAAAGGTAATGTAATACTAATTTAGTACTCAAATATTGGCCTTTTTATTTTTGTTTATTTTGTTGGATATCAAAGGACTTCACTTTTTATTTTCAGAACACTTTAATGGGAGAGCCATAATAGCAGCTATATTATAAATAGCACATTTGTTTCTCGTGCCACGAACGAACTAATTTTATCATATAAACTTCTATATTGTCGCAGACAACAGAATGTATGATTATAGATTTTCGAATACCTATCCTTACACGTAGCTTGGAAATTATATTGTTTTGTGTAAAGAAATTCCGCGCCCGAACGAAGACTAAAGGTATTTTTGATCGGAAAATTGAGAAGCTTACGTAGGTACGATGCATTAGAAGTATTACGGAAATTTTGATGAAAGCAACATTAAAGCTTTGTTTATTGGAAATTGCTATCGATTCGGGGAAATAATATCAAATTTTGTCAATTTCGTCTAATATGTATGCGTACATGTTACTGGAATTTCGAGTATGTAATAAGTATACAATACTGGAGCAACTTTTAGGTCCAGTTTCACTGGACTTTCACTTTAAATTTTTTAATATTGAGACTTTTCTTTTCCGAATTGTTTTCTCTAAATGGCCAGGTATATAACACAAATAGTTTTTTTTTAAAAAAATATTAAAATGTTGCTTTTAAAAGGTAAAATTCTACTATTGTTGTATGTATGGTATAGCTCTTTGTCTATACTCGTCACAATAAGCGTCCTTTTATTAATTTGTTTTATTAAAATACCACCGCTAGAAAAGGCTCTTTATTCGTACCTAGGTATTGATCCTTATCAAAATAAATACCAACGTTTCACATAAGCTACAATTTAATGGCATAACCACCAAAAAAGCATGGTGGATTGGTGATCTCTTGCCGGAAATTTATGCGAGTACGCGCAATTGCGCGTAACAAACTAATTAGTTTTTCTTATGTTGATATGAACTTTAACGTATAGAACAACATTCCTCCTCTATTTACCATAAATCCATGGAATAGTTAAATGGTGTAAGTGGTTCAATTTAACTGGTGATTAACATAATTATGAGGCCTACATTCTTTATTTTTGCATTGGAATCATCATGATCTTTCTAATATATTTACGAGTACACCCTGACATACCTCATACATGAAAATATGCCAGATTCTTCACATACAAGTGCTAATAGCGCACATAAAGGCCAGGGCTTGAACGTACAACCAATAGGGCACCATAGCGTAGTTTTGCAAATGTAAAATTAAATGTAGTCAAAACGTTGACTAAGGCTCTACAGTTCCATGAATATACCCATTAAATATGTAGTCAAAACGTTGACTAAGGCTCTACAATTCCGTTTTAGACTACATCTTAAAAACGCCACTACTACCATGCTATTACGCTAATTCTTGATAAATAAAGCTACTGAAAATTATTAACATACTTAAACCTATACAGAATAAATTATAAAGAAATGCATGTAAAAGGTAAACTTTAGTGAATAATGTGTGTAAAGAAAGGGTTAAAATCTATTCATTAATTTACATATTCGAGATAGATATAGATTGCGAAAGGTTTCAATGGAGTGCGTAATATTCAAGAACTCCGACAAAGAAAAACTACTGTTTTGCTGATACGGATGGTACTTTGTATTCTGCTGCTACTGCTCACCTCAGCAGCCTTCGTTCCACAACTGAGCGTTTTCTCAGACAGTTTTTGCCGCGCACCACTGCTATGTGGAACCAGCTGCCAATTGAAGTATTTCCGAACCAATTCGACTTAGGGGACCCTAAGTCGAATTGGTTCAAGAAAAGAGCGTACAAATTCTTGAAAGGCCGGCAACGCACTTGCGAGCCTTTAATGTGAGTGTCCATGGGCGGCGGTATTACTTAACATCGGGTGAGTCTCCTGCCCGTTTGCCTCCTATTACATAAAAAAAACAGTCTATTGAAAGATAATTTTGCTATGGTGGTCTATTATTTAACTTAGCTGCTTAAAATAAGTATTAAGAATATCTATAGCGCTAAATTATCTACATCCTGAGCACAACCCACATACACCCCCCACGTACATAACCTTACTTCACAACACACAACACAGCCGAATTATGTATCACTTAGTTAAATGTATTTAATAATTTTTATTTTTTCCTTTTTAAATGTTTGAACCTTTTTGTATATATTTTGTATTGCATTTTTGTCTATAGTTTATGGTAGCTGTGTGATTACAAAATAAATAAATAAAACTTATTGGATAAATATCCTTTTAATCTTCGGCTACAGGGATAGAAATGTGCCTTATCTGAAATCTTCATTTGTGAAATTTAATTAAAACTAAGAAAGTGATCTATTATTTTCGAAACGAGATCTTCCGACAAATTAAGACATACATTCCCAAGCGTAATAGATCGCTCGATGTAAGACGCTAAAACCTCATTTCAGGTCACTGGAGTAAAAACAAATAACTTGAACCTTATATTCCCAACGTCCAGAAATTAAACGCTAAGTTGGTACCAAGTATTTACGTTTGACCTACTAAAGTCTAAGTTAGGACTTAAGTCCGAAGTTCGCCAGTTCCATCTACCATTCTGCTTGAGATTATTAAATCCTAACAACCTAGACTTTAACGACCGTTACCGAAACTAATTCATTACACGCAAAACACCAATTGCATATTTTTTTTATTCCCTTTCTCTTCACGATCCGTAAGGCTCTAAACAAAGTCGTAACTTCTATAATTTCTTTCATAAAAGTAGCCAAACAAATTACTCTACCGTCTAATCATTTGGTTTTACCGATGTCGAGGACGGCGAACTATAGAAAGAAGATTATTACTTATACAATTTTTCAATAGATAGTGTGAGTATCATCAAACATAATTAATCTCTCCTTATTTAGATCAAATCGGTTGCCCCCCCTTTTTTCAGGAAAAATAATAGAAGGTAATGCTATTATTACTATTATACTAAGTACATTACATATTAATAATATATAACAAATAAAATCTTATTTTTTGTTATGTATTAAGTGCAAATAGTTGAAAATAACTAAATGTATATTAGAGTAATTCATATAATTAGACTAAAGAGCATAAGCGTTTACGATTGTTTCACTGTTTAAACATAATTACGGACGACACAGTAACCGCACATCACGACGGTACATTTTGACGAATGTTTAGAACGTAATAATCTATTACAACTCGGAAAGACCTTGACCTTGGTGAAACAGGGATATATTATTACCAATCTTTATTCGTTTAAACTGTCGCATTAACTTTGATGATTAATTGGTATAATTATAATCTAAACTAAAACTATCTTTATGGTTGTTGCGATCTATTTCAGGGGAGGCAAAATTTGGTAAACGAGTATATTACTAATATTGTGCACAAAACAATTTTCGTAGAATAAAGACATCCTCGTGTTTTTTATAGTAAAATGTTTCGCAAACATTCTGTAAAAAAATACAGTTATAGTAGGTACATCAGCCAAGGAAGTCAAAAATAAGAAAACATTAAAACAGTCCTAATAGTGCTTTACGACTTTGTTCCCCGGTGTAAGCGATATGTAATGTACCTATGGTATTGTATGAATGATACCGAGAGTACAAGCAAACAAAAGAACATAAATAGTTTAGATGTAATTTCATATAAGCGACTTTTGTAATCTTTTTTGAGATTTATTATCTATTAACCCAAACTTTTGGTCATAATAATTATACAGGATGGTCAAAATGTCGTGGATCAAACGCAACTAGGGGATAGATGAGGTCATCAGCTGCAAAAAATTGTTCAACGGGAGGTCCCTCAGCTCAACCCCTGCAGATATATAGTAGATTTTTTCGAATTTTAATAAGAATTAGTAAAAATAGTCAATTTTCTTAAAAAAACGCAAAATAAATTATAACTCTGCAGGGGTTGAGCTTAGAGACCTACCGTTGAACAATTTTTTGCAGCTGATGACCTCATCTATCCCCTATTTGCGTTTCATCCACAACTTTTTGGCCACCCTGTATAACTACACAAAAACTTATTTTTATAGAATATGCTGTGCCAAATACCAGTGTCTGTATTTATCAACTATGTCATTTTCAAGATGGATACGGGTAGGCTGCATTATAATATTTATGTGAAAATTCCTTAAATAAAAATCACACAGAAGTTTACATTACATAAAATTTACATTACACATGTGCAATGAACGTAGATACTATTGTTCAGTTATTACATTGTAACTTATAATCTACATTTGTGTTTTATTAAGATATTTCTTTCATTAAATACATAACCATAAGTTATATAAACAATATCCTATAAAATAAATACTGTTAAAGCCTTTCCAGGTCTAGGCATTTCACTAAAAGTCCAGGCCTACGACCGATGCCAAAATTGCAAAGGCGCAATCATTATATGTCACTAACACATAAATATTTAATCTAGTTAGAGGAGAGAGGAGGGCCATTCGATGGGATACTGAGAAATAATTAAAAATATAATATAACTCCAACCGGGATTCCAATACCCTAGGTGGCCTCGTACGTTTAAGAAAATCAAAGTGATGAATCATTACCATCACTTAGCTTAGCTCTCGGAGTCCCACGGGAGGTATCATTATATCGTATTATAGTAATATTCTTAAAACTTTTATATAAAAGTAATAGACATCTAAGAATGCGATCTGTCATAATTATATATTATATGGCGTAATAAATTATCATTGTTTAAAAATATCATTATAAGATTTTATTTGGTATTATGATATATTCAATTTATATCGGAAACATACAATACATTGTACTATAAATTTATTAAAGAATCTTCTGATTGAGCATTTCTCTTCTGCTTTGTTTTTATTTATGTTAATTATGACTCATTAAGATTAGCTTTTACATTTTTATTAATATTTTTATTATTTTTTCGATTTTAGTTTAGTTTAGTTTTAGTTGGTATATTCCTAGTGTTACATGTAATTTTATGTTTTTTTTTTTGTTAATTATGCACTTCTTGTACTTTACCCTCAGTAGGTTTCTCTTTTATTTTTCCATACTCGATTAATTATTTTACCAGTTTTTATATGTATGTTTAAGGTAACGAAGTGTAAATCTATACTATATATTATAAAGAGGAAAGGTTTGTTTGTTTGCAATGAATAGGCTCCGAAACTACTGGACCGATTTCAAATATTCTTTCACCGTTGGCAAGCTACACTATTCCCGAGTGACATAGGCTATGTTTCATTTAAAAAAAAAATAGGGATGCTTACTTAAACATGAATAATCTAACCCAAGGTGTAAAAAAATAAACAAAAAACTTCCTTCAATCGTGTGCGCTGCGAAAACTATTAATGATAGAACAAAGTGATGTATTACAATTTTTCAGGACACATCACTATCTATAAAAAATGTCGCGACAGCATGTCTCTATCTTTTATAGTTACGTCACAATAAGCGTCCTTTTATTAATTTTTTTTATTAAAATACCACCGCTAGAAAAGGCTCTTTATTCGTTTCACATAAGCTACAATTTAATGGCATAACCACCAAAAAAGCATGGTGGATTGGTGTTCTCCTGCCGTTTCTCTTGAATAGTTTACTACTATGTAATATAACAAAAATCTTAGCCACAGCATCGCTTGGCCGAGTCTACTAGTCAATAATAAATATAATATATTGTAACATTTTACGATTATTAGACAATTTCCTTGAAGACGTTTTAATTACTCGATATCTTTAATTTTCCTTGTTCCTTTGATACCCTTTTTAAAATTGGTATCTTCAAATGTACTAATATAAATAAGTAATAATAGTAATTCACGAGTAGCATACTTATATTAATTGTCTTTTACTATACTAATTTTATCTATTTGCCATATTTTTTATCTCAAGTTTTAATTTTTATATTTTCTTTGCTTGAAGATCGAAGTTTGAAGTAGTGTCTGATATAAATAAAATGTGCATTTGACTCAATTGCGAGGTATTCATAACCTTAGCCAAACTACTTATGTTTTAATAATTTTCCAAGTAATTGCTATAAATTAAGAAAATTAATTTAAATATGTTCAATATCAGGTTATATAATTTTTTTTTTTGGAATTTAAATAATTAAATACAAAACTAAAAAAAAGTTGGAAAAGAAAAACTAAATTAATATTTCTTATCAGTGTAAATTCTACAAACGTCGTCACCGATGTGGAGGTTTTACATTAAACGTAGAGCCTCTACGACGTCTCTACGAAGCCTCTACAAATTTATTTTATCGTAGCAATGAGAAAGGTTTATTAAACCCATTTGATGTGTTAATTTTACGATTTAATACTAAAACTCCCTGCGGCATTTAATTATACTATTTAAAATATTTAATTAATTTACGAAAAATATTAAAAACTTTTTACTAATAATTTATACGCACTTTTAACTCAACAATAAACGGATAGTTTAACAAACCTTACAAACTTATATTTAACACTTAAAACAGCGTAAATAATATAGTATTAAATTGTTTAGTCGTTTTCGTTTATATTCTATCAATTTCTGTAATAAATAAAATACAAGCATTAAGCCTTACCTATACATAAAACAAATATAAAATAAAAATTACCTTCACACGAACTTACATTATCCCATTTCAATATCACTCACACATCACTTCACCCACTGCACTGAAATTCGATAATGAACAGACACGCGTCAACCTCGGCGGTCACTCGCAAACTGCCGTGCGGGGACCGCTCGCCCGGGCCATACATTTATAAAACGTATTTTACTCTTATTCCCACAATTATTTACATTCAATCTAGACTGTCATATTGATGTATTAAATCTTACATTGTTGGGTGCGATGAGATGTTTTCGTGCCATGCAGAGCGGAACATTGACCCTTAGTTGTATGAAAATAAAGGCTGTATTATCACGTTATTTTTAATGCTGAGTATTTTCAGTTTGGTTTATTTGTCTAACGAATAGATGTCAGTTTGTTTAATATGAATATCATGATATTTAGTTTCCTATGAACGTTGTAGCAGATGTCACCAAGAATAATAAAATCGCTGCGCATGTTTGAATATTAAATTATCGCATTTTGTTGCATATGCATAATAACTTCAGGTCTCTTTCAAAATATAAAAACACATATTTTTCATGGGCCAACGGTTTTAGTGAGGGTTCTGTTAACAAATTAATTATATAAGTATGTAATAAATATTTGCACATTGATTTTTATAAAAAAATATCTATTAGATTTATACATTAATAATAACTATGAATATTATTATCTTTGACTGAAAGTCACACCCAACCACTTCTACTAAGCTGAAATGTTAATAATTTTGTATGAATTATTCAACAATCATGTGATTGGGACATGTCCACTGAATAGCAGACGACAGAACCCCAAGGTCCTTACTGAACTCACAACCTGGTGGCAAGAGAAAGCCTGGTAGACGGAGGCTGAGCGGGGTGTAAAGGAGTTGTCAAGGACCTCGAATCAAAGGGGTTCGTAGTTGGACGCAAGAAGCACTACATAGACTGCAATGGCGAAATATACTTGAAGATGGATGATGATTAAACAATCATGAGCATATTTTTATATCTATATATAAATGTGTATTCGACAATATAAATAAATCCTTTCCTCTCTGACTGAACAAAATTCTAAATAATTGGTGAGAAAAACAAAACAATTAATATTTTTTTGGAACCAGTTTTATGGTCAGGTTGTCGTATGACTTAGGCCTTACATAATTTAGACTTACCAGTCTAAACTGCTCTATTTCTTCACCCTTATTTGTATTCTATCTGCCCATACTTTTACTTGACGTCACCTCTTGGATACCATTTTAATAAATCTTTTGTACTATTCTCTTTTTGCTTCTTACTCCAGTTCCATTAAATTTTCGGTGAAATGTCATTTACTTTTCCGTATTTAAACAATATATCGATTTTATATAAGAGCTTGGAAAGAATTCATTTCGAGTACAATTAAAGAATTTGCACACAAAAGACTGTTAAAATATTTAATATAAAAGAGTTGTAAAAAAACGTGTTTTCTTGTTTGGATTTAAGCCTTAATAGTATACACGATGTAACAGCCGCTTCTCATAACTATCGGATTAGAATTTAATATTGCGACTAGATATAAGCATAATGGAGAGTATTATGAAGTGATTTAGGTTTAAGGTACATCTAATATATAAAATTCTCGTGTCACAGTTTTCGTTGCCATACTCCTCCAAAACGGCTCGACCGATTCTCATGAAATTTTGTGTGCAAATTGGGTATGTCTGAGAATCGGACAACACCTATTTTTCATCCCCCTAAATGTTAAGTTTAGTCCACCCCAAAATTTTTTTTTATTTTTAGATATTTTTTTCTGTTTTTATTTTTTTATGATACAACATTAAAAAATACATACAAACCCCTAACTTTCACCCCTCTACGATCAACCCCTATTATTTTATTATAATTGATATATATGGCAAAACGACGTTTGCCCGGTCAGCTAGTAATATATAAAATGATTAAACACAGTACTTGGAAATACTATCTGAAGGGATATTACAAAACACCGCTGTTTTAGGCAAAACAATAGTCTTTTTGTACGGTTTATTGAACCATTAATGGGTGGCTTTCTGTCACTATAATTTAACACTCTCCTATTTAAAATTAAAGAAATGCGTTAAGATACCTTTTGTAAGGAAATTTTACAATAGCAAGGGACGCTAAAACAAACATTTTTATAATTAAACTACTTTTAAAATGTGAACAATTTTACAAATGAATTCCGTAACTCCACATTACATACTTTTGTGTCTCGAGGGAACTTTTACAAGAATAAAAAATAAGTTCAGCTAAGTTGCCAGTTATTCACTTTTTCAACTTGCATAACTTTCAGTATAATTTAAAACAAGTTCTATATTGTAACTGTAGAAATTTTAACTGACTTCCGTTAACTCACCGATAATTCGATAACATATAAAAAAAATATAAGAATAAAGAATGATACAAGTTAATTGAATTGCTCCTTTTAAATGTATTATTTTTTTATAAATATAAATTATTATTCATGATACATAAACAATATTGTACTGAGTGTGCGACTCTGATTCCTGCCGTGCGATTCTGTAAATCCGTGAGTTCACCTCGCACTAACAACGCTCCCTTCGTCACTCACTTAATTTTTGGAATCTCATGGTATTCTGTTAAGCAATTTCACATTACGTCTTGACGTCGTGCTGACACACGCCATCGACTTGACACACACCTACTTGCCTATTAAAAAACAAATGACCACCAAAGAAGTACACAAACGAGCCACTGGCTTTTTTAATCAGTAACCATACCGCAAGATAAAAAAAATCAACTCAACGAATATTTTAAACAGTTAGTTAAACATCTATCTAAAATAATTTCTAGTTTAAGACGACGTCTAATAATAATAATAATTATTATTTATTTATTGTAAGAATATGGTCCAAAAATGTGTAAGGTGGTAATCGTAAGTTCGTATATTCTGCCACACACAATGGCGCGCAAATTCTGTATGTACACAGATTATCAGAATTTTATTATTTTAATTTATAAAAAAGTAATACCTCTGCAGAAAACAATGTAATAAGGTCAATTCCACTTAGTTTGCCACCAAGGAGTGTACGTTATTTTTTAGGCGAGCAATTTTTTACATATTCCAATTTTTACTGATCTGTGGCCGCGCTAGCTTTGGCGCCATTCATTCGTTTTATAACTTTGAACTTTTATTTATTAAATTCAATCACAATGTATGAGATAAAACAACCTTTTTTAGGAGCTACTTCTAGATCTCAGTTTGATGTTAGGACTGTATTATTACAATACCAAAGAAAGTATACTCGTAATTATAAAAACAATACAAGCTTAAAATTAAGTTATATTTATCTCTAAGGTAAAACTTAATTCCGCTTTCTAGTTTAAAATCCACACTGGAAATTACTTTTAATAAAAAATCTAACCGACTTCTAAATGCACTAAAACTATTTAGTAATAATGATTCTGTTGCATATGAGTTGGTCTATTAATAATGTGTTAATGTGATTATTATAATATACATGTTATGAAGATTTTATTAGGCTAATTGATCAAGAAGAATCATTTGACACCTAGAACATCCGATCTGTCCATGGTCGGAGTATCTATGGTTTCTAGACAGCGGTTTTAAACTAATTTAAAGAAACCAAATACTGCCAAGTACTTTTCCAAGGGAACAGTTGAAGTTTACCGTATTCATCTGTAATGTATTATAATAATTGTTTCTCTGTATAATTAACATTTATAAATACCTATTAGATACATTAAATTACTGTGAACTGTCTTAAATCTGGAGACACACACGAAATAGCAGCTGTACATTTTGAAGTTCATATATTAAAAATCAAGCCGTACATTGTTTCATTTGAAAGCCGTGTAAAAAGTTTACGGCGCAAACGCCAGCTGTTCGCTTTATTATGTGTCAGAATAGCCGAGATAAAAAAATGAAGTGTTGGGAACAAAAAGTATTAAGCCTATTGCAAAAACTAGACTTTACAGTGAAACAATAAAGTTTTTTAAAACGTCAAAACTTGATGTCAACATTTAGTTTTATAAGATCGTTATCATAATTTTGAACAGCTTTGTTAGATCACGCAAACATATATACACTTTCTACCAGAGAAGCTCAGGTATAGAAGAGCTTTTAGACTTAAATACAATGGAATAATTGTAAATAGAATATAAACTGATATTATGAATCTTGCTGGACAGGCTACTTCTAATTAATTTGCGATATTTGTTTTAAAATAAGTGTTGTTTGATGATTTGCTATTTTAAAAGAGTACCGAGAGTTTTTTACGCCGGATTTTTCTCTGGGCCTACAGTCTACACCCTCTGTCTTCTTTGCCGATGAGTAGGGATGCCTACAAATTCAAATTTAATGACCTGGAATAAGTGATACCTGTATCTTATGTTCCATAATAAACAAATTTTATTTTTATTTTATATTTTAAGATTTGGTTCCTTTGGTTGAGGGGGCTAATCTCAGGAACTGTTGTTCAAACCTGTTGGTATGAATTGAAAATGCTATATAACATCATGCTACGACCGCATTAGTGTAGATGAAATTGCTGGGTATAATGGTCTAATTATAAATAAAAAACTGTAAACTTATGAACACAGTCCGTTGTCCTCCTTCTCGGCACCGCATATCTGAGCGTCGTGGTTAGAGATAGAGTCAAGATGAAGGGAATACTAGAGCCCGTTCAGTCTTATTTTGGTTTTGATAAAAAATAAAATAAATCAGTGGCGTTACAACCTCTTTAGGTCTTGGCCTCAGATTTCTAAATCTGTTCCATGATCATTTTTATATCTAATAGGCAAGTAGGTGATCAACCTTTAGTGCCTGACACACGCCGTCGACTTTTTGGGTCTAAGACATGTCGGTTTCCTCACGATGTTTTCCTTCACCGTTCGAGCAAATGTTAAATGCGCACATAGAAAGAAAGTCCATTGGTGCACAGCCGGGGATCGAACCTACGACCTCAGGTATGAGGGGTCGCACGCTGAAGCCACTAGGCCAACACTGCTCTTGGTTTTGATACCTATTTCTACTTTCTTTCAGATGTTGCCTGAACATGTCATGGCAACTTTAGCCATGCTGATTCTCCTTTTTATCTCGGGGAGAGCTGTCGTTAGAGATTTTTGATCCGAGATAGTGGTATATAGTGGTATTTGTAGGCTAAATATAAATCATCATACTTATGACTAAATTAATAAGTCTCGTTTTTCCTAATAGCGGTTTCTTAGTATCCCTAAAATTCAAACGTATTTTAATACAGTTTTCATGACCACCGATAAAGATTTAGAATATTGTCACCCGTAGCAGTTGAAACCCTTATTTTTATTTTGATATTTCCTAGGCTCCGGGGTCGCTCTTGCATAGGCTACATAGTGTAAAATAAAGTTGCTTCTGTTTGGCTTAGATAAATTAGACTTTGTTACGGACTTTTAGATGGTCATCAATAGATAGAGAAAGGAAAGCTAAGATCATTCAAACTACACTGTTCCCGTAAGTGAATATTTCGTTATATTATAAAATAGCTAAACTGTCGTCGAATCCTTATTCAACTGGAGCTTAAACTGGAAATATTTAACAGATTTTATTGTCATTAAAATTAGTACCACTGTTATTACTGTAGAGCCGTTTCAGCCTAGTGGTTTAAACGTGCGACACTTATCCCAGTTTGGCTGTGCTAATAAACATTTCCTTCTATGCACATAACCTTTTTTGTTTTCTTTTATATGTATGATTTTGTATATTATGGTAACCAAGTGTAAATAAATAAATAAAACCATTTCTTATACCATGAAAAAACAGAAGTCGTTAAAAAATAATGATCACAAACAGATACGGAAACCTTAGGCAAAAGAACCAGGTGTAGTAGCGCCTCAGCTTATTATTATAGTTTTACTAGCTGACCCGACAAACGTTGTCTTGCCATGTGTATTATTTCTAGATATTTTTTTTAGTTTAATAAAAATAACTATCTACTATAATAAAATATAGGGGTTGATCGTAGAGCGGTGAAAATTAGGGGTTGTATGCTGTGTCATAAAACATAAAAACTATTTTTTTGGTGGGGACACCCCTTATCACTTAGGGGTTTCAAAGATAGATAGTAGCCGATTCTCAAACTTACTGAATATGCATAATAATTTTCATAAGAATCGGTCGAGCCGTTTCGAAGGAGTACGGGAACGAACATTGCGACACGAGAATTTTATATATTAGATATAGATCTTATACTTATTATATTAAATGTTTAGGAGTACAAATTCGAAGTCCGACGATAATATGCTCACGTATAAACAGCCTTCGTGGTGACAGGTTTATGTTAAGTCTGCTGTAATTAGCGCGTAATTTTCTCTAATTGTTATATAAAAGCTGAGAAAACGTATACAGACTGTTACAAAATAACGTAGTTGATTTTTCTCAAGAAACAAATTGTTCGCTCGTTGTCTTTTGAAAAAAAAAACATCATAAACAAAATTTACTCTATTGTGATAGCGTCTTTGGTTCTTCGTATAGTCTATTTTAAAGTGCATAATATTTTAGCTGTCTTTTCTTGACAAAGTAACTTTCTGTAAAATTTTTTGACACTTAGATACTTGTATGTTATTTTAAAATAATAATATACAAGTATCTATCTTCAGAAAATATGCAATAAGGGGTTATTATTATTCATATCTTTAATACTCTGTCAAATATTATTAAGTTTACTATTAATGTAGGTGGAGGCTAGATAGTGGAATTCATCAGTTTATGAAATGACTCTATTTAATGAAACAGACTACTTTATTTTACTAAACAATTGTTCTAATACATTTAAATATTTTCATTAGTCCGTTGATAGTTTAGAAACATACTGTGTCTGAAGATCGGTGAATCGAGTTTGTGAGCCTATAAGTAGTAATGAGGTAATAAGTATTTTTTGTATGGCTTCGTCTGCGAGCAATTTCTTTGGGTATTTAAAGTTTATCCCTTTACAATTTAACTGTATAAATAAATAAATCGGTGGCACTACAACCTTTTTAGGTAGCCTTAGATTTCTGTATCTGTTTCATGATCATTTGTCAATCTAATGGGCACGTAGCCTCCTGTGCGTGACACACGCCGTCGACTTTTTGGGTCTATGTTCAAGCGAAGGTTACATGCGCACATTGACAGTCCATTAGTGTACACCCAGGATCGAACCTTCGATCTCAGGGATTAGGGTGGCACGCTGAAGCCACTGGGGTAACACTGCTCATTTAACTTTATACTCAAATTAAAAAAAAATAACCTACCTGTTTATTTCATACATACCGGGGCTTTTTCGTTTTATTTAATGTACTTAATAGGCAGCTTAAGGTTTTGGCATAACAACTTTCTAATTTAAAATAAGGGTCCTGAGTAAAAATCGTAATAATGTTTATTGTGATGTACATTGCGAATAAATTTGTTGGGGGGGGGGGAAAAAAAAAAAAAGGGGGGGGGAAAATTAAAAAGAGACCCCCCCCCAAAGGGGGGGGGGGGGGGGGGGGGGGGGGGGGAAAAAGAAGGGGGAAAGGGGGGGGGGGGGGGGGGGGGGGGGGGCCGGGGGGGGGAGGTTGGGGGGGGGGGGCCCCCGGGGGGGGGGGGGGGAGGGGGAAGGGGGGGGGGGGTTGGGGGGGCCCCTATTGAATAGTTGGCTCACCTCATGTTAAGTGATACCCGCTGCCCATGGACACTCTAAATGCTCGCGATTGCGTAGCCGGCCTTTTCCCCCCGGGGCACAGGCGGGCCCCCGCACGGGGGGACACCCCCGAATACCCGAAGAGCGAACCTACACTATCATCGCGTCGACACACCACCAGGCCCAAAACGAACCAACAAAAACCACACAACAAAACGACAAAAACAAAACCCCAACCAAACCCACCTAAAAGGCACACACTCCCCCCAAGAAAGCCCCCCCCAAACACCCGCACGCCGTGTAACCCCCCAACACCCCGACAGGTCTTGCCCCGGCCCCACAAAAGACCACAACCCGCCTAGATTTACCCAAGAACTAAATGAAACCCCAGAGACCACGCGAATACCATATGTGGGGGGTCATAACCCTCTTTCACGTTCTCCGGCCGCCCCCCCCTCGGGGGACCCACCAAGGGTTTGGTGGCCCGCCGGTGTGCCTCGGATCCCTGTGTCGCCCGCGCGCCCTGGGGCCCCCCCCCGCCCTCCGCGCCCCCGCTGGCCGGCCGGCGGGGGGGCGCAGCGGGCCGGGGGCGGCTGGTTGGGGCCGGCCTCCCTTTGGGGGCCGGGTGCGTTTCCGGGGGCTCCGGTGGCCCCCGCCGCCGTTCGGGGGGGGGGGGGGGGGGGGGGGGGGGGTGGGGCTTTGCCGGTGGGTGGGGGGGGGCGGGGGGGTGGGAAGTTTCAGTCCGGTTTGAACGGAGGTGCGCGCCGGGGGGGGGGGGGGGGGAGGGGGGGGGGGGGGGGGGGGGGGGACGCGGGGGGGCCACCAGGGGACAGAAGGAGGCGGGGCCCACAACCCCCCCCCCCGCACCGGGAAACGGGAAGGGGGGGCAGCTGGGGCGCGGGGGGGGGGGGGGGGGGGGTTGGGCCCCCCCCCCCGGGGGGCCCCCGGGGCCGCTTTCTCCGCAAGTTTTTCCCGGGGCGTTTCCCCCCCCCCCCCCCCCCCCCCCCCCGCCGCGGGCCCCCCCCCCGCGGGCCCCCCCCGCGGGGCGGGCCGTTTTCCCCCCCCCCCCCCCCCCCCCCCCCCCCGGGGCGGGGGACCCCCCCCCCCGACCCCCCCCGTTTTTTTTTTGGGGGGGGTTTATTTCCTCCCTTCGCCCCCCCCCCCCCCCCCCTCCCCCCCGGCCCACCCCCCCCCCGCCCGGCCGGGGGCGCCCCCCCCGGTTTTCCCCCCCTTTGTCCCCCCCGCTTTTGCCCCCCCCCCCCCCCCCTTTCCCCCCCCCTTTCCCGCCCCCCCCCCTCCCCGCCCCCCCCCCCCCCCCCCCCCCCTCCCGCCCCCCCCCCCCGCCCCCCCCCCCCCCCCCCCCCCCCCCCCCCCCCCCCCCCCCCCCCCACCGCCGGCCCCCTTTTTTTGTTCCCCCTTTTTGCGGCCCCCCCGCCCCCCCCCCCCCGGCCCCCCTGCTGTCGGTCGTTCTTCGGTCCGGTTTTTTTTGTTTTTTTCTTTTTTTCCTTTTTTTGACAACCCGGGCTGGGGTGGGAAGGGGCCGGGGGGGCGGGGGGGGGGGTTAGTGGGGGGAAGGCCAAACAGCGGGGGCGGTGGGCCGGGGCCCCCCCCCCCCCCCCCCCCCCCCCCCCCCCCTCCCTCGCCAATGGTTGCCCCGCCCCCCCCCCCCGCCCCCCGGCCCCCCCTGGCCCCCACCGCCGGTCCCCCTCCCCCCCCCCCCCCCCCGTCCGCCCCCCCCCCCGCCCCTCCCCCCCCCCCCCCCCCTTTTTTCCCCCCTTTTCACTATTTTATATCGCCACCCCCTCTCTCCCCTCCCCGGCGGCCCCCCCCCCGGCTTTTCCTCTTTCCCCCCCCTCCCCGGTTTTTTCGGGGCCCCTCGGGAAAAACCCCCAACAATTTGTTTTTTTTTTTCCCCCGGCCCCCACCCCCCCCCCGCCCCCCCCCCCCCCCCCCCCCCCCAACCACCCCCCCCCAAACCACCCCCGACCCCCCCCGTTTCCCCCCCCCCCCCTCTTCTCCCCCCCCCCCCTTTTCCCCCCCCCCTTTCACCCCCCCCCCCCCCGCAACCCCCCCCCTGTTGTTTTTTCCCCCCCCGTCTTCCCCCCCCCCCCCAGGGGGGGGGCAAACCGAACAAACCCACCAGGGGGGGCCGGGCAGGGCGGGCGGGCCCCCCCCCCCCCCCCCCCCCCCCCCCCCCCCCCCCCCAAGCCCCCCCCCCCCCCCCCCCCGGCTCCCCTTTTGCGCCCCCCCCCGGCCCCCCCCCCCCCCCCCCCCCCCCTCCTGGGCTTCTTCACCCCCCGCCGCCCCCCTTCTTCTGGGTCTTTGCCCCTTGGGGGGGGGGGGGTTTTTGGGGCTCGGTGGGTCGGGCCGGGCCTCTCACTTTTTTTTTTTTTTTTTTGGGTTGGTCCCCGGGTATTTCCGGCGGTTTTTTTTTTTTTTTTGGTCCCGCCGGGGTGGGGGGGGCCACCCCCCCCCTTCCCCCCCCCTTCCCCCCCCCCCCCCCCCCTTCTTTGCCTTTTTTTTTTTACCCCCCCCCCCCCCCTTCTCCGAACCACCCCCCCCCCCCCCCCTCCCCTCTTTCTTACCTAGGGCCCCCAAAGAAAAAAGCGTACTTTTTTTTCGGGCCCGGCAGCCACCCCCTCGCCCCTCCCTTTTGGATTGGGGCCTTCGTTGGGGGGCCCCTTTACTATCCTTCGGGCCCCCTTTCCTCCCCTTTTCCCCCTTATATTAAAAAAAATTTTACTTTAAAAATTTTTTTTTTTTTTTTTTTTTTAATTAAACAAAAGAATTAGTACGCACTTTGTGAAGAATTTTATAAAAAGCGCTTTATCGTGGAACACCAGACATTTGTTAATATTAAGAACCTGACATTTATTAATATTTAGTCATACACCCAGATCGTTAGACTAATAAGATGCTTCTTGTTGGCGTTTTAGTCACTGGCCTTTAAACGTTCGAGATCAATAGCATTATATACAAGTCGAGGCCGGGCAAGGAGGGATTATAAATTAGTTATTTGAAATAATATTTAATGATTGTTCTTTTTTTTTTTTTTTTTGGGAAAAAAAATTGAAAAAAAAGGTTGGGGGAGGGAAAACAATAGACTAAAAGCTAAGATGTAGATTTTGTAAACTTGAGCTTTGTGTTGTGGTAAACTTCTTGAACTATTAATAAGTTTTAAAACTTTTCATATTAATTTACAGTATCAACAATTTTTGAGTTCAAAGGCCACAACTCTGTCTACAGTTTTCACCTTTCAATTATTCTTAATTAATATACTGGAACTGCTTCTTATTACTAGCTCTATATCAACCAACAAAATGGTCTGGACTGCAGGTTCGATACGATAAATGTCAATGGCAGCCAGAAGTTTGGAAGTCAAAGTCAAAAATCATTTATTCATATAGGTAACACAATGTACACTTATGAACGTCAAAAAAGAAATATACATTAAATGCCTCTAATTTTACATTTACTGTCAGTTTTCAAATCAAGGGCGTAAAACGGAAGAGAAGAACTGGCAATAAACTCTCCGCCACTCTTTTTAATCGCCAAGTTTTTTTTACACAACATTTGTAAGAAGCTCAACCATTACACCATGTTCCACATGACATGGCAGACATGGAGTTGGCGTTAGTGAAGGAAAACATCGTGAGGAAATCGGCATGCCTTATACCCAAAAAAGACGTCGGCTTATGTCAGGCGAAGAAGGCTGATCAACTATTTGTCTATTAGAAATGATCACGAAAGAGAATACAGCAATGTGAGGCTCAAACGGTTGTAGCGCCACTGTTTTTTTTATATTTAGTGAGCTATTAAAACATATAGAAGATTTTTAAAAATGTATTCTATTCTATGAAACTTGCATACGATGCTCTAATAAAACTCCAACGCCATTGCTAACTAAAGCCTTAAAACCTGCCTCTATGACACCTTCAAATTAGCTGTTTCCTGGAAATTCAATACTGTTTCATAAAGTTTTTAGCTTTCTACGAATCAGAATAACCAATTCCCTTTCGGTACTCTCGTTTATAAGGCTTAGTGTTAATCAATAATCGTTATGTTCGTATGTTTACGTAACGTGACCATGGTGCGACTCAGGGTGCGATAATTAGATTAGTTTTTGTGAAGATTAGAAGGTGATATAGGGACATTATAATCTCACTTGAGTAAAGCTCATGAAAATGTTCACACATTACGTACATTCGTACATTTACCCACTCAAGTCTGCGACCCAACACGTATATTTATTTGTATTTAATGATTAGATGCGCTTTAAAAAAATATTAGATATTGCTTAAAAAACTATGCGTATCAGTTGTGGGTTTAATAAGACTATTAAAGGAATCTATAATATAATATTTAAAATTTATATAAAATTGTTATTTACACAAAATTTCTTAAAACTTAAAGTTCATTGACCTCAATTTAAAAGATATAATTATATAGAACATATAATTTAAAAGCTGGGGCGGCCGCAGAGCAGGCAAAAAAAAAAAAAGGCACAAATATAAGAGTCTTTCCTCCAACTTCGATTTTGTTCCCTTTGGAGTACAGACTCTTGGGCCGTGGGGTTCAAGTGCACAGGCGCTTATTAAAGATTTAAGTTGGCGCCTAGTAGATAGTACCGGTGACCCCAGAGCTGGCACTTTCCTGGCTCAACGAATAAGTATCGCAATACAGCGAGATAATGCTGCCAGCGTTAAAGGTACACTGCCACAGGGACCAAACTTTTTAAATTTGTTTTGGTTTTATTTTTAATTATTTTATATAATACTGGAAACACATAATAATAGGTATGTATTAAAAGTGTAAAATATACTATTACTACTAAGGAAACTTTTTTAAATAAAATTGAATGTATCTATAAAATCTTGTTTTATTAACTTTTTCTTAGAAATGATTCCTAGGAAAAACAACAATAAAACAGGTATTTTATTCGAATGTAGTATAAAATCTTGTGTATGAATTATTTTTATTTATTTATTTACACTTCGTCACCTTAAACGTGCATATATATAAAAACAAGTTACATTCAAAATATAGAAATTTGAGGATCTTACCCACTCAGCACTGTTCACTTTTAAATTCTGTCTTTATTCCCAACTTAAATTATGTACTTCAATGTTGCCATCTTCCAAAACTTCTTTGAAATCTATTTTAAACGCTCGTTTTGAAACATTTTCTTGGAATCAAGTATTGCTCTTTATTCGCTTTGGCGGATTAGGAGTACGCAATATAACAAGTGTAGCTCTTACATAAATTATTAGGCAAGGGGCGGTCTAATAAAAGATTTTTTCCAGGTAACTCTATTATGGAAAATTACGAAAATATACTTACCGAGAGTAATCCACAGTGCATAACTAAAATAACAAAAAATTAATTTAAATGTAACACTAGAATTATACACTTCACATATAAAGTAAAATAATTTTAATTAAAAAAAAAGGGTGCGTATACTTATGTACGCGCGTAAGAAGTTATACTTCTTTGGCATTATTAAAAATAGTTTTTGATTGCATGCAAATAATGAATTACAATTAAATAATCAAAGACTGGAAAAGGAGTCATTATAGTCAATAAAGTTCAGTTTACATTTGAAAATTCAATAAATAAATATTTATTATTATTCTCTTACATTAAGTGTAACATAAATTCTATTATTATTCGAATGTTGTTTTTAAATTATGTCCAATGCCGTAGCATCTTCCGTGGGCAACTTCATTCTGTTAATTTTGTGTCACGGTGCGCGCGCATCGTAAAATTTCACTCTCATCAATTGTTCATAACGCACCTAAAGAAGTATAACTTCAAAAATATATATTTGTAATTAAAATTGAGTCTGTAATTAGTGTACAGACAGTGTAACATGTTCCAGAAGGTGTTAAAAGCGCTCTATATGGATACTCGGCACCAAATGCCTTTACAAGTATAAAATTCGTACCTCTAAAGTTTTTATTTTTATACAAGCTATTCTAGTCCTAAATGACAAAGGAACAGCATCCAGAAACTAGTTCATACAACACAGCTTGTTACCAAGTTTCTATCAAATAACCGCTCTTTGTCGAAGAAAATTTTACAATATCTGTAAGTGGTTAGCAATAAAATGGGTCAGATCCCAGTATAGATCTTTCAATACAATTACCTAGTACAACTTATTATATTTTGAGGCTTGGTATTTATTTTATAAAGACTTTAAATAAAATAGTTTACCTTTGTCCCCATAACTTACACTTAGTTTATTGAAAATATAAGGGAAGAAGAGAAGAGGGGGGGAAAGAAGAATAGATAGAAGATATAGAAGCGTTAGCAGGAAGCGAATGGAGAAAGAATGCCATGGCCATATTACAAATATATATTTGAAAAAGCGGGCCTTTACCCGTGAAGGGGTTCCGTATCGGGCAGGGGGGGTACGGAAGAAAGTTAGGTTAGGATAACAAGAAAAAAAATATAACAAATCTAAACTATAATCAACATTTGTAAAGATTGGAAATAAACGGTCCTTATTATTAATTAGCAAATATTTTACATTGTTTAAAATCAATGTTAAATAAGCCCCTTATTCATAAAATATAAATGCTAATTAACTAAAGTACTCTTCTGTCTCTTTTTATCGCAGCGTTAATATAATTTTACAGAAATAAACAAAATAGGGTAAAATTTTGTTTCTGTTTCTAGTACTGAACCTCGCGCGACCTGAATTGTAATTTATGTTTAATTTATTTTGATATAAAAGACTGTCGGCTAACAATGCATGACCGCAAGAATAAACATTTTTATTAATGTTCTTATATTAATTACAGAGGATAACTTTTTAGAAAAAATATTAATTGCATTTTATTTATTGCTTTGTAACACAATATGAGCAGTGTTCGCCTAGTGGTTTCAACGTGCGACTATCATCCCTGGGGTCGTTCGATCCCCGGCTGTGCACCAATGGACCTATTATCTATGTGCGCATTTAACACTTACACGTCAGGAAATTATCGTGAGGAAACCGGCCTGTTGTAGACCCAAAACTTACGATTTTTATAGAAAATAAATGTCGACATACTCCAATCGCAAGATGGTACCGTCGCTATTAACACATAATTTAGTCACAACCATAAATTTGGTTATCTGTATTTAATAATTTCACACCAAACAAAAGATGTAGTTCCCAACAGATTCGAATTCGCGCGACGCACAGAGAAGGTAGGTGATCAGTGGAATGAATGATGTACCATAAGTTTTTATAAGTGTACATATAAGTTATACTAAACTGTTTAGCGTTACTTAGCCAATTTTTACTTAGTTTATTACTTTCTTTGATATATATTTATTTAGTTGAATAAAATCATTTTATTGTTACCAATACAGTTAATATTATTAGTACTTAACTATTTGTAAAGATTTTTTTAATGGCGTAAAAGAATATTGTATTTAGTAAGTAAGTTAGTAATAAGCTGTAAATCTTTCTCAATAAATAAAATAAAATAAAATATTTTGGATTTCACAAATTCTTATTAAATTGAACACATTTTGCACATTGCATCATAAAGGCTTTAAATTCTTTTATTTGTATAAAATGAATTTCATTCGAGCTATGTATGACTTAAAACATATGAACGGATAACCTGGAAGCTTCCTCTTTATAATCTGACACATGCAGAGACTAGAAAACTTTACTGCGTAAGCCTTTAAATTTATTTATATTTTTATAAAGCTAACTACTACCCTTGGCAATGATAATTTAGTTTTAGGCAGGGTAAATTTTGCGCAGGTTTTCATTAGCGTACCATAGAATTATACATGAACAGAAATGCTGATGATTATACCGTACAAATAGTGACATATGACATGACATACAGGTGTATAACACTAAGTATAATCTATATATATAAGATTATATCTTTTTATATGGAATTGAAAATAAACAATTGTGTTTCTCTGAAAACAAGGATATTTATTTTATTATTAACACACTATACTAATTATATTATTCTAAACCTAAATAACAATATAACATACTGCCCATTCGGAATTCACTGTCAATTTTATTAACATACTACTATACCAATCAAGACACTGTTTCTCGAGATGTTTTAAAATCTCAATTTTCTCTTCATTATGTATAATTTCGAATCTCCCACATTCACTCTCAAATTCACTAATCCATTGGTCAGCATTTATTGTTTTATTTGAAAATTTTTCTATCAAAAATCTATCAGCGATTTTTCCTATGTTTTTCTGTTCTAGTGCACTGCTATTAGTGTTGTTGTTTGAGGCAATTGCTTCTCTTTTAATCTCATCTAAATACTGTTCGCCAAACTGTAAATTTTCACCTTCATCCAGATATATTTCCTTCAAATCACTATTTAGAGGGATCCAGACTGTGCGTGACTGATGTCTTTTTTTTAGTGAATTTTTGATCTTCGTATATACATTGGAATTTAATATAGCAGTGTGCTTACTTACAGGCCTTAACTCATCTGGGACTTCAAATACACGTCCGTCTGGTGTCTCAATATAGGTTATGCATATGACATTAGTTTCTCCATCCGTTGACCCCATTAGTACAAATTCAAATAGTAGTTTTTCCATTTTTCTGGATTTAACTAGACGTTAGAACTAAATGTCGTTTTATAAGATTATATCTTTTTATATGGAATTGAAAATAAACAATTGTGTTTCTCTGAAAACAAGGATATTTATTTTATTATTAACACACTATACTAATTATATTATTCTAAACCTAAATAACAATATAACAATACCTGAAAACAAGGAAACGACATTAAAAGTTTATTATAAAATTATCAATTCCTTTTTACAATTTCACAATCAAACAATTTATTAATAACGATGACTTTTCACTTGTCAAACTTCTTCTTCAAACCAAGATGGCCGATGGCGTCATCTATTACATATCAAAGAAACATGCAAGTTTCTTTACATATATATAAGATTCTCGTGTCTTCGTTCCTATACTCCTCAGAAATGGCTCAACCGATTCTTATGAAATTTTCCAGTCCACCCCAAAAAAATTATTTTTAATTTTTAGACAAATTTATTAGTTTTTATTTTTTTAATGATACAACAATACATACAAGCCTTAATTTCCACCCCTCTAAGATCATCCCCAAATTTATTTTGTTAGTTAACAGAAAAACCAAAAAAAAATTCATTCCGGAAAATCGAACAGTCTCCGGGGAATAATAGCAAAATGTTCCATGTTGGTAGGTACTAAAAAGGTAGGCTAAGTAAAATCACATTACGGAGATATAATATAATATTATTTTTCGACCTCCGTTCGACAACTGAGCGTTTTTAAGGTAGTTTTTGCCGCACACCACCACTGTGGAACCAGCTGCCCACTGAAGTATTTCCAACCCAATGCGATAGAGTCCTTCAAGAAAAGATCGTAATTTAAAAAGGCACACAAATTATTAAAAAGTCGGCAACACTTTCGCGAGCCCTTTCGCATTGAGAGTGTTCATGGGCGGCGGAAAAACATCAGATGAGCCTCCTGCCCGTTTGCCCCCTGTTCTATATTAAAAAAATATTAATGTGTTTAAAACGAATTATTGAAATATTTAAAATCGTATAAATCATTAATAACAAAATTGTTAGATGTTCTTTTTATGATTTACTTACTACCTTACGCCATCGTTAAGATAAATGAAATCTACAGAACCTCCTCAAAGACAACAAACTTAAGACGAGAAACTGAAGAAACTAACTACAAATCTCACAAATGGCGAGAACTCCATTCAACTCTGCTAAGAAAATCTTACAACTTTTTAAAAATCTCAATGCGAATTTTATTGAAGTCCCGATTGAAATTGGGTCGCAGATTGGATTCGTTACTCGAAGTGCTAATAACGGCTAACGGCTGCATTAAAGGGCGTTGAAGTATTGTTATAGGTGATACGAGTATATCTTTTATAAATAATTATTTATTGGCTAAGTGATTAGCATAATTGACAGTAAAATTAAAGCATGTTTAAATCTGTGTGTATACTCAAGAATCACGAGATAGCTAATTAACGTTCCTTAAACTAGCACAAGGGTATTTAAATCCTTTCACCAGACCTAGTTTTACTTAATAAAGTCACTTTTTATGAAAGGGGTAAATATACACTCCCCTTTGATTTAGCTTCTCGGCCACAGAACTGCTTAATCGCGTGGTTGGTTGGTATTAGTGTTCCTATATACAAAAACAACTTATTTTTTGAAATGATGGGTGAATTTCCAAATATATAACAAGAGACGAAAAACAGATAACCGTGAATCAACTCTCGAACATAAAATAAAATAAAATAAATTGTTTATTGTTTATTCATTTACAATGTTGCTTTACAGATTACTTTGCTTGGTTTTACGGATATTGAGGGCGGCCGTCACTGCCACTTATCCGATGGTATTCTTGCATAATATTTACAAAGAAACGGGGACTCATTCTTCCTCTTTCCATTTAGTTTATACGCTTTATATACGTAGTATGTTTTAGTTCAAATTTATTTACTTATAATATATATTATAGCCGCCCGTTGCCTCATAACTTATGTAACCTACTTACTTTTTGTTTTTTTTCTATATGTATAATTATGTGTATTATGGCAATGAAGTGTAAATAAATAAATACTTATAATTTATTAAAATAACGAGACAATTAAAAGTTCATAGTTGAAAACTAAAATAAAAAAGATTCCTTACATACTTCATAAATTTGCTAACCCAGTTTCTTTTGAAATATAAATATAAAAAATTACTTTTCAGTTATATGCTAAATAAAGTATTATTAAAGTTGGTCCCCTGAAAATTTAGCCTGACGTTGGCAACATTCTCGCTAAATAGCCGTACGTATATGCTATGCGATAAAACTGTGTCCCCAGTACCTTCATATCTTTATTAAAATAGTTATAAAACATGATCGTTATATACGAGATATTAAAATTGACAACAAATACACTATATAATAATTTAAAGTAACATCCGACGTAAATAATGAATATTCATATTCCCGTGAATGTCTGAAAAATTCTTTTCAAATAAAATTATTCGTACATCAAATACCGCCGTGTTCATTCGTGCAGAAAGTCATTTTTCTGCTTCGATGCCCTTTGTGGAGTTTATTTTTAAATATTACATTTTAGGACCGCAACTGGTTAATAAATAAATTAATTTTCTTTATTGCCTTACGGTCGGATGCGCGCGGTTTCGTATAAATAATTCTATCGTTCATGGATTTTTATACCCATAGTGTATTTTATTACGAGAAACATAGTCTCTACTAGCAACACTTCGGGTGTCACTGCAGTGACATTTCCCATCAAGTAAAATTGGCGGGGAAAAAATGGCGGGCTGTCAACCGTCCATAGCGATAGAATTTTTTCTTTCTTTTATTTTATTGTGTTAAATGGCCAGTAAATATAATTTCCGTTGCTTGGTGTATAGTTTTAAACATTCAAAGTCAAATCATTTATTTCAATTAGGCACTTTAGAAAGTCAAAATTACAAGTTAAAAATATAAAAAAGAAAATACTCTAGTTGCCCCTTGAAAAAGGTAGTTTAATATGGAGAAGAATGGGTAAGAAACCTTAATATTACTTACTCTTTTAAAATAGTTTTTACAACATAATTATATTATTTAATTCAACTTAAATATTACTATGTATATAATTTTTTTACAATTCATCATTATATCCGATAAATTTACACGATTTAAATACAATAGAAAATGTCCAAATCAACCCAAGACATTCCAGCGGATATAAGCGAATCTCTAAGAACATCACGATTTCTATTCTATTGTAAAATAAGGTGTTTTCAAAGCAAGCGAGGACTATCGGTCTTATAGTAACTTGATTTATTATTGCGAGCAATGCAAACGCCGATATTCACTTTAACTCCATTTTATTGCAATGTAAAGGTGTATTAAGGAAATGTGAAAATATCTATTGCCAGCATTACTTTTTTAACTGGATTTTATAACATATAAATTTCGGCACATAAGTATTTGTCTAGTGACTTAAGCGAGTGACTCCCAACCCTGATATGGTGCATGCGGTTGGGCAATCTCCTATCAGATGACATGTGTGACATCATCTTTTTTTATAGAAGGCGCAAACAGGCATTAGTCTCACCTGATGTTAAGTGATGGCCGCCCATCGAGACACACTTAATGCCAGAGGGCTTTTAAGAATTGGTACGCTATTTTCTTCAAAGAGCCTACGTCGAATTGGTTCGAGAATACCTCTACCTACTTGCCTATAAAAAATAAAATACCAGAATCAGAGGACAAGGCAATTCGGTTATAGCGCTGCTATTATACATAATGTTTTTTTAGCCTGTGGGTTGGGTCGATATTTGTAACTACATGCCAGATTAGTTCTATATTATGTTTATCACTACCATAATCTATCAATAGCATTGATAGTTGTGATATCAGTTACTTTATTTAAGGAGACTTCCTCACTTAGCCACTGTTTTTTATAAATTGTCTGAGACATTATTGAACATTACGATCTAGCTAGATTATTAGTCTATTGTTATTAACTAACTAAACATAACACTACTTACAATCTCTATTAAGGAGAAGACACTCTGTTCTTCTTTTATTTTTATGCATTTCAGTGTTTAGCAAGACTAACGTGTACTAACACTAATTAAAATGGTTTTGTCTTTTACAATATTGTCATAAGGCCCGCGGAGAAAAGTTGAATTGCCTCGCAGAAATATTTCTCAAATCTAAACATAGGATCTCCTTTACATGCTGCATGGGCATTTTCAGCGTGTGAGATACACGTACTATAGACTACTGAAAAAATTTACGAGAATAGCATCTAGAATAATTTAAATAAGGGTAATATATTTAGGTCTTATTAATTATCAAGAATCACACATATGATATAAATAACTAGAGTTCTCGTTGTGAAAAATGTATTTTAATATTCAGTATTGTACGTTCGCAATATGTCACAAACATCAAACCGCTGGCTGACTAATGAACGCGTCAAAACAATATTTCCTCCAACGATTAATCTCTCGTATTATATGCAGTAATGGACTTTGGATTTTTTTTCTCTCACTCAAATTACAGTCCAAACCAGTCATACTACACTTTTCATGAGCATTTTTCATGTATTGATTAGAGTCATACGTTTATATAACTCAATATCATATGGTGTACATACCCTAATGAAAAAGTTAATACAAATAAAATAATTATTGTAAGCCTTTTTATTGGGACAGGAGGCAAAAATCAGGTGGGTCATATTGAAAGGGCTAACCGCCGCCTATAGACCTGCAATACCGGCAGGCTTACGACCTTTATGAAAATGCACTATTGTTGATGGCCTCTAACTAGTGATGGCTCTGAATTACCTGTAGTAGCAGTTCTACATAGATAGGGTGCGCTGCTGAGTTTTTGATTTTTAAATTTCGATTTTGTTGCAATATATTACAATGTAATGCTGCGTTATCCGTGATATGGGTTGTGTTATTCGTGATCGCTATAAACATAGACGTCCTGAAGATACTGCTATCTCATTGAATAACGTCATCATTTCACTTTCTTTTGTGAACTAACGAACTGTGGAATCGACTCCCGGTGAGAGTCTTACCTGAGAGATACGACCTCCAACTGTTTAAAGTTATAGTGCACTCCTCCCTCAAAGGCCGGCATCGCACCCACTAAAAATGGGTGTCTATGGGCTGCGCTGGCTGCTCTTTTGCTGCAGCGCTGCTGGGCGTCCCGTAGGCTTGTTGGTTTGTATGTTGTATTATATAAAAATAAATTAGCTGTATCGAATATTCTTATTTAATCAATATTTTATAGCCTAAAATATTAATACAACTAGAAAGTTCTAGGGAAAAATAGTACAAAACTTCATATAAAACTTTCAATGAAATTTTATATAATTGTGTGTATAAGGTACGTGTATTTAGAAGGTAATGTGTGATACTTAGGTATTCTCACGAAAGCTGAAATGAAAATACAACCCACGAACTATAAACCCTACTATTTGATCTCAATCTGAGTGGGAGTCTTCTTTATTCCTTTCATACCATTTAGATATAAAAAGTAATACATATCATTTAATTTACTTATACCTTAAACATGAAAAACAGGTTACACAAGTTGTTAGGCAACACCATTCAGTTGTTATGCAAAGTAAAATAGTGGATATAATATGTGAAAATACGAACCTTTAATGACTTATTACAGAATGCTAAGAAACTGAATTGCCTGAGTTTTATTTTCGATATATAAATATAAGTGTGAGCTAAAAAAAGTAATTAAATGTTTTATTTAATACATAGAAACAAACGGTAAGGTCTTAGTTGGTACAATTTCTTCATTTACTGTGCCTATATCCTTAATAACACTATAACTAACACTCCTTGAGATGAGATGTATAAATTGTTGTTTGCATTTGATCTATGCCAGCATCTTAAACTAATAATACAAGTCTAAAACAATTATAATTTATTCTTAAAACTTTATCGTTTATTTATAGATGAGAAATATACTATGACGAATTATTATTAAAAAAAATTAAATTGTATTTATGGATGACTTCATTCGAGGAATGGTAGTAGTTCAATCCCAACGGTCAACAAAACGCGATCGTCTTATGTGCGATGCCACATTTGTGTGTTTGTTTTGACTTATAGAACCTCCAACATTTTGAATAAACCGTTTTCCCTGATTGGATTATTTTCCTTTATATACATATATATTTGTTCAATTGAAGATATTTTCACATCCCACATCGTCTAACAAACGTTGGCAGGAACTCTCCAATTAATAGGTTATGTCGCTACCATAATGATAATGGACAGAGTTTTGACGCGTTTCTCTGGCCTTGGGTAAGAATAGAATTAGGACATATTACCCATATTTCAAATTCTTTATTCAATTAGTTTAATGCTTTTTATAGTTTTATTATTGTGTTCTTTTTTTTGTGTTATTTGTATTATCACTGTTGTTTTGCTTGATTTCGTTGGATGTCTCCGCATGTTGTAGAGACAGCACCGTATTTTATATTTGTATATATTTGTCAATTTGTTTGTTGTATCTTATATTATTGTGTTTGAACCAATTTTGTAGTTGAAATAAAAATTGCTTATTTACAAACTTGCTAATATAAATTTCTTAAAGCTATTTGAGATTTATAGTATATTTTGGTAATGTAATATGTTTGTTGTTCTTAATATAATGTATTTGTGCTACTCTTTGGCTTTGTTATTTTCGTGAACTTTAACATGATGCTCAAAAATAAGCAGAGAGCCTTCTCGTCCGCTTAACGCACTTGATTTGGAAGTAAACGTAAATTTTGACTTTCGAATTTTTATATTAAAGTTCATTAGAATACATTGTTTGACGGATGTATGCTGAAAATAAATAATCTGAACTATTGCATTTTTAGTATTGTCTTTGATTAACATAACCTTTACACATTAAAAGAAAAAACTTTTTAACCGGATTAAAGTTATGTATTATAAATTTACAATTATTTAACATAATTTTAAATTTATCCGACGTTTCGCGTGCTTTACAGCGTGCGTGGTCACGGTGACTTATGAACGGATGAAAATTATGTTAAATAATTGTAAATTTATAATAATACATAACTTTAATCCGGTTAAAAAGGTTTTTTCTTTTAATGCATTTTTGTTTGATTTGTTTGTTCTGCTTACATACAGTGTCCTACATAGTCTAGTCGACAAGTTGAAAATGGAACAAAATAGAGATACTGCTCTTAAAATTATGTGCGATAGCTCATTCGAACCGGAATGACGCCTAGAAAAATGTGCTAAAAGCGTGTATTAGCACATAAAAAATTGCAAAAGTTATAGACCATTAAAAGATGAAAAAAAATGGAATTTAGTTTTTTGCCAATATTTAATAAACTATTAATATTTAAGAAATTTCAAATAAAGATTCTGAAAGAGGAGGAAATTTCCAATAAAAAACTCTCAGCTCCCGGAACTCTATCTCCATTATTTATAACTTTAATTTAACGCTGAAAATAGGTCTGTGCGTGACATTTTTAGGATTCGCGCGTGGCGTCAAAAGCGACTACGGCACATTAATTAATTTATTTAAGGTATTGAATATTTTTTTTTAAATTTGAAAAAATTATGGTGTGTTCTGAACACTATAATTAATTTATTCCCGTTGGAAATTTTACTTAAAGTTAATTTTTCAACAAGTTAAATAATTGTTAACTAACGAAATTTTCTCGAACGACCGTCTTAATTGTAAGTGAAAAAAATGTTTTAATAATGGTCGTAAAAATATTTCGCTTCGTAGAGCCTTTCTTACATACATACTTAACAAGATCGTGCCATAAAAGTTAAAGAAATATTTATACTTTGTTTATAACAATTTTTTTACTTAAACAAAAACTTAAAAATCCAAGTAATGTTGTTAAAAAATTTTTTTTTTTTCTAAATCATCAAATTATCGTTTTTATATTAATACAAGATATTTATTGATTTGCAAAAAAAAAATTTCCCGCCATTTGTTAATAATTTTTTTTAAACAAATTGATTAAATCAATTGTTTTAAAAAAAAATTTCTAACTTTATTACATTACAAATATTATGATTGTTTAAAAAAAAAATTTCCTTAATAACATATTTTAATTGTTTATAATCGTTTTTTTATATTTCTTTTGTTTAAATAATTAGTTAAGAAATTTTTTTTTTTAAAAATCATAATTCACAATCCTCTATAAAGTAACAGAAAAAATTTTTTTTTAATCAACAATTCTATTGTTTATTAACTTACCAATTTGTTATAAACAAATGTTCAACTTTTTATATTTTTTTCTAAAACTTCTAAAATTAACAAAAACAACCATATATAACAAAATATAGAAAAACATTTTTTTAAATTTTTTGATTATCATGAATATTACTTTTATTAAAAAAATTTTTTTTTTTTTTTATAGACTTTGTTATATATGTTTGTTTTTGTTAATTTTAGAAGTTTTAGAAAAAAATATAAAAAGTTGAACATTTGTTTATAACAAATTGGTAAGTTAATAAACAATAGAATTGTTGATTAAAAAAAAAAATTTTTTTCTGTTACTTTATAGAGGATTGTGAATTATGATTTTTAAAAAAAAATTTCTTAACTAATTATTTAAACAAAAGAAATATAAAAAAACGATTATAAACAATTAAAATATGTTATTAAGGAAATTTTTTTTTAAACAATCATAATATTTGTAATGTAATAAAGTTAGAAATTTTTTTTTAAAACAATTGATTTAATCAATTTGTTTAAAAAAAATTATTAACAAATGGCGGGAAATTTTTTTTTGCAAATCAATAAATATCTTGTATTAATATAAAAACGATAATTTGATGATTTAGAAAAAAAAAATTTTTTAACAACATTACTTGGATTTTTAAGTTTTTGTTTAAGTAAAAAATTGTTATAAACAAAGTATAAATATTTCTTTAACTTTTATGGCACGATCTTGTTAAGTATGTATGTAAGAAAGGCTCTACGAAGCGAAATATTTTTACGACCATTATTAAAACATTTTTTTCACTTACAATTAAGACGGTCGTTCGAGAAAATTTCGTTAGTTAACAATTATTTAACTTGTTGAAAAATTAACTTTAAGTAAAATTTCCAACGGGAATAAATTAATTATAGTGTTCAGAACACACCATAATTTTTTCAAATTTAAAAAAAAATATTCAATACCTTAAATAAATTAATTAATGTGCCGTAGTCGCTTTTGACGCCACGCGCGAATCCTAAAAATGTCACGCACAGACCTATTTTCAGCGTTAAATTAAAGTTATAAATAATGGAGATAGAGTTCCGGGAGCTGAGAGTTTTTTATTGGAAATTTCCTCCTCTTTCAGAATCTTTATTTGAAATTTCTTAAATATTAATAGTTTATTAAATATTGGCAAAAAACTAAATTCCATTTTTTTTTCATCTTTAATGGTCTATAACTTTTGCAATTTTTTATGTGCTAATACACGCTTTTAGCACATTTTTCTAGGCGTCATTCCGGTTCGAATGAGCTATCGCACATAATTTTAAGAGCAGTATCTCTATTTTGTTCCATTTTCAACTTGTCGACTAGACTATACATAGCCGCGTGCCATATATACTTACACAATTGGGACATAGTTTTGGTATCCGAAACAAAAGAACGCCACATACATTCATGGCGACATTCCATGCACGTACGTGTGTTTTAACTTATTTTTAAATAAACTTGCATCGAATTCCTTAAATCTCTCTGAACCAGTAAAAAAGTATGGTATGTTGAAAAAATGAATTAATTGACCATGAACGACAACTGATTGACTTTAGCAATGCTTTCAATACTGTGAACTTTGAAATTCTGCTTGGGTTGCTTCGCTCTATGAATATCTGTCCATCCGCTATTGACTGGTTTCATAGCTATCTTAACGGTCGTCGGCAGCGTATTAAAATGAATAATGCTTACTCTCAGTGGAATAATATAAGTACTGGTGTTCCGCAGGGTGGCGTTCTTTCACCTCTTCTTTTTTCTATCTTTATCAACACCCTGACTGCACATCTATCGGCTGATTATCACCTTTACGCTAATGACCTCCAAATTTACGTTCAGTCTACACTGGATGAGCTTCCTCTTGCAATACAGGCGATGAATGATGATCTTGAAAACATAGCCAACTGGAGTCAAGACTTTGGTCTTCAAATTAATCCTGCCAAGAGTCAAGTCATCATCATCGGAAGCCCTTTCTTTATTTCAAGAGTCAAATGGGCTCAGCTCCCTGGTGTTTACCTTGATGGTGTGGCCTTGGCCCTTAAAAAGACTGTTAAAAACTTTGGGGTCTTCTTCGACCAAACGTTTTCCTGGGGTCATCACGTAAAGGAGATCAGTCGTAAACTTTACGCCGCTTCTTTTACTCTGAGACGTCTTTCTAATTTCCTTCCTATCCGCACTAAAACTATGTTAGCGCTGTCTCTTCTCCTTCCTATTCTCGATAATGCGGACTCATGCACCTCTGATTTGAACAAAGAGCTACTTGACAAGATCTAACGCCTGCAGAATTTCTGCATACGTTTCATATTTGGTCTTAGAAAATATGACCATGTGTCTAAATTACGCAGGCAGCTGGGGTGGCTACCTATTCGATTCAGACGTCACGCTCATTTTATTCAACTTCTATACTCAATTCTTTTCCATCCGAAAACCCCCTCTTATCTCAAAAATCACTTCAAATTCTTAGGTCATTCTAATTATATGTTACCCTCTTCTAATAGATGTTTATTGGAAATTCCATCCCACACTTCATCCTTCTTAGGCAATTCATTCACGATATCCGCTATTAAGTTGTGGAATAGGCTGCCCGACTCCATACGATTGGCTACCTCTCTGTCATCTTTTAAAACTCTTCTGTATAATCATTTCTTAACCTTATCCTATCCTGATCAATCGTGACTTGTATAATTCTTATGTTTCCTTTTGCATCACTATTGCTGTTCATGAATTTGTAAGATTAGCTTTTAAGTTTTTAGTCTGTTATTAATATTTTCTTTTGTATTACTTTAGATTAAGGTTATATATATATTTATATAACATTTGGTTCTGCACTTCTCGCATGCATCATGTTTCTTTTTTTTAGTTTTTCTCTTTAACTAGGGTTGCCTGGAAGAGATCGCTTATTAGCGATAAGGCCGCCCGTTGCATCCCTTATAATTTTTATGTATTGTGTTTCTTTTATTTGCAACGAAGTGTAAATAAATAAATAAATTATAAGATATTGTCAAGAAATATTTTTCTTCCCCAAAATATATAATAAATACCAAATTGTCCGTAAAGATGTTGGTGTGATATAATAATCATAAATATTAATATTGATAGACACCAGCTTTAATCCCAACAAACTCGTATTTTATTTAAATGTCTATTTATTTTGTAAATGGCTGGCTTTTGTGGTCCTTAATCATAATATGCCCTTCAATACATCACTTTGCGTGCTTTGAATATCCAATAGAGTCGGCTCGAGAGAAATTCCTGGTTAAAACGTATTTTGAAGTACGTATGTATGAATAATATGGATTCTATTACGTAAAATTTAGAAATAATAATAATAAAAACTTTATTTATGACAAAAGGGTTGTGACAAAATTCATATATCGCTAGTCCCTATAATAGGGAGTGTGGGTCGTTGTGTGTAACTAGAAAACAATTATTCCGTGGTACATGGTACATGTTTAAAACAGTAAAAAAAAGTAATTTTAGTGTTACAACTGTGTCTTATAAGACAATAAGTATGAGTAAATGTTTGAGTGTGTGAATGGGTGTGTATACTGTATGCGCTTGTATTTGAGAGTGTTGCTGAGAGTTGTTATTAGTGTTATAACTATGTCTTCTAGGTTATTAAGTATGAGTGAATGTGTGAGTGTATGAATGGGTGTGTATGAGCATGTATTTGAGAGAGTAGCTGAGAGTTGTTAAGATCGTGCACTGTGTCTGTTAGTTTTTTCAAACTCAAAGTCATGCCAAGATACGTAGTAAGGCCTCTGTAGATTCTAAATTCAATTTGGCTTGTGTAATTTATATGTGATTTGCGAGTTTTATATGGATAGTTGGACAATCTCAGAATAATACAAAAACATTTATTTTTATTTTTCCATTAATAAAAAAGACTGCTGGAGCCCACGAAAATAGGCTCCACCATCACGTGAATGTCGAAGCTATTCAACTCCTTGACACCACGGGCCTAGTGAGAATTCTTAAAAGAACAAAACCATTTGAATTAGTGTTAGTGCACATCAGTATTAAATGCTACACAGTGAGTAAAAAATAAAAAAAATAGAACACAAGATCAGAGTGTCTTCCCTTTAATAGAGACTGTACACAACAAGATATAGTCCGACAATCACCTAAGAGAATCCAAATTGTATAAAATTATAATTAAGCATTATATGATAATTGAAAAATAAAATATAACATGTAACAATAATTTTATTAGGTCCATGTACCCAAAGCCATTCACCTCCTTTTAGAAACGTACAAGACAAACATAATTTAAAATTTTCGCTTAAACAGGCTGAATGGACGCTAAAATTATGTTAAAATTTAATTAAAATCAAAACAGTGCGGCGGTAACAGTTTGTGATTTATAGTCTAATCTCGCTATTGTCGAGAAAATATTACGAAACCCTGCCTCTTTGTACTTCGAGCTAGTGTGACTGAGCTTTGTTTATTTTTAATTCACGCCTTTAAAAAGAAAAACTGAAAGAAGTTTATATACGTGAGTAACTTTGTTTATGGAATTATTCGTTTTGTAAATGTTGCAGCTTTGAACTAATTATGTTTGAATAACTAAACAAACAGAAGCAAATAGCGTACATAACACATTATTATTAGTTTAATTATTATAATTAATTAATTGTGGATGTGATGAGGAGCTTAATGTAATAATGGTTGCAGCTCGTTACAAACACCAAAAAAAACATGGCGATTTAAAAGTTCTTTTTCTTTTCTGTTGCATTAAGGTTATGTATTACTACTGTATGTATTACCCTTGATTTAAGGTCTGGCAGTAAATGTAAATTTAGAATTTATTTTTAAAATAAAGTGTTCATTGTGTTCCCTATATAAGTAATTAATATATTTTTTTTTATTTCCTGGATGATTAACTCCACTTCACTGATGGACTTTTCTTTCTAAGGTCGGAATGAAAAGCGCTGTTGGTAAATGGAATATGTCTTTAGCATGCCGCAGACAAGCCCACGACGTCTACCCGCACTTGTCCAGCGCGGACTCCGAATTGCTATACAGCATGATCATACGATCATGACAGTTTGGCCAAGTGGCTTAAGCTGTTAATCATAAGGCTGTAGGATCATGAAATTGGTGCACATCAATGTGCTTTATATGTGCGTAATGAAAGTCTGCTCCTACGATGAAGACAAACCTCATGAACCAAAAGGCATGTCCTACATACAAAAATTGACTAATACAAATAAAAATGATCAAAGAAAGGGAAGCACGCCTCAGACAGATTTGGTCCGAGATTTCCTCGTTCCCCACCAAAAAGATATTTTCCTAGTACAGGAATCGTTCCCCAAGTTGCTCACTAATTGCTATTGGTACAAAGGCTGTTACTTAAAAGTAACGAGTGAAGAATGATCGAAATTTATATATTATTATGTATACAGCAAAAACGTTGTCAATGTAATTGTTTATTTAGAAAACCATACAGCCTACATAACATATTAAACATAATACTATATCATTTTTATCAAAACGCCACTTAAAAGGTTTATATACTAAACAATAATATAGAGAATGCGTAGGGTGAATGTGCCAAAAATGGTTTATTAATAAATTCAACTCAGAAATGTATGATAGCTTTAGAGCTATTATTATATTAGTGTCTAGACATTAATGTCTATTGCAAAACTTTAGAATTTCAATAAAGATAAATTATATCTAATGAGTGTATGTATATGTCAATCTGCTCGCTTAAATTTCATTGCTTGTGGCGACATCCATGCGTCGGGTTGTCTCTCTCCCCAAAATATGGCGAGGGGCCGATGGCTGACCATGCGTCATGCTCGTGACCTGGTGCTGCTTGTGGTGACTGGTCGTACTTGAATTCGTTTATGCGGTGACGACTATTTGTTTGCGTGTTGTTCCCGCGAGAATGTAAGTGCGTGCTCCTATTTTACCATGCCTCCTGCTGAGGACAAGTCTTTGTTTAAGTGTACATTATGTTACCTACATGATTAAATGATTTTTTACTTTACTTTACTTTTACTTAAAGACTGAAGAAGGCTAAGATGAAGTCTTGTAATATTTTAAATATAGTAATAAAAAAAATTCGACGAATTTAGCATATGTTACGTTGAAACAGGAATATAAATTTTTTGGCTACTACTGTTCTAGGAATTTTATTAAATTAATGTTGACTTTTCACTGAATTTTTAAACGAACGAGAAATTCAAATAGGACCCTGGTTAGGTAATTTAACTCTAATAAAACATTTATTTTTACATTGTACCTTGGAACTATCATCAAAAACCGTTCGTTTCTCTGTAATAATTTTGCTTAGAGTAAACTTCCTACCAACTACTTGTTAAACATCATTTTGTAATATATTGCTGAAGCTGAAACATCCCCTTTTTATATCCAAACTTCAAAAGATATCGATACTGTTACGCCTGTAATGTATTAAATTCCTAAATTATAGACAGAGCAATGTTGGCCTAGTGGCTTTAGCGTGCTACTCTTATACCTGATGTCGTAGGTTCGATCCCCGGCTGTGCACCAATGAACTATTTTTCTATGTGCGCATTTAACATTTGCTCGAACGGTGAAGGAAACCGACATGTCTTAGTCCCAAAAGTGTGTCAGGCGCTGGAGGCTGATCACCTACTTGCCTATTAGATTTAAAACTGATCATGAAACAGATTCAGATTTTATTTAAATTATAGACAAAATAACTCGAAATTAGAACAAAATTAAATTTCGTGTTCCATTAAAAGACCTAATTCGCTTACATTCGCAAACCAAGTGACACGTTTAGCTGAAATGGTACACCAAATATTCAGCCAGCGTGTGTACGTTTGTCAACATCTACGTGACGCGACACAGAACAATATATCAGGCTGTATTGCCTCGCATGTTGAGCGTTGGCTGACTCTTCTTTCTTGAATACATTGAAAGACGTCTTAGTATCAGGTATAAAATCACATTTAAATATATAAGACACTTCGTTTGCATGTCAGGATTTGCGTGAATCCCTTTGACGTTTAAATAAAGTATATTTGACTCAAATAAAATCAGAGTATTCAAAAAAATGCTTTTATATTAAAATATGTAGTGAACTAATGAATTAATTAAAATGATTACATTTGTATATTTTGCACGGAATTCCGTATGTCCGGATTAATTAATGTTATAATAAATACTTTATTATATAATAACCGTCTTTAGGGAATGCAAATCCAAATACTACTTTTAAACTTTTGTACACTTATTTCTTACTTCATTGAGTTTAGCTATTTAGGATCCCAACAAAGTAATTTATTGTTCTATAGAAAAATTGAAAATTTCCATATTTATTTTATTTAATAAATTAAATTATAATTGGAGAATTTCAACTTTCCATATCACATATATTACTTTAATATTTGAATTTAGTATTATACTTATACAAGTATATGTAGAATACTTATTTTAGTATATTTTCTCATAAGGAAAATCGATCGTAATTTCGTTGAAAGTTATTTAGCTTATTTCGATCAAAGTAGTTCTCCCAATGGAAATCAATGTTACCTTGAACCGTACCTTTTATTTTTTGTCTTATTACTTAAAATACAATTAAAACTTTCAAAAGTATCTTATAACTATAACAAATTAACAGAATGAAAGCTACTTGTACCATTCAGAGCTTGATATTCGGTAGTAGAGTAAGTAATTTATGAAAAAAAAAATTGTTTAGGTATCTAGACTTCAAGCAAATATACGTATTTTTAAATTAGTAATAACTAATTTGTGCTGTTTTTGCTTCTCATTTTAGTAATAGTAATTGTCACATGTTTAGAAATATGGATTGTATCTTACACTGTGAACATTTATATTAAATATTATAGTGTTCTATAAATAACACATAAATAGAAGCGAGGGATAACACGGCCTGGAAAAGCGACAAGTCTATGAAGGCACTATGGAGTGAAGGTCGCGTTTTGGCGAATTGCCTGGGGCTACAAATCACCCGATCTGACTTATTCAGACTTATTTCTTTAGGGGTTTCTCAAATCTATAATGTATGCGGTCAGCCCTAAAAGAAAAACAAATAAAAATCACTTTTGTAACTAAATCACAAAGAGTTCAATAACCTTTATGCACCAATAGTAAATCAAAGAGTTCAATACCGTTTACGCACTAATAGAGTTTTCTATGTGCACATTGGTCAGTTACTTACACGGTAAAAGAAAGTATTGTAAGTAAAATGTCTTTCAATAACTCAGATTGCGTTCCTTTTTTGGTAATTTAGCTTTTATTGTTTTTAGTTGATTTATAAATAATAACTATGTGGAAAGTTTTGAAAATGATAAGTTCTTTTTACTAAAAGAAATTATTTAGTTCGTTCGTGGGTCCGTCGTTTAGATTGGCTAGCTCGAAGTCCTGACTACGAGATACTAAAGATACGGTTAAGATCAGTGAAAACATCAGAGAGCCATTGCTGAAGAGCGGGAACGTATTCCTACAACAACCGAAACATTGTGGAAGAAGGATTCAAGCTGTAATTTTAGCAAGAGGAGACTTGTTATTTGGTTTTTACAGAAGAAAGAAGCAGTGTCATAAATAGGGGCACTCCACCCCTATTTACGACACTGCTCCGACATCTCCGCAGGGCTTTGTACCTGATAGTTTTTATTTAACTACTTTTTCCTTATTTTTACTAATTCTCTAACATAGATCTTAAGAAACTATTGTTACTAACTCACTAATCAATCAATGGACTGTATTTGTCTGATTAATAAAAAATATTATATCATTATTATTTTGACTTTATTTAATTGAAAAAGGAAAAAAATCTTGTCGCTGTAATAACGACCACTTATTGTTTAGGGGGCATTCCCCCCTCCCCCTCCTTATCAACAAAAGTAAGCAAAGCTCTTAAAAATTTTTTTCGCTTTCAAGCATAGACATTAGACAATGTGTGGGTTGGTGTAATAATTACTGTTGACGTAATCACCAAATAAAAAATCAAAGACCCCCCCACCCTCTTTATTGCTTACGTAATACTTGAACGGCCCCTTAGCCGTGTACATCGGATTTAAAGAATTCATCGAAAATTAATAAAAAATTGCCTGAAAAAATTCATACTATTATAAGCATACAGACTACCTTTATTTAAATAACTGAAATCGACCTTAGAACGTAAATTACTTTAGTTGTCCGTTTTTTTTTGCAAAAGAGTTGATTTCAATATTTTCCACTTGTTGCATATCATATGAGCGTATCTTCATTCACATTTTTAGACTAAGCGATCTAGGCCTCAAACCGGGCGTTTTGAAAGCACGTCATTTATTCATGACGTCGTGAAAGCCGTGTCCCGGCTTGATATTAAACCGTCGTATTCAAAACGGGCTGAATAGACTGACTGTCTAAACAAATGGCTATAAGATGGGCGAGTTAATAATAATAAATTCTATACTGTTAATTAGATATAAAATGGGTGTTACTTTTATTATTATACTCTCAATCTAGGTTATTGTTGTTTTCGTTTATTTTTGTTTTGCTGTATGGATCCTTTTAGATAAAGGCCTCCTCCTGAACTTAGCATTTAGATCTGTTTCTAGCTTCCTCTATCCATTTCTCCCCAGAAACCTTAACTAAGTCGTCAGCCCATCGCTTTTGTGGTCTTCCCACGTTTCTTTTTCCTGGTCCCCTCCAGCGGCTTGATGAGCTAGTTAAAACGTATTAATTCTATTCAAGTTAAAATTCAAAAAATCATTTATTAATATAGGTAACACAATATAGACTTATTAGAGTAAGATCCCAGAGCGATAAGACACAACTTATTTTCTAAAGCATAGAACTTTCGGTTCTAAGTAGTCTCTCGTGTACTTTTTAATACCTGTACGCTTGTGGAGTTGGCTCGGTGACACCTGCGCAGGTACCAGGTGAGAAAGGTAACTAAAAATCAGAGTTACTTAAGTTAAATTTTAATGACTGATTTTTATATATATTTTGTAGAATATTACTCTGAAGTAATATCAAAAAAGTCAGACGCTTTCCATGCGCCAGAACTTTTGTCAGACGCTTTAAAGCTCTACAAAAAACGGCCAGTTCACAAATCAAGGGCGTAGAACGGACGAGAAGAACTGGTAATAAATTAATTATGTTATTATTTTATAGTTTTATATCTGACAACAGTATCAAAACAGGTAAAACATTTTTCAGTGTACTTTTATTACGTGACTTCAAACAAAAACCGAAGGGTAACATTCGCGATTTTATTTTATTTTTGCATATGTTCAAGGATATCTCCGACGTACGTGGACAGATAATCGACCTATACATATGGTTTTAGATTTAAAATGAATATAGGCGTGCAGTGCACATAATGATTAAAGTTCCAATGATGTATAGGATCATCTCACGATGGTATCTATCTCAATAACTACGTTGTCTTCGACAACAGCTGCAACAGCGGAGCCTTATCTGCGAGTGTTGGTGGTTCAGTGGCGTACACACTGATCGTGAGCCCCACAAACCCTCCGCCCCAAGCAGTCGCGCCGCAAGGTGTATAAATAATGGTACTAATAATATTACACTACACATCTAACGTTTTAAATGAAATGCTTGAAAATAATAAAGCTTGAACATTAATGGAATGAGGATGGAATAATGCTTTTTATCAATAAATCAAGTAATATAAACTTGATTTATTAAAAAAACCGTTTTATGAGTTAACACACATTTAACGGCCCAACAGAGATTCTAGTACACAATATTGCTTTAATGTTACGTACTGTGAAAATATTCGATATAAACGTTATGCATTTGTCATTTTAAAACGTCTATCTTTATATATATAATTCTTCTGTGAGTGTGTATGTCACTGAACTTCTCTCAAACGACTGGACCGATTTTGATGAAATTTTTTGTGTGTGTTCAAGGGGATCTGGGAATGGTTTAGATTCACAAATCAGCGCGGAAGATGGCACTGCAGTCGGTACTTTCATACTTTGCTTAATATCCTAATCGCTTTAAATATCATGCAGGACAACGTATGTGGAGTCCACTAGTAATGTTATATAATTTTTATTGCATTTCAAATAATAGTAAAACTGGAAAGCTATTCAAGATATTTAAAATTGCTAGAGTATACCAATTATTCGTAATATTGTGTTCTTTTGAATTAATTTTATAGACAACACACACACAGAAAAACACAAAATAATAATAATCAAAAAGAAAAATAACAATAAATTATGGAAAGAAAAAACAAACGAATAAGCTACGTTTTAAGTGTGTAATGTGTGTGCGAAGTGGTTGTAACTGGCTGGCTGGTTGGTTGTAAATGCCCTGGCTCAGCATTATGCTGTGGACTCCACAGTGTGGAGCACATGTGTTCCACAGCGCTGGTCTTTCTGCCAGAGACCACAACAGTTAGTTGCGCCTCAGACACAAAAAAAAAGAAAAAGAATGTAATCATAAAAAATATTAGAAAAAAAGTTATAATAATAACATATAAATATAAAATAAAAGTTATAATAATAATAATATAATAGAAGTAAAAATTAATCATTTATTATATCGAATTTTTCATTGTTTATTATTTATCAAATTGTTTTGTTTCTTCAATATCCTGTTTTGCATACATTATATAGCGTTGGCCATAATTGTTGCTTATATGTATATTTTTTGGTAATTTATTATATTTATAATACATTTAATACATATTGGACTGTAAGAGACTAAGCCATGTATTACAAAAAAAATATCGCACGAGAAGTAAAATGAGGCTCTACTATGCCTGAAACACACCGTCGACCTTTTTGGATCGTCAGTATCCTCACGAGGTTTTCCTTCACACATACACAGAAACTCTATTGCTGCAGCTGGGTTTCGAGCCTATGACCTCACGGATGAGCATCGCACTGTGAAGCCAGAGCCAACTCTTCTGTGTGCGTTAGCCAAATATATACTATGTTATATTGTTATATATTACGAGCAACTTGTTCCTCAAATGACTACAACCGATTGGAATCATACTGACAGAACCAAAAAGCTCATAACTTATTCACTTATTCATGGTGATCGTGATATAAAACTTGGGTAACATGGTAATCTTCATAAAATATAACCATTCTTCTCTTCAGTTGCACTCTTCATTTCTGTAGGTCGAGTTGGTGGCAAGCCTCTGCCCCTGGGTAATGGCAAGACCTGTATATTTACTTTTACGTGATCGGTCCAGCGAGTAGATGATATGCCTCGAGTTCTGTTCCTTCCACTATGCCTGTCCCGATAAGTTTTTTTAAATTGTCTGGATATCTGTGTGTTACATCCGTGGGTACCCACGAGATTTCACAGATAACACACAAGTTTCGAAAGACTTTCTTCTTCGAGAGGTTTTCTACCTATAATTCTCATAATTACCAGTCATTTTACGATTTGGCATTCTGATAAACAAAAAACTACAAGCTCCCTCCTTATCAGAATGCCAAATCATAAAATGACTTCTTCACGACTGATTTGAGCGCGACCGCCGCTGTGAAAACCGCTGTGAGAGTTCGAAAAGTGAGTTACAGAATCGCAAGGCAGCTCCTTAGAAATCCTAAGCGTCCACCTCCAACACCACATTTCCACAGTATTTACTTCCTTTCAGATGTTCGTATTATCACGATTCAGCGCTATAAAGGAAAATCGGAATCAGAGTCTCAACCAATTTATTCTTTAAAATATAACCATTATTTTAGAGCAAATATAATTTATATATATTATAAACCAATTGAGTCCACACTGTGATATATACAGCGCGCTATTTAATGAACAAAACTGATTTAGTTCTTACAAATATTCCTACAATTTGTTAAATTAAATAGTTTGGTATTAAAATGAGTAGCAGTGTTAGCAAGTTCTTCTCGTCCGTTATGTCGCAACCGCGAAAGCGCGGTATTAAATCTCATAATTAAGCTCGGAGCCGCCGGCATCACTATTGGAAGTTATAGAGTACGAGCTTCGATTCTAGATCTGTCCCTTTTCCTCACAGCGTAAACACATTTGACAGAAATACATGATAATATAGACCGTAAAATTTAATATTTTTAATTATAGTACAATTAGTTACCCTAATATGTGTTGGCTATGTAACAGGTATAAAACACTATTTTTATAAAACAGCTGAATTACGCCAAAAGTTGAAATATAACAAAAATTGCGAAGCCGGTTGCATAATCTACTCTAAAGTCCAGACAAAGCCAGTCCGTAATAATTAGTGCCACAATTCGCCTTTTAACCCCACAAGTGTACTCGTGTATTTTGTATGGTCTCTCATTAACGTTTAATTGTGTCTGACATTGTTATAGTATTATGTTTCAAAAGAAAATTCTGCTACAAAATTGTTTTATGTAATTTCACATTATCAATGTCTTTGATTATTAGTTTCTAACGTATTCCTTACTTATACACAACAATTATTATAATTACTTGATATATTAGATCTAATAAGTCAGTCTTATTATGAAAGTTTGTCTCTTTTCATCACAGCGTAAACAAGATTTGGCAGAACGAAACGAAAGATAAGTATTTATCTCAAAAATGTTGTTTATGAATATGTAGTTAATGTTTAGACCGAATCATTTTAATACTTTTCTTATATAAGCCAACGAGCAAGAGTCTCATCTGATATTAAACGACGTGTTTCCCGGCCTTTTTATACGAAAGCCACTTCTGTTGAGATTCGACTTTTTTAGCTTTTTATAGTTAATGGCCTGTTGTCAGGCCTGATGGCAAGGGATAGAAAGATATTTCCTTACTTTTCTATTGCAAAACGGCAACGTCGCTTGTAAAAATTAACACTGGGAACTAACTATTTTTGTACTTGTAACTCCACATTATATATGTGATGTTTTAAGTAAAAAACATTATTGTGACCAAACGGCTAAACAGATTTAATTCAAATTTTGAAAATCGTATAATATCGTTGAGCTCTTGTGCGTTATCATCTAATGTTCTTACCTATGAAACACCAAGTATATGAAAAGTATACCATCGTTACGCTTTCGAGGAAACCTTGTCGGACTTTTATTATCTTAAGAAGTTAATTGTAAGGCAGTAAGCGGTAACTATTCGGAATAAGGGGTACCAGTAATTAAGTTAGAAAACTTTCAGACCAGCGACAGAATAAACGAATCAGTTTCATGGTATTAAATCGCGTCCGAATTTTTAGAAGATCATATTTTTTTTTCAATACTAATCAAACCTTACGTGGATACTGTTTTATTGAGTCAATAGATAAATATTTGACGTCGTGTGTCACGCACATATTATAACTGACCACCTACTTACCTATTAACAAACTGGTTAATTATTACCAGAAACTGATATAGAAATCTGAGGTAGTAAGTACCAGGGATTATAAGTTCACATTTCAAGGATCGTCATTATTTGCAGCACGCATTCTGTCAATGTTATGTCGAACGCTATAAGGTTACATCAAAAAAGTTTGAGTTGTATGGTGGTTAAGTATTATATCTTAATTTATTTCTCTCACAAGAACCTCCTCTCCTCATTCCTCCTTGATTCTCCTGACAATAACAAACACAACAAAACAATATTTAGCGAAATCGATCCGAATGCCGTGACCGAGGGAAATAGGGATTCATTTTTATATATATAGATAAACATTTCTTAACGAAAAATGTTTTTTTTTAATAATCAATTTTCTCTTATATAGTTATATTCTTATGTGTAATGTAATAACTAATAAAATTATAATAAGATGTGAAAATTTCACGTTTCGTCAACTAATTTAAGTGGTTTTGCCTTAGACAACCGTTTGTAACTTGCTGTGATCGAGCAACAAGGGCGTTGAACAAAAATATCTTTAAATGGATTAAGGAGGAGTCCTTCACCTTTGTATTAGACGCTACGACTAAGCCGCAATTCACTTTGTATTTTAATATTAATCAGTTTCAAAAATAACAGCGTCTTCTGTAAATATAATAAATTTTATCATATTGAACTTTTGTAGCACTTTCTACTGTTTTAATGTACGCAATTAATTATTACGATTAATACTTAACAATTCAACGTTATTACATTTAATTCATAAATTTAAAAGAGGATTTTTTTTTAATTTAGATTTTTACTCAATTTTTATTGAAACTTTGTTGTAGTAAAACAATTTATACTTTTGCGTATTAAATTATTTCTGACAATAATAATTGGTGTTAAAATTTTTCTGTCAGCAATTAATTGTAAATTTATATTTTAAAGATTTTAAATTGTTTATCCGTTATTTATTTTTATAACTTTACCCTTACCATGAGTGTTAATTACAAAACACTTAGTGAAACACACTAAGCTTGGTATTTCCACTTATTCTCCAAGATATAAAAGCAGGTCACACACACGTGACGGAATGTATAACGCTCTATGTACACTTACGCTTGAATACCGGACGACTTCACGATCGGGCTTTTAAGGCTAAACGCTGTTTAAGATACACACAGATGTTCCCTTAGGTTAGCTATATAGAACTTATTATAATCTTCGAAAACTTAATTAATGATACAATTTATTTATTTCAATAGATAATTCTTGTAAAATAAAGAAAAATATTTGGGTATTAAAGTGAGTAGCAGAGAGTTCCTTGCCAGTTCTTCTCGTCCTTTCTACTGTAACTTCCAATAGCGAGAGCGATACCGAACCGAGCAAGTTGTATGGAAGCTTGATGTATTTCTATAAAAAGGTAGGATGACGGTATAAAAGGAGAAAAAGAAGGATATAAACCTTATACAAAATACGAATGTATAACTGCCTTGTGGCTTGTTTATGTACCTACCCGGAAGAATATTTCTACTGAGAGAACATATTATATGCTTAAATTATTAAACAAAAAAATGTGTGTCACGGACACATTGCAAAGTAAGTTATTACTAAGGACCATTGTGACGTATATTTAAATATGAAAATCATATTAAAAATACAATGTAGACAACACGTAGAAATCACACCTTTATGTAAGATGTTTGACTACTTTAGATACAATAAAAGCCAATCGGTATTGTAATTAATCATCTCTTTGTGTATAATCCGTTAGTGTTCCAGCTGTATAATAGTTCAATGATTGGCTCAATAATAAGATAAATTGGCTGGCAGTAGTGTTTTATATCAAAGAAACCTATTTTGATCTTCCGACAAAATCAGAGCGCCTTAGTTTTAATATGTTTTGCCGTTCATTTAATATTACATAAATAATAATTACATACATTACATTTGTTGTTCAATAAATTGCGATATATGAGGCAATTATCTTTTATTTTCGACTTAACCTTTCAGGTTTAAATACATTGTATCTATATAAAGCTAAAATTCCCTATTTAAAAATTTTCCGTATCCCTTATAATATAGTGTACTGCGGCAACTATTCCGTCATCTTAAAATTTATGGCCCATGTGATGTTAGTTTAACCGCGAAAATTGGTAAAAAATCACTAGGAGATTATACCGTCAACTTGAAGCCAGCCTCGTACGAAAACTCGTCGTGTTTTCTAATTACATTAACTGTATGTATCAATGACACGCTAAGCGCCTAAGCTATGTACCCTGAACGGCGCATTATGTAAATGTAGATAAGGCGACACTATCGCCCACCGCGATTTCATTTGTTCAATACGCGTTCCAAAGGAATTATTAATTAAATAGCTCTTACATTGTTGAACTATAGACTGTTAGATGCACTTTGTAAATTACATTTCTTCCTTTGTTCACAAGTTCGTATTCCAACTGCTGGGATTATAATTTATCGTACAAAAATTGTCTTATTATTTTTAGTTAACTATATGAGTTCCATATATGGTAAACTTATTCTACTAGCTGCTAGCTAAACGCTCTGAACTGAGACTCCAGGTTATATTGCACGTAAAATGTATGTCATGTATGCTTTATATAATTTATAACCATTAAAAAAACGTGTATAATAACAATTTGAAATTAAGAACTTTAGTCCATGTAACAAGCTACAAAGATGCAAGGAACGATGAATGTATCAAATAGCCACTTCTTTCTTGCATTTATCGATCTGTGTAAGATAATGTTTAGCTTATAAGCTCATCCAAAATACAAACGCCAGTTTGATTTTAAAACTAAACGCGGAGAACGCAGTTTTTTCACACAATTTCTAGTGAGAAGTGAAGATTATTACAGTACTAATATCGCTATTAAAAAATTGGTGTTGGTGGTAGAAATCTCAATTATAAAAAAAAATTAATATGCATTTTTAACGTCAAATAAAAATGTCCAAAAACTACGGTTCAAAGACGAGAATTTTACTCATATATTGAAAAAAAAAAGATTGAAAAACTAATTGTGATACGCACTGAATTGTGAATACTCAGTTGTTTATTCCTAGACAACATAGCTATGGACAAACAAAAATACAGTGTTATAGCGATTGACAACTTGAGGTCATACGTTTGAACTGCATTTTTCATTCTATTTGCGTCCTAGTGTCGGAACTGTGAAGGTAACTGACATGTCGACGACGTGTGTCCGGCTCAATGTACAGAATGTTATTAAGAAAATACATCATTAAACAAAAGCAACGTTTTCACACATACATACCAAATATAGCAGGTTAGATCCTATATAATGTCACTCGACGACGTCTAGTCTATTCAAAGGGGCATTTCACAAAGACTGTTAAGAGAAGGGTAACGGTTGCATGGCCGTATGTCTGTCCCATTGTGAGTTCATGAAGTGTAAATAGCTTAACGCGTAGTGAATTCGAGTATTTATCTCCGGAGATTGAAGTAACCCTACAGTGAACTTGTGTGTGTTACGTATATGTGTGTGTAAGCATTAGGTAAGGATGTCATCGTCTCCGCGTGTAGTTATTAAATGTGGCGTAAAATGCGTTGAAAATAATGTGAGTATTGTAGAGCTCTACTGAATATTCTTCAATAATCAAAAAGTTATTCTGATGCTATACACTGAAAAATCTATGTTATCGTTTACGTAATTTTTTTTGACAAGAGCTTTGATTGAGATAAAGCATTTTAATAGCGTAACAGTAGACTAAATTAACCTATAATAAAAATTTGTGATTATTAAGAGTGGCGGAGAGTATATCGGCAGTTCCTCAGGTCTGTTGTATGCACTTTTAAGAACTTGCTATAAATGTAATTTTATTAGCATTTAATTTGCTATTGACATACATATGTGTACCAGTTATATATATGAATAAATTAAAACGTTGCTTGGTTACACGGTATTATTGAGGAAGGATAATAATAATGGTTAATGGTTGGTGGACTTAGTTTCCGCACTTAGACTCTCATTAGGTCCGTTGTTCGTAAACTCCTGGCTTACTAAGCCTAGCTCCTTCCAGAAGCACAGAAGTCTCCTGGGAACTGCACGGAGCGACCTCACTGCTCCGAGGATTTCTGGACATTGGTTAGCCACAGCCATGCATTCCAGAACTATGTGGGTGACTGATTCCTCTGAAACAGCCTCTTGAGGAAGGATATTTAATATAACTATACTCAGATGAAACCGAGAAGCTTATTAAAGAGTGTCCAATATCACAATCTCTATTAAAATTACGACACTTATTCACAACTAAAGGTTATCCATTTCAAAGTCTTCCAAAAAGATCTGCGACACCAATGTGGCAATATAGTGATCTATCGCTGGGGCTCCCTGTGGAGACACAACAGATTACAAGTATTTCGTGGGACATGGTGCAAGTTTAAAATATTTTTTTAAAGTTATACTTCTTTTGGCGCTTTAGGGAAAAATGATGAGAGTAATTTTTTTACGATGCGCGCTCACCGTCGCAAAAAACCGACACCCTGAAGTTTAGTCAACATTTTAAAATAAATTTATTATGTACAAATATTTTTTTGTGAAATTTAAATATACTTTATTTAGTATTGTCTTTGATTAACATAACTTTTATTCATTTAATAAAACACTATTTTGACCGGATTGAAGTTATGTATTATTATAAATTTACAACTATTTAACATAATTTTAAATTTATCCGACGTTTAAACGTTCAGTGCGTATCACAATTAGTTTTTCATTCTTTTTTTTTTCAATATATGAGTAAAATTCTCGTCTTTGAACCGTAGTTTTTGGACATTTTTATTTGACGTTAAAAATGCATATTAATTTTTTTTTATAATTGAGATTTCTACCACCAACACCAATTTTTTAATAGCGATATTAGTACTGTAATAATCTTCACTTCTCACTAGAAATTGTGTGAAAAAACTGCGTTCTCCGCGTTTAGTTTTAAAATCAAACTGGCGTTTGTGTTTTGGATGAGCTTATAAGCTAAACATTATCTTACACAGATCGATAAATGCAAGAAAGAAGTGGCTATTTGATACATTCATCGTTCCTTGCATCTTTGTAGCTTGTTACATGGACTAAAGTTCTTAATTTCAGATTGTTATTATACACGTTTTTTTAATGGTTATAAATTATATAAAGCATACATGATATACATTTTACGTGCAATATAACCTGGAGTCTCAGTTCAGAGCGTTTAGCTAGCAGCTAGTAGAATAAGTTTACCATATATGGAACTCATATAGTTAACTAAAAATAATAAGACAATTTTTGTACGATAATTAATAATCCCAGCAGTTGGAATACGAACTTGTGAACAAAGGAAGAAATGTAATTTACAAAGTGCATCTAACAGTCTATAGTTCAACAATGTAAGAGCTATTTAATTAATAATTCGTAGTCGTTCGAATCTTTTGCTGAGTGGACGTGTGCACGGAGTCATTGCTAAGTTAATTTATTTATTGTCGTTTGGAACTCGGACTTATTAGCTGGTTACTACGGCTCAAATGGTTTACAATTAGCTTTTTGTTTTTGTGCTGTTTTGCTTATTACACCAAGGACAAAAAAATCGCGAGTGTAGTGCACAGCGGCCCCCCTCACCACCTCGAGGGAAGGAAACAGAAACTATTTTTTAGCCTGCTTACACCAATAGGCAAGTATAGTTTAGTAACGAGTCAACACGCACATATTTTATAATGAGTGTTTTGCGTTCACCAACACATGCAAGTGGCGGTTCACAACCGGACTTGTCAAAGTTGCGTAGTATGGAAGCGGACTATATAACAAATCGCAAACGAAAACAACCACTTGATCATGAATGCAAGTGTTTAAACGAAATTAAGTCTGTACGTTCCGAATTATCCCACATAATATCACTCTTAGAGAAAAATAATGAATCAAATGAGCAAATCATGAACAAAATGCAGAACAGTATTGCTGAGGTAAAAAATCAGATTACGGAAATTAGATCATCAAATGAGCAAACAAGAATAATAATTCATGAAAATATTTCGGAAATAAAATCTCAAATAAATGAAATAAAAGGATCTTCATCTAGTATTAACAAAGAACATACTGAAATTAAAAAACAAATGAGTCAATTAGAGAAGAAACTTATTTTAGGAGAAAATAAAATCAATACTTTAGAAACCAGTGTGAATAAAATGAGTCTTACTGAACCCCAGACATCTTCAAAGCTTATCCAACCAATGTTTAGCGAAGAATTGATTCAAGAAGTAAACGAACGAAATAAAAGAAAGAAAAACATCATTATGGTTGGGCTACCAGAACAAAATACCAATAATTTAAGAGAAAATATGCTTAAAGACGAAACCGATATATTTAATATATTCCGAGCACTTACAGAAGATGTTCCGAAACCGATAAAAATTATTAGGTTAGGCAAATATAATCCAACGAAAATTCGTCGAGTTAAGGTATTCTATAACTCTTCAGACACAGTCAAATTTCTTCTTCAAAACAAAAGTAAGCTGCCTTCAACAATACAAATTTTCTCAGACCAAACTCCAGCACAGCAAAAATTCCTAAAAAACTTAAAAGAAGAATTGCTCCAACGTCAAAGTAATGGCGAAACAGACATAACAATAAAATATAAAAACGGAACACCATTAATAACAAAAACTTCATCAAAAAACTGATAATTAAAGAAGCAATACCGAATGTAAACACATATCAACTGCTCGACAGCTACAACGACTTACTAAAAACTAATTTCAGACTGTCATTCTTTTATCTAAATGCTCGAAGTATTTGCAAACAAGGAAAGTTTGATGAACTACAATGCGTGCTTAAATCGTTCTCGACAACTATACACATAATATTACTAACTGAAACCTGGATCAAAAATGAGAAACAGGCTTGCGAACTAAAACTACCAAATTACACACACTATTACAATTTTCGTACAGATACAATTGGTGGTGGAGTTTCTATATATGTTCATAACAGTCTTGAGCACAACTTGTCAGAATCAATCTACCAGGATGGAAATAATTATCTTTGGGTACAATTAAAGAGATATAAAATAGAAGTAGGTGTCATCTATTACCCTGGTAATACTAACTACAATCAATTCCTTGAAGCATACACTCAACAGCTTCGGAGAAGACGCAGAGCTATAGTTTTTGGAGATTTCAATACAGATTTATTAACTAAAAACACTAAATCTAAGCAGTACATTGAACTTATGAACGAAATTGGATATACAATACTCAATAAAATATCTAAAAAGTATTCCACAAGGGATTCAACAACACGAAAATCTATATTAGATCACGCTACAACGAACCTAATAAGAGATCACTTTCACATGGCTTTAATAGAATCTTCTATGTCAGACCATAAACATATATATGTAGAGTTAAAAACTGTCAAGATTCTGAAGAAAGAAATTATCGAGTACCAAGCGATCGATTACGAAAAATTGGGAAAATTAACAACAACTCTTGGACTTGACGAAGATAATGATGACTACAAGATACTGGAAAATTCTATTATAGATCACGTAAACAACTGTAAAATAATCAAAAAGAAAATACTTAATGAACCTCAAAAGGATTGGATTAATAATGATTTAATCAGCGAAATAAACCAAAGAAATAAACTATGGATAAAATTAAAAAACATGCGTGACTGTGAAACTACAAAGCAAGAATTCGAAGACTATAAAAACTATGTTTGTAAACGCATTAGGGATACCAAAGATGCCTATTACTTTCAAAAATTCATAAAATTAAAAAATAATCCGAAAAAAATGTGGAACCTTGTAAATGACCTAGCAAAAAATAAAACAAATACTAGCTGTGGGCCTTCGAAAATTACAATAAATTCTATCGAAATTACTAATAAAAACAATATTTGTGAGGAATTTAACCGATACTTCACTGGAATAGGTAAAATTCTGGCTGACGAAATACCAAAAACCTATCATGATAATTTTTCAAAAGCTTTACCTTCAACTAAACAGTCTACAAACTTGATGTTACTAGAACCATGTAGTAGTGACGAAATTTTAAAAGTAATAAATAATTTGGATACACATTGTAGTGCAGGCCTGGACGGTATTAGCACAAAGTCTATAAAATGTATAAAAGATCATATTGCTAAAAACCTATCTAAATGTTTTAACAAATTATTAGAAATTGGAGAATTCCCAGACTCTCTAAAAATAGCTAAAGTTACTCCCATTTTTAAATCTGGATCTAAAACCAATACTGGAAACTATAGACCAATCTCGGTGCTACCCATAATAAGTAAAATACTTGAAAAGATACTATATAACCGTCTTACAAAGTATCTAACGTCTATAAATTTTTTATTTGAACGACAGTATGGTTTTAGACCAAAAAGTAATACTTTAACTGCAACTATTGACTTAATTACTAAAATTAGGACCAACATAGATAATAAAAACATTACGTTAGGTGTATTTATTGATTTAAAAAAAGCATTTGATACTGTAAGCCATAAACTATTACTACAAAAGCTTGAATGCATTGGAATCAAAGGCACAGCTCTCAAAATTTTTCAATCATATTTAAAAAATCGATTTCAGGTAGTTAAAATAGATAATACTCAGAGTAAACCATTGCCTATCGAATACGGCGTTCCACAGGGTTCTATTTTGGGTCCATTACTCTTTCTTATTTATATAAATAACTTGCATGAAATTGGATTAAACGGTCACCTTACTTTATATGCAGATGATACGTGTTTATTTTACTTTGGCAGTTCAATCAAAGATATCTTCAGCAGAGCCCAAGAAGACCTTAATCTACTCTTCACTTGGTTTCAATATAATTTACTCACTGTCAACGCGTCGAAAACATGCTACATTATATTTAAATCTAAAAATAAAAAAGTTTTACCTCATGATCCATTAAAAATAAATAACACGGTCATAGAAGAAAAAAGTACAGAAAAATATCTCGGGCTTAGAATGGATAGCGGTTTGACGTGGAATACACAAATTGAGAACACCAGATCTAAGCTCTGTTCACTTATGGGATCACTTCGACACATTGCTCGGTGTATCCCACGTCAGGTACGTTACACCATCTACAACTCGTTGGTCAAGCCACATCTACTTTATTTAATTGAAGTATGGGGCAGCGCCGCTAAAACTAAATTAATAAATATTCAAGTATTACAAAATAAAATTATAAAAATACTGTTCCACTATAATTATCTTGCACCTACCATAAATATATATCGAGACACAAACATAATGAATCTTAAACAACTTTATATTTATCACACATATTGTATTCTTGTAAAAAAATTTATAACAAGTTCTCTCCATACTAGTTTAGCATTCTCCAAACCGCCACGTGTACGAAGTATGCGTCGAACGAGTTATCTTGCATTACCTAAAGTACGTACGAACTACGGCAAAAAAAATGTTTACCTACGAAGGCGCACAGCTGTATAATAAACTACCCACAGATATAAAAAATATTACTTCTATCAATTCATTCAAATCGAAGCTAAGTGAATATGTTAAACAAAATTACTTTTAAATTCATTTCTTATATTACTTATTACTTACTTTTAATTCATATTTCTTTGTTTACTTTTATTTTTTAAATTTATTGCATATACGGCTATATTTTATTGTAATTATTTTAAGAACGACTACAATGTTATGTTATCTAGAGTATTATTCTCATGTAAGTGACATTTGTTGTCTTTTTTTGAGAAATAAAGTCTTTAAACCTATATTCCTTTTAATAACGTTTAAAAGCCAAGGGGGGGAAAAAAGCCGGGAAAAAAAAGGCCCCAAAGAAGAAAAGAAGGGAAGGGGGGGGGGGCAGGGGGGGAGGGCGGGGGGGGGGGGGGGGGGGGGGGGGGGGGGCCGGGGGGGGGGGGGGGGGGGGGGGGGGGGGGGGGGGGGGGGGGGGGGGGGGGGGGGGGGGGGGGGAAAAGAAAAGAAGGGGGGGAGAAAGGGGGGGGGGGGGGGGGGGAAAAAAAAAAAGGCGTCGGATAAATTTAAAATTATGTTAAATAGTTGTAAATTTATAATAATAGCATAATCAATACGGTCAAAATATTTTTTTTTGTGATTTAAATATACTTTATTTAACTAGATTATAATAAAACTTTCAATGTATTAAATACCTTTTTTCTATTGTTAGTGACGTTTTTTCTACCAACGTAGAATAAGGCAAAAGATAAAAATTTAATAAGATTTTTATCTTGTTACGGCAAAGAAGTATAACTTCTAACGCGTGTACATAAGTAAAACTAATCAAACACGCATAAGATATTAAGTGTGTGTGTAATACATTCTTGAGAGTGTGTCTGAGAGTTATTATACGCATGCGCTGTGTCTCTGTTAGTTTTTGGAACCTCAGAGTCATGCAAAAGGACCTCTGTAGAATAGACATCCAAATCGGCTTCTGTTTTTTTTATGTTTGGTAAGTTTATATCTGGATAGTTTGACTATCTCAGAATCCATAGATTGGGATAAAAATAAAATTTACAGAACAGTAATTAATTCATGTGAAAAAGGGAAATAAGTATTTTCCATTTGCGACTAATTAGAGAGAAGCCATATAGGCGAGTTAATTAAGGAAGCAATACCATATTTATTTTGTTTAATCAAATACACTTCATTTTATATTACTTTCGTATTTTATTTTGAATTGTAATAGCAATTCTTTAGTTTTTGAGAGCTGTGTTGTCTCGACGGCGTGTGTCTGGCACTGGAGGGTGATCACCTACTTGTCTATTAGATTGAAAAATGATCATGAAACAGATTCAGAAATCTGAGGCCCAGACCTTAAGAGGTTGTAGCGCCACTGCCAAAAATGTCTTTTCAAAACCTTTTTTTTTTAAATTAAATGTAAACATTTAAATTTAAGAAATTGTTAAAGCAACGCAGCAACAAGTTTACTGTTTTCTTTAAAAAAAATTTTTAATGAGTTCTCCAATGCTTAAGCAAGCGGACTATTTTACAATATTTGCCCGTAGAGACCAGCTGCGCGGGAAAGCTGTGGAATGCAAAGAGGATGAAATTTCACATTTTTCACTATTGCAATATTTCGTGATGTATTATAAATGCTTTACTATAACATTGTTAATTCCAATCAACAAAAGTAATGTTAGTAAACTTACAAATTCAAATTGGACCTCATTTGAAGTCTCCGGGAGTTCCCTCCAATTTTATATTATTTTTTATAGTAAGGGATATTTTTTTTTTAATGTGTACGAGGCATCTCTGACGTTAAGTGATGGAAACTCACACTGCCAGTAGAATTGGCACGCTCTTGGTACATTAAATCAGAAAAATATTAAGGGTATGTCGAATAGCACAAATTAATTCCAATAGCAGGACTAAAGTGATAAACAGCCCAAGTACGGTCCACCAGGCCTCAAATGGGCATCAAAATATACGGTCGTTTCTATGTTAAGCAGGTACAAAATGAAGGACATGCAACAATCTCTCTTGTAATTTTTTTCTTATACAGTCGTTTCTGTAAGTTGGTTATAGCAGGTACAAAATGAACGACATTTTGCTTATCACTGCCAATCATAAAATGGGGCTTGTAATTTTTTTCTTATACACAACAGGGCATATGGGCAGGAGGCTCACCTGATGTTAAGTGATACCGCCACCCATGGATACAATGCCAGGGGGCTCGCGAGTGCGTTGCCGGCCTTTTATGAATTGGTACGCTCTTTTCTTGAAGGACCCTAAGTCAAATTGTTTCGGAAATACTTCAGCCGGCAGCTGGTTTCACATAGTGGTGGTGCGCGGAAACTGCCTTAAAAAACGCTCAGTTGTGGAACGACGGACGCCGAGGTGATACCTATCGTAAAGCTTACGTAAGATAAAAAGAATGTGCACTTTTATACACCATCATTATGCAAAGTGCTGCGTCAGCAATTTCGTAACAAACAGCTTACTTTACAATGTGATTTTATATCGGAGTATCTTAATCCTTTGTTTAAATGCCAATGTGTTTAATATTATTTAACTTGGAGGCTTATCTCTTTCTATATAGGTATTTTGATGTCCGTTTATTAAAAACTACTATTTTAATAAAGCATTTGGATTTTTTTTAAAGTCGCCAAAATTTTTTACACTTACCGTTGAACCAGCTGTAGACTAGGAATTTTATTTTTATGTGCACGATTTTAAGTCTTGCTCATATAAGTGTTAGTCACGCAAAGATGCTGACTGACTCCTTGCTTTAAAATAACTACTTATATTAAATTTTCGTTTTTATGTTATCTATAAATTACAATATCAATAAAATCGAACCGCGTCACATTAATGCGGTCAGACATCTCCATTAAACATTACAGACGACGTTTATGCCTTTATCGTTACAACACGGCCTGAATACGAAATTAATGTTCATACAAAAATATTTCAGTGATTTTTTCTGATATTTTTTTGGTTTTTAGTCCTGCAACTTCTTAAAGAAAACAGTCAGCTAATGGTTTTTAGTCCTGCAACGTCTTAAAGAAAACAGTCAGCTAATGGTTTTTAGTCCTGCAACGTCTTAAAGAAAACAGTCAGCTAATGGTTTTTAGTCCTGCAACGTCTTAAAGAAAACAGTCAGCTAATGGTTTTTAGTCCTGCAACGTCTTAAAGAAAACAGTCAGCTAATGGTTTTTAGTCCTGCAACGTCTTAAAGAAAACAGTCAGCTAATGGTTTTTAGTCCTGCAACGTCTTAAAGACAAAAAAGCCAGTATGTCCATGGCACACTTTTTATTTACATTTTTTTAAAATCTATAGTCGCTCCCCCCACCGATGAAAAGGTATACATTATGTAACATTTTCTTCTTATTATTATCTAAGCTTCGCAACCCAATAGGTCTCTATGACGCTCAAGTAAATCCCCCTTTAGCATCGTGGGCTCCCCTACTACAGCTGATCGGTAATCTAAATAATGTCCACATGAAGACACACAAAAAACTCAATAAAATCGAGCCATTTAGAAGGAGTTTAATTACCCCAAGGCCCTTACCGAACTCACAACCTAATAAGTGAAAACCCGCTAGACCGAGACTGCGTTAGTGGGATGGAGTTGTTGGAAACAACAGAGGGGAAGTTGGACGCAAGAAGCACGATATAGATTGCGATGGTGGTATACTTGAGGACGCTAGACCAACAAAGGGCTGTTTAGCCAATGATGATGATGATGATAAATCACAAACACACACTCAGACTGTACATTATCTAGATCACATTTTATAATCTTTAAAAAAGATGCGACTGCAACAAATTATACTATGCACAGGAAATTATACGCAATACCTACCCGTAATTTAGTAGTTTAAACATAGGTCATACATAATTTTACAGTCCAAAGGAAAATATATCGCACCATAAATTGTACTTGTAATTATTATATGAAGCATCTGAGTGCACTATGCGATGGCTGGACGGGAAATTGAATCAAGAATGTCAAAGTACTAGAAGTAATTCAATTTTAATTTTAAGATCTAACGAGTGGAGTTGATCTACTTTCAGACTTTATTTTTGCTGTCGTATTATTATTATTAGAGCTTTAGTAATCAATCCATAAAAATTGGTTTCTTTATATGAGTATTGGAAGTGTTAGTATAAGATGTAAAAAATTCAGCTATGTTATTTTAATGATCTAATATATAGCCTCTTTTAGGGTAAAAGCCTCCTCGATATTTTTCCATTTCTCTTTTTTTTTTCTCTGATTTACTAAATGCATTGTTCAGATTTAATGGTATTTTTTTAGGATGATAGGGATCTTACGTATAAAGTGCATAACTTTAATGGTATGCTGTGTTTTGTTTTATTTTTTAGTTACTAGATTCTCCAGGTCCACGCTAAATTTTCTCTGGAGCAAATTATATTCCTGTCGTATATGACCTTGTTAATACTGTATTGACGCTATGATTCAAGTTTCGTTTCATTATTATAATAACAATTGTTTGTTCAACATAACTTTTTACTACTTTTTGAGACCTTCTGGCGATCCGAAGTGGTGGAGGCCTGATGACCTGTAACACAGGTACTCTCACCTTTAACAGGCATCAGTCTCACACAAACAAGCATTTCCTTCAACAGAAGAAAGAAAAAGGAATATTTATTTATAATATTAAATTATTTTTGTGACAATAATAAATAAAGATTATTATTATTCAACCAACTTATGAAAGAAACAATTGGTCGCTATAACTACTGGAATGCCACCGGTGTTTTTCTCAACAAACCCAAAATTTTGTCCTGCGATTGAAACTTGCTTAAACACCAATGTTTTTCATACATAGAAATGTATTTACACTTGCAGTAAGGAAAAAGGCTAAGGATTTCTTGGTAAGGAACACATAATCATTAACTGTAGGCAAGTTAACTATGGCTGAAAAAAAAATTACTCATGTATTTTATAGAACTCTTTTGCCCACTGCAAACGAGCAGGTGGATCAGCATTGAAGTAATAATACCGCCCATGGAGAATGTAATCCCACAGGGCGCGGGTGCGTTGCCAGCCTTTTAAGAATTGGTCAAATACCTAAAACTTCATATAGAATATACTTCACAGCTCTTGGAACTCAAGTTTTAACTTTGATTGATGTTCCTATGCCGTGCCTATGTCTTGCACTGGAGCGAGATTTAGAAAGTTGTAAGAATAACAGCATTTGCGCATTCATTTCTGGAGCACATGCTCACATGACAGATGGTGCTTTCGTGATCAGTCAATAATAAAATAAATCAGTGGCGCTACAACCTTTTTAACTCTGAGCCTCGGATTTCAGTATCTGTTTCATGATCATTTGTCAATCTAATAGGCAAGTAGGTGATCTACGCCTGAGCTATGCCTGACACAAGCCGTCGACTTTTTGGGTCTAAGAGAAACCGGATTCCTCACGATGTTTTCCTTCACCGCTCGAGCGAATGTTAAAATGCGCACATAGAAAGAAAATCCATCGTTGCACAGCCGGGGATCGAACTTACGACCTCAGGGATGAGAGTCGCACGCTGAAGCCACTAGGCTAACATTGCTTAATCAATAATACTGATGGACAAATCTAAGAAGAGGCTTAGAGTACGGGCATTGTCATAAACCAAGTTTAAAACGTATAAATCACAGTTTAAAACGTTAAATTGGATTCCTGAATGACCTGTGATTGAGTCAGGATTGAGTCGAATGAAAACATTTCTCAAAGGTTATTTTTATCTCTACAGCTTGTCGCACGGTCTTAGAGCATGGCTTAAGAATACAGGGTTTAAGATTGAATAATTCATTTAATGGTAGCATTTAAATTAACTTTATGAATGTTATTGAGATGAAAAAAACAGTGAAAATTTATGATTACTTAAAAAATGGTTGTCTGTAAAGTCACGTTAAACTATTGTCTGTAAACCGATACCGGACGATAGTTTAACGTGACAACGTCATAACTAAACAATATTGCATACTTTTATGAATAAAATTGAATAATTGTTATTGAATTATCATTGTTTTGTATGGATACAAAGAAGGTGTGAATCCTCGGACGTATATGCCAATCGAGTGGAAGAGTGATAGATGCAGCGCAAGCGTACATTGAGCGTAACGGGATAATGAGCGTAACGGGACAATAAGCGTAACGTAGTCATGCTTTTTCGTGTGTGCAGCCCGCGTTCATAGATTTATTAGACGCCACGTCAAAATCTTATAATCTTCTAAGGGCTAAATATAACAATTACACTTATTTATATTTCACTTGGGACTTCAAATAATAGAACAAATACTACAATTTGATAATCTAAGTCTTGATTACTAATGAGGCATACCAGATATTTTTGAGCCATAATCTTGGCTTGAAAATTCAATTTTCGTTCGGATAATCGCTACGGTTGGCGTCTGCAATTTGTCAAGTAAAATGAGACGCGCTCCTTGCTGTCTCGTTAATACAGAATGCGATGCACTTTTTGTAGGCCACTTTCCTGCCTTTTTCCTTGTTTTCACTAACATTGATTAATTATAACGTCGCTCTAATATCATAGGAGAATATTTTTTCACTGTATAAGCAAAATTATAGTATCCATGGTGTAATGTTCCACTTTGCCGTTTCACAGACTAAAAACTTTCGTTTCTGGTTACTAAATTTGTCTCTACCTATAGATAACCCAATACTCGCCACGTAATAGAATCTAAGCATAAGTTGATAAACAGTGATTTGTCAGAAACGTGCATTGTCAATATTCAGCAAAAATTATTATTAAGACGTGTCAACGTGTTAAAAAATTAGTGTAAAATGTCAGATGGCACTGTTAGGCTCTACTTGCTCTCTGGGTTGGTGGTAAATACGTTACGTCATTATTTTTTTTATACAATAAACGGTCAGGAGGCTTTTGTGGTGATAAATGATAAGGGATACATGGATACTCACATTGCCAGGCTCGCCAGTGCATTGCCAACTGTTTAGGTTAGAACACACTTTTCTTGAAAGATCCTAAGTTGGTTCGAAAATACTTCGTTCTTATGTATTTAACACAGAGGTCCTACATTCCTGTAAATATATTATTCTTAATGATCGGCTATTAGGTCACAGTCACAGTATGACCCAATTCAAGATACATCACTTAAAATTTATACAATGAATATGCGTATTTTCCGTGTGTTTGAAATAACAAAGTTTTTTTATAACGCGTCCTCTTCACCTAATAAAACGAAAAAAATACAAAGTTATTCACAGGCTGCGCTGAAACAAGTGATGGCATAAATACACTCGACTCGAATGTGTGTGCTTGTATTATAAATTTTCTCGTCAAATTATTGTTTGTTATACATTGACGGTCATATTAAGCTCGTTTCGTTATTATAAAACTAAGTTGAAACTTGATTCGCATTGTTCAAATAAAAATAGAATTTATTCAGATAAAAAATGGATACTTATGAACGTCTATACGAGTATAAGATCCCGCTATACAAACGACCTTCACCGAGATGCTTATTTAATGAAACTTATTTTATATTTAATTTAATATGTCAATAAATATAATCCATATGGGTTGCCTAGCAAATTTCAGTCCAGAGTATGTTTAATTAATATTAAAAAAATTTTTTTTTATAATTTGCATGTAGTAAATTTTTTGAACTTTTTTCAATCAATATTTTTAATCAGGGTAGTATTATATATGTATCACTATAACCTTCTTTTATACTAAAGATGTATATATACTTTAGTGTCTCAAAAAAATATACACATAAATAATTAATTGATTAAAAACAACCTAACGTTTGCATATTCTATGGGCTTCATACGTTCGATTAGTATAGAATTTATCTAATAATCATACCGGTGAAATGTTTAAAAAATATTTTTTTTTAAATTAATTAAACATACTCTGGACTGAAATTTGCTAGGCAACCCTTATGGATTATATTTATTGACATATTAAATTATATATAAAATAAGTTTCATTAAATAAGATCTGGTGAAGGTCGTTGTATAGCGGGATTTAGACATACGAAAATAATTTTCTAAATTTAAATTTACTCCCAGTTCTCAAGGTCGAAAAGAACTGGCAATAAGCTATCCGTCTCTTTCTTACATCGCCAAGGTTTTTTTTAATAAAATGTTCCTCGTCACAGTATACGTAAACACGTATTATAATTGATTATAACGATCTTTTATATGATAAAATTTTGCAGGCAATTTCAGAGTAACGAATAATATAGTTATTTGGTTTTGTTACTCATTGTTGTGTTCGGTTTTACTGTTTCATATTTGTAGAACTTTAATGGCATAAAGTGGAAATAAAATACAAACGGTACTTAATGGTTTCTTTAAACGGTAAATATTTATCGTACAAAGATTAGTTGAAGAAATTATTTTTGCTGTGGGTTATAAAGAAAAAAATATGGAATATTTTCTGCTAAATTGTGATAATGCTGTGTCAAAAACAGATTCAGTTAAAACTGCTTTTTTATGTATAAACTGGTCCCGTACTGTATTCCCTATAATCTTTTTTTTTTTTTTTTTTATGTAATGCCTCCTAGGCAAACGGGCAGGAGGCTCACCTGATGTTAAGTGACACCGCCGCCCATGGACACTCGCAATGCCAGAAGGCTCGCAAGTGCGTTGCCGGCCTTTCAAGAATTGGTACGCTCTTTTCTTGAAGGACCCTAAGTCGAATTGGTTCGGAAATACTTCTGTGGTTCCACATAGTGGTGGTGCGCGGCAAAAACTGCCTTAGAAAACGCTCTGTTGTGGAACAACGGACGTCGAGGTGATACGGATGGTATTTTGTATTTTGCCTTGACGTCCGTTGATGAAACTCAGCTGCAGGTATTAGACCGAACAACTCCTCTGAACACTCTCCATGGTAAATGCGGTAGAAGATGCAGAGAGATCCCACATCTCTACGCAACGCCAAGGGATCAAGCCGCACAGAAAGTGACTGGTCGTCGACGATTCGAACCGCTCTTCGTTGAATACGGTCAAGTGGAAGGAGCTGGTACTGGGGAGCTCCCGCCCAGAGGTGAGAGCAGTACTCCATATGGGGCTGAATTTGCGCTTTATATAGTTGCAAGCGGTGGCCCGGAGTGAAGTACCGTCTCGACTTGCTTCCAGATGACCGCGAAACTGAACGTTATTCGATATGTCAACGCCCAGTATTCCAATGCTAGCTGAGGCTTTAAGGAGAGTGTCTTCAAAGAGGGGAGTAGCGACAAAGGGAGTTTTTTTAGCGGAAAACGCGCATACTTGTGTCTTCTTGGGGTTAAATTGGACTAGATTTAGTCTACCCCAGTCCGAGACTCCACGTAGAAGAGTTTCGACTTCAGACACAAGTTTGTTCCGGTACTCATCGACAACAGCCCGAGAAATACCTGCCCGGCCAGTGTAAAAAGTATCCCCAGTGCTGTCGTCCGCATAGCAATGAATGTTGCTAAGCTGCAACATATCATTGATATGCAGAATAAACAGGGTCGGGGATAGGACACAGCCTTGTGGGACACCAGCATTCACAGGTTTCAGGTCGGAGCATGCTCCATCGATGACGACTTTGATGCTCCGATCAGCGAGAAAGCTGGAAATCCAGTTGCATAATTTCTCAGGGAGCCCATAGGCTGGAAGCTTCGAGAGCAGTGCTCTGTGCCACACCCGATCGAAGGCTTTCGCTATGTCCAAACTTACCGCCAGCGCCTCCCCCTTGGACTCAATTGCCTCTGCCCACCTATGTGTAAGGTATACAAGGAGGTCACCAGCCGAGCGACCACGACGAAAGCCGTACTGAGAATCGCTAATCAGCTGGTAGCCCTCTAGATACCTCAGGAGCTGGCTGTTAATAATGGTTTCCATTATTTTGGAAAACAAGGAGGTTATAGCTATTGGGCGATAGTTGGACGGATCAGAGCGATCGCCTTTTTTAGGGATCGGATGTATCGAAGCGGTTTTCCAGCACTTCGGAACAGTGCCAAGCGTGTAAAGGTACCGGAAAAGGCGCGTTAGGACCGGAGCCAACTCAGGAGCACAAGTACGCAGCACAATTGGAGGGATGCCATCGGGCCCGCTCGACTTATAGATGTCCAAGGAAGACAAAGCTTTACGGATAGCACGTTGCCGGAATATAACTTCGGGCATCGTAGTATCACACCGCAATAATGTCGGTGGTTCATTCCCTTGATCATCCAAAGTGGAGTTCGACGCAAAGAGACAGCCTAGAAGATCGGCCTTCTCTTTCGCGGTATGGGCCAGTGAGTCATCCTCCAGTGGTGGAATTGAGGGCTGACAGAAATTCCCTTGGACAGCTTTGGCAAGAGACCAGAAGGCTCGAGTTCCCGAAGGGAGGTGGGCCAATTTCTCACCAAATCTGGCAATGTGCTCTGACTTTGCTTTAGCGATTTCTCGCTTGAAGGACCTGGAGGCTGAATTGTATGCTTTTTTACGTTCGCCGATAGTCACATCACAGGATGTCACCGCTTCTGCCCAGGCTGTAAAGCATTCACGCTTACGGCGCAAAGCCGCTTTGCAAGAACGCCTAAACCAAGGCTGGGACTTGCCACCGACCGGCACCGCAGAGAATGGAATAAAAAGTTCCATACCCTGCAGGACCACCTCGGCGACAGAGTCAGCGACGGCATCTGGAGTACTCGACGAAAAGCAAATGGGCCCCCAAGGGTAGGACGCAAAAAAAGACCGCATCCCATCCCAATCTGCTGACTTATAGTGCCACACGCGGCGACAGCCAGTGAAGCTAGGCCGAAGAGGGCGCGTGAACGGCACAATGCTCCGGACCACACAATGATCTGATGAACCCAATGGCGGTTCAACAGAGACTTGGTAGTTCTCAGGATGTGAAGTCAGCAGAAGGTCCAACAAAGAGGGTTTATGACCATCCACATCTGGTATTCGCGTAATACCAGATGTGGGATTCGCAGGGACCATTTGCGTCAAGTCGTAAGCCAAAGCAAAGTCGTGAAAGGATCTTCCCGCATGATCGGTGGTTTCTGAGCCGAGCCAATCGGCATAGTGGGCGTTATAATCGCCAAGTATCACAATTTCAGTGGTAGGAACCCTTTCGAGCAGGAAATCTGTAGCCATTTGGATGTGCTCAATGAGTCGGTCAGTTTCGGTATTTCCGCTATGGGACCTATACAGGCATGCGTAGAATCACGGATGGTCATCGCAGTCTACGCGCAGCCAGAGGTTAGATAGGTCCCTTCCTTCAAGCGTCCCGAAGCGACGCGAACAGATATCCTCTCTGACGTACACGCAAACTCCAATTTGTACCCCGGGTAGGAGAGGTAGGAAGTATCAGCCGGGGGGGATATCTGAGTCTCGGTAAGAAAGAGCAAGGCCGGCTTCGCAGTCTCTAAGTGGTAGTGGACAGCGTTGATGTTGGAATTGAGCCCCCTAACATTTGTGAAGTCCACGGCTTGTTAAATTGCTCCGTTTGCCCCGAGAACGATTAATGTTTTTACCGAGCGCAGAATTGCCCCCCCCCCCAGAATACGAAGGGCAGCCTGTGCGTCCACCACCGGGCGCAGAGTGTCCCGGTGTTGGACGCCCAGAGGGGGATTCTCCACCGCGAGCGCGTGTGGTACCCCCCTGGGGTAGATTCTGTTTTCGAACTTATTGCATCACTTCACGCCGGTTTTCTGAGAGACAGTGGTACTGCCCCGGTCGTGCCTGCCCATTTGGCTGAAGCCCGAAGGCAACAGCATGGCACTCCCACTAGGAACAGCATGGCACTCCCACTAGGAATCACATGAATGGACGGGATCCTTCTCCAAACTTCATTACTTGCTGCTTTATAATTGATTGATACATACATTTACCCAATGATTTTTTTTACTACAGAATTTTTACTCTTGATTTTTAAATGACTGCAAAGATAGTAGGATCAATTTGACGCCCATATTTTTTCATAGATGAGTAGAAATCAAAACGACATGCCGTATCTCTACTATCACAATTGAAGGAAAAAAAAAGGAAAAAAGGAATATTCAAGTGAATATTTAAGCCAGCAATGAAAATTTGTTTTGCGATATCATCGTATTTTTTTCTTCGGCGCAGTAGTTATCTCGCCACAAGCTAAGTGTCGAGTCTTAGGCGGCGTGACTTGAATAATAAACGTGTTCTTTGCAGTTTTATCTCTTGTTTTGTCATAGCGTCAGAACTCTGTACCAAGTGGAAAAAAACTAGCATTTAAAACGCAATGTTTTTTTCACACCATAAACAATGTATCACAGTTAAACATGACAAATTCAGTGAGTAAAAAATTTATTAAATAAAATTGTGTTCGATTCATATGTGGATGCTTATTAGTAACTATCTAGCTACAAATAAAATAAATAAAAAATAAATAAAAAGAAAACTAAAAAAAATTGGTCCCTATGGCAGTGTTACTTAAATGCTGGCAGCGTTTTCTCAGTAGATTAATAATCGATTTTATAATTTAATTCCAGCACACACATATACAGTTTTTATAATATTCTTAACCTACATAGTTAATAATAATTAAAAATGGTTAAATAGACAGCTAAAACAAATTAAAAAAGTTTGATCCCTGTGGCAATGCACCTTTAATGCTGGCAGCATTTCGTCGCTGTATTGCGATACTTATTCGTTGAGCGAGAAAAGCACCAGCTATTAGGTGACCGGTACTATCTACCAGGTGCCAACTTAAATCTTTAATTAGCATCTGTGCACTTGAACCCCAAGATTCTACTCCAAAGGGAACAAAATCAAAGTTTGAGTAAAGACTTAAAGTTGAGCCGTTTAATATTTTCCGCCTGTTCTGCGCCCAATCTGGTATCCGAATCTTTAGGGTCAAGAGATTACTATTGAAAAATAATGCCGCCCACACACACAACGCAATGCTTAATTCTATTGGGTTACTATTATATCACGTATTCTACATGCAACAAAGCGTTTCAACAAATTAATTCATATTTGAGTTAAAAGATTTAGTAGGCGATCTTATTTAATATGTATGTGATATATTATTACATGTAATAAACAAAACGTGACCAATTATGTATGTATGTATATTATGTCCAAAATAAATAATTTATCTTTATGCTCAACGGATAAGTATCGCAACACAGTGAGGAAAAAAGGTACACTGCCACAGGGACCAAATGTTTTTAAATTGTTTTAATTTTCAATTTATCACATTTTAATTACTAAAGATACCAAGATATTGCCAGTTAGGGAACAACTGACACTCCAAACAAAATCATCAAATGTATTTAAAATAGTATCATCCTGCACCCAGTTCATGTGCATTTCCAGACGATTTTCTTCTACCCATTAATCTCCTTGTTCTCTCAATATATTTCTTAAATAATCACATCTTCCAAATACTAATATCTTTGCTCATGTAGCCTATGACACTTACAAAGAACATGGCTAACTATTGGTAAAAGAATTCTTTAAAATCGGTTCAGTAGATCTAGAAATTACCCCTCGCAAACTTTACCTCTTTATAATATTAGTAAAGACGTATAAAAATTAATATATTATGGAAATGCACGCGGCTTAAATTATTCCCAGAGAGTAGCACAATAACCATAATTAATTATTTAGATGATATCAAATCAAATTACATTTGACACAGTAAAGGATAAAATAGGAGTTAATTGATCGTTATTTTTATACTTAGTCATTGGTGTATGTATAATTCGCTTATGAGGTTTTGGAAAATGAAATCCTGAATGTGTTAATAATAGTACAGACATAATATATCGCTTTATATATCGCAACACTTTTTTACCAAACCAGTGGCGTTACAACATTTTAGGTCTGAGCCCCAAACATATCGTCTCCAACTGTAGGGCAGCGCAAGTGATATCAACAAATATACTCCAGCGACAACAGAACAAGATCCTAACTCCAACTTAATCCTAACCAACGACGAAGTTCACAAACACCTTGAAATGAGCACAATCGAAGAGGAAATCCGGAGAATGGCAGCTGGTCACCCGAACGAACTTGCTCGCCAACTCACCCGAACAGTATGTGAGACTACTAAAACGTCACCATATTCTAGAGGTAGAAGACTGGCAGTAGCTCTAGGCAGCAGAGTAGATACTTCCAATGGGAAACCACATGACAGCACCACAGAACAGGAATCGCTCGTTGACGGAGGGCTGATTGCAAATACCCGCAGAAGACAAAAGTTTTCTTGATCATTTGCTTTTTCTAATAGGCAAGATCTTCTATATGATGTTGCCTTCTGTGCTTGACGCACGCTGTCGACTTTTTGGGCTTAAGGCATGCCGATTTCCTCACGAAGTTTATCTTCGTACGAGTGAGTAATAAATGCGCACATAGATAGTCCATTGGTGCACAGGATTCTTACAATTATTTTGGATTTTGAATTTTAGATTTTCATTACATGTTTTGAACAATTACTTACTATAAGTATAAACTTATAATTTAACAAGACAGTGAGTAAGAGTTTCTTAAGTATTTCTTAACAATTCAAGTTGTTTATTTAAAAATTATGTATTTATTAATAAGAAAGACTAAGATGGGAAAAAAGGTTGGGAAACACTGCTCCATCGGCTTTACTATACTGATACGTTAGAAACGATACAATATATGATAACATGTATGAGCTTCGAATACTAATTAATCACAAAAATAAATCGCTTTAATTATTAACGTTATCATATTTATGAACGATTTAATTTAACGTGGCAACATAATTGCAAATTGAAAACATTTATTATATTAAATTTTTTTACCAGTTTCCATTTCTTTTAATATTTTTTTTGTGTTTAAACATAGGGAATATGTCGTTAAATGTTAACATATTCCCTATGTTTAACCGCATACTCGCAAATGAGGCTCAACTGGCAAGCTGGCTGGCTGGATGTTACTCGCAATGTAATATGTTGTTATATAAAAATTATTAAGATTTTACAATAAATCGTTTTATAAAAATAAACACGTCTTCAAGCAGTTATATAGTTCCTCACAAATATAAGCAACGCGTTAAACGAAACCACACGTGGGACGCTAATTTACAACCTATCTTTTTTTTACAAGGATTGTCATATTGAAAAGCAGATCGAGAAATATCTGGATTGGAAATAATTTTATATTATAGATCGAATATAGAAAGCGGCCATAAGGGTGCTTATCCCAACGTGTACGAAATGAGAGCGTTAAACATTGCGTAAGAGGATAAGTAATAGTGATATACGTGAGCAGTGTGGGTTAAAAGAGGAGGTAGTAGCAGAGATACGAAAGGGAATGAATAAGAAGCAGCTTACGAGAAAGTTATACAATATACATGACAACCGTGGATGGTGATGTCGGGCTGGGTAGGCCTTGTCGTATAAACCAAGACTTGCCATGAAGTACTAGAGAATGGACGGGTCAAAAGTACCTACCTATAACCGACAGCAAGCATGGCGAATGTCATGAATGGATAAAGCGAGAGAGGTATGTCCGGATCGTTGCAAGTGGAGATTAGCGGTCGATCTACCTCTTCCGGAAAAAGGCATATAGATATAAATAAAATATTTTAAGAAATAAATGACTTGCCCCGTGACGATGCTACGGGCTAGTTTCTGTAAATAATACGTACTCTTTTTCGTTAAGATATTGAATTTATAACCCAAAAATCTAAGGCATTTGACAGTCCATTACGAATAATAGTGGCTAAATTTTGAAGATATTAGAGCAGTGCTAGCTTAATGGTTAAGCGATTATCACCCCTTGTGTGTTTATATTATTTATATATTTTTTGTATTAACCAGGGCTGAAAACTAATGATTTTTCTTTCATTATAAATATGTCAGGAACAGTGTTGGCCTAGTGGCTTCAGCCTGCGACTCTCATTCCTGGGGTCGTAGGTTCGATCCTCGGCTGTGCACCAATGGACTTTCTTTCTATGTGCGCATTTAACATTCGTTCGAACGGTGAAGGAAAACATCTTGAGGAAACCAGCTTGCCTTAGACCCAAAAAGTCCACGGCGTGTGTCAGGCACAGGAGGCTAATCACCTACTTTCCTATTAGATTGAAAAATGATCATGACACAGATTCAGAAATCTGAGGCGCAGACCTTTTTTTATATATATATGTCAGAGAATGCTCAGATTATCAGGATGTTCTGATGCAGTTAATTGACATATATAACAAAACTTATCAATATGCGCAAAATAAATTCATTCCAAAGGTACGGATATGTCAGACCCATTAGATGTTAAATCATATTTATAATTAATTTAAAAATATTATATTATAGTCTATTTTGAATTGTATTATTCTTATCGGTTTCCTATGGTTTATTATACGCAATATACAATTAAGGCATCGTTATTTTTGATGCTAGATAAAAAGACAATACAATTAAGTGTTGGACTATACACATCCATACGCTGTATAGATATATTTTAATAATTAAACAAAAACATTTATTTAGTACGAAAGTTTTAAAGAACGTTGTAGGTTAGCAATTTTACTTACAAATTATGTTAGTATTTTTGTTTTGTTATTTTACTTAAACTGTGAGCCTCATTCAGAGACGCCATAAGTCATTCCTTTTTAAGCTTAAAAATGCGTTTATAAAAATTAACCAAAAAATAAATATACATCAAAAATAAATTGACAATAAATTTAAACATTATCTTAATAAATCTTTTGTGTTACACAAATCTTTTGTGAACTACATGAGTACTAAATTCATCCAATAATAACAAAATGAAATGATTAAAATAAAATCACAATCATACACAATTTTAAAAATAATTCAATTTTAACATGCCTAGACCTACAGAGCTGTGTTAGCCTAGCTGTGTGGCTTCAGTGTATGACTCTCATCCCTGAAGTCGTAGGTTCGATCCTCAGCCTCACAAATTAACTTTCTTTGTATGTGCGCACTTAACACTCAACTCGAAAGGTGAAGGAAAATATAAGGAAACCGTCTTGCTTTAGACCCAAAATGTCTACGGCGTGTGTCAGGCACAGGAGGCTGATCACCTACTTGTCTATTAGATTGACAAATAATCATGAAACAGATACGAAATCGAGGCCGAGACCTAAAAAGGTTGTAGCACCACTGATTTTTTGTTTATATTAGACCTACAGTTTATTTATTTATTATTTATTAACACTTCGTTGCATATACATTAATATAGTACAATTGACATAATTAAATAAAAAAGGAGAGCAACTGGCGGCCTTATCGCTTGTGAGCGATATCTTCCAGGCAACCACTGTGAGAAAAGAAAAAAAAGAAAAATAAAGTATTTAATTACTTAAGGTAGGCAAGAAGTGCAAAAATACATGTATTACATATAGTTGTTCAGAATAAGAAACTAAACTAATAAAGGATACATGAAAAAAAAAAAATAAAGCGGCGCTACAACCCTATATACTTACATCTTGGTTTCATATTGATTTCGTTTCTTTGATCTGTCTATTTCATAGATAAATGGGTGATCAGCCTTTTTACACATATCATACTTGATGACTTTTCCTTCATCATAGTTAGATAGATCTATTTATTTATTTATTTTTTTACCACGGAAACAAATGTTTGTAACGATAAAATGTAAGTAGACCCTAGCTGTAATTTGAAAATAACATCTATATAAATGTTTACAATAGAAAACGTTGTTGTGTCAGATCGTCGTTACTTGCCCAATTACTTTGGTAATTGCTCTAGATATTAAAGTATTTTCCTTAAAAAATATTGTTTCATAAAAATAATATTTGTATCTTAGACACGAAGACAAACACTATATAAAATTTCTCAGTTATAAATATAACTCTAATATAAAACTGTTAAAAATTTTGTAATAATGGAATGTAATGAATTGTTATAGATATAACAAGACCAAATCTATATCCTGCACCTGAGTTTCATCATCGGACGTCGAGGCAGAATACAAAATACCATTCGTATCACCTCAACGTCCATCGTTCCAGAACTGAGCGTTTCTTACGGCAGTTTTTGGCGCGCACCACCGCTATGCCTAGCTGAAGTATTTCCGAACCAATTCCACTTAGGGTCCTTCAAGAAAAGAGCTTACCAATTCTTAAAAGGCCGGCAACGCACTTGCTACCCTTCTGGCAATGAGACTGTCCATGGGCGGACATTGCTACAACCTTTTAAGGTTTAAGCCTCAGGTTTCTGTATCTGTTTCGTTTTTTTCTAATAGGCAAGTAGATCTTCTGCATGATGATGCCTTCTGTGCCTGACGCGCCGTCGACTTTTTATGGCTAAGGCATGCCGGTTTCCTCACGATGTTTATCTTCATACGAGCGAGTGATACGAGTAAATGCGCTCATAGATAGTACCTACAAACCAACGCCCTCTTGAGTGTCGCACGCTGAAGCTACTGGGGCATGTATAAATTTTAAAAATGTTAAGGTTATACCGCAGGTTTCTGTATCTGCTTCATGATCTTCTTCTTCTTTTTTTAATAGGCAATTAGGTGTTCAGCTTTCTATGCTACACACCGTCAACTCTGGATCTTCGAGCATTTATCGTCATGGCTTGGACCCAAATAGTTAACCCAAAGGGTTTACGATGTTTTTCTTCACCGTACGAGCCGGTGTTAAATGCGCATTTGTTTTATACAATTCTTTGTCTTCACTGAGACGTCATGCAACAGTACAATCTAGCCTAATAAGTAATTAAAATCTACCTAATGTACTAATAAGAATATTTACCATAAGTCTAATAACACTACTTACACTCTATTCAAGGGAAAAACACTTTTTTCTTACCACTTATTAGACTAATTCACTAATTTAAATGGCTTTTTCCTTTTCAATCTTTTACTATACTCGTGGTGTCAAAGCAAAATCGCAAATAAACTAGCCATTGCATCGCACACGCATCTCACGTTAGCAAACAAAATATACATATGTAGATATGTATAGAACCTCATTTAAAGCATATTTATGTTATACCGTAATTTTCAGAATAGTTGAAATAATGAAATTAGAGTGTACAAATAGGCACTACATACGCCCCCACCCTGTATAATTGTCGGGTTGAATAGCGGCAATAATTTAGCTCAACATTCGTGTCTGTGGTCTGCCGATATTACAATACATCACCCTGTATAGAGTGCTAGTGAATAATTATAGCGTTTATGGTATTTAATGTTCATTAAGGTGAATATAGGGTGTTCTGTTTGTGTTATGAATGCGTGCGTTGGGCTAATTGTATTTCTTACTGCGAGATTTAGTAACTGTGGCTAAACTATTATGCTGATTTTTTACCAATTAAAAGAGGATTTTAATTTTACCTGTACATATGTAATATTTAATTATATAATATCAAAATCAGTTTAGTACTTGAGATAACCAATAATTTTTTCCCTTTAAGTTGACTAGGTTGGTTTAATTTTTTTTTTGCCTTCCAGATTTAAGGTTTATTCTCAAAATCAAATTTCCAACTTGGTACTGATATGCGTAAGAATAAACATCGTCTTCCAACACTATTTCTTTGGCATTGTGTTTATACTCACGGGGATGTGAGTCGCATGCTGAAGCCTCTAGACCTACACTGCTCTCAGATTATTTATTAGTGGATATTTAACCTGCACAAATACTATTTGTTCTGTTAAGTATTGGCTTTAAGAATTCAAATAAAACAATCATAATTTGAACCGCCAAAAGCCTTCTCTAGGCACGATGGCGTCACACCGTAGAGACGTAAAATTCTTATAAATACTCACTTGCTTAAATTACAAAAATGTATATGTATAATATATTTTGATCAAAAAAGTCTCTGGCGAAATTAAACACCAACTTCGATTTTGTTCCCTTTGGAGTAGAGAATCTTGGGCCGTGGGGTTCAAGTGCACAGGCGCTAATTAAAGATTTAAGTTGGCGCCTGCTAGATAGTACCGGTGACCTAAGAGCGGGTGCTTTCCTCGCTCAACGAATAAGTATCGCAATACAGCGAGGAAATGCTACCAGCATTAAATGTACACTGGGACCAAACTTTTTAAACTTGTTTTTATTATATTTTAATTACTTTTATTATTATTATGTAGGTTAAATACTTCAAGATAGTATTAGTATTAGACACGTCTCGTGACTGACGTATTAAGATCAATACTTTTGAATAAATTAACGATTATTTACAAGCTATTTTACTCCTTAAAAATACTCCTTTTGCACGCCTCGCAGTGCTCTACTCTCGACATGTCAAAAAACCCAGTCTTTCGAAACTTGAATGACTTTTTTCTCTCTAATATAACACTTACAGGATAATATGACTGCACTAAAATCTAGTTAAATAATTAATCTATCAAGCACATATGCAGATATCTATTTTTTATGAACAATTATTTTGTTTTACATAGTAAATAATAACATTAAAATCAATCATTCTTGGACGTTCGTCAGTCTGTGTTTATGGATCCATGTATGTGGCAGAGAAATTGGTCGAAAAATTTATCGTACCAGAATACTTTTTTTCTTATTATATAAAGTTATACCCTAGGCTGATTCCTAGTTAATATTTGCATTCTAAGTGCTGTCGTTTAATTATAATTTGTAAAAAACTAAAATACGACTGTTCCTCACCTTAGAGTTATGACGCCACTAAATATGTATGTTTAAATATTCTTCGTAGCGTGAGACTTAAAGATAATAATTTATTTGTTATTTTGTTTTAAAAAACTTGAGTTTTTGTTTGAGATTTTTTTTTAAATGTGAATGACCGCTATGAGGCATGCACTTTTGAATTTTCCAAACTATATTTAAATATATGTTCTAGACAGATTACTGATAACATTTCTATTATTTTTCACGTTTTAACCGATCAATGCTCAATCCAATGAAGTTCCATAGTCATAGACAAAATATCAAATATGTTTAAAAATATAAAATAAAAAATCAGTGGCGCTACAACCTTTTAGGTCTGGGCCTCAGATTTCTGAATCTGCTTCATGCTTGCTATCTAATAGGCAAGTAGGTGATCAACCTCCTGCGCCTGACACACGCCGTCGACTTTTTAGGTCCTTAGACCCGACATGTCTTAACATGTCGGTTTCCTCACGATGTTTTCCTTCACCGTTCGAGCAAATGTTAAATGCGCACGTAGAATGAAAGACCATTGGTGCACAGCCGGGGATCGAACCTACGACCTCAGGGATGACAGTCGCACTCTGAAGCCACTAAGCCAACACTGCTCTGCTCTGCTTAAAGATATGAAAGCCTGGTAAATATAAAACCACTATTATTTAATATTACAAAGAAACTTACATAAAAGTATTGTGTAGCCATGTGTAAAAAACTTACCACAGTTTATGCGAACGAATGGAAAAAAATCGAAACAAAACGTAGTTTTTGCGAGTAACTCGGGTCGAGATTTAATTAAGTTTCCTTAATTATATCGAAGTTTTATTCCGGTAAAAATTTAAACTGTCGATAATAACCGTTTCTGTGCTCGATTCGATTACGTGAATTGCATTCGATATAAAAATAGCCTGTATATGGATGAATAGAAATATGGTAAGATGTTGGTATGTTTGCTGTTTTCGGCTACAAATTTATACAATGTTCTCATCTATTAAAATAGTACATATAGCTCTGTCTATATTGACTGGAAAATGTGGGTGTTTTAAAGTCTTCTATTTAGTGATGCATTTAAATAGTATACAAATAACGTCAATTTAGCTCAAACGGAACTGATAAACGATTATGCTTAGAATAGACACATAACATAAACTGAAACACAAAACTCTATGAAACCTATTGAGGTACCTACTATTATCTTAATATATATATTTCTTCTGTGCGTGTGTATGTGACTGAACTCCTCTCAAACGACTGGACCGATTTTGATGAAATTTTTTGTGTGTGTTCAAGGGGATCTGGGAATGGTTTAGATTCACAAATCAGCCCGGCAGATGGCACTGCAGTCGGTACTTTCATACTTTGCTTAATATCCTAATCGCTTTAAATATCATGCAGGACAACGTCTGTGGGGTCCACTAGTAGTTATTTAAAATTGCATATCAAAAGCGTATAAACAATAGCCGCGTCCAGACCGGCAGCAGACTTTCTGCTCGCGAGCCGTGGCACCCGAACTAATTTGTGAAAGTACCGAGCCGGGCTCGCAAGCTTAGGTGAGCCGGTTTGAGCATTCAGTTTCTCTCCGTATAACGATGGAAAACCACGTATTATTAGCTGCCACGGCGCTTATGTTGTCTGGATATATCATAAAAGAAACAAAAGAGAAACGAAAACTCTGGATTAAATTTTTTTACCAAAACCGATACGGTTTTATTTGCTTTTATTTAAATGATCTGGATCTTTAGAATCCCATAACATTTTGAAGCTTCCGTAAAGTTGTATTAAGCGAATACTGTCTTCTTTATCCATTTTCGATTCACTGGCTCGCGAGTGTCGTTACGTCCGTCCACACCGGGCGAGCAGCTCAGACTGAGCCGCCTTTGATCATCGGCAAAAACCGACAACGCATGGCTCGGGGTCGAGCTAATGACAATTAAATGGAGCACACCCTATGCATTTGTTGAATGCTTTCATTAAGTTTTTCGAGTGTTGCAAGATTGGAAAACGTTAGTTCTTATTTAATTTAAATTGAGATTGCGATTCGAGTTTTAAATTAATAGCAACTTTAAAGTTTATTGCGAAAGAAACTTGTATCTAAGCATATTACTCGGAAAGTATTATGAAAATTAATACTAACAATTTTGTGTAATTTATCTTTTCATTCTACGCAAACGATGCTTTATGTACCTACTTGTTAAATTCCCTTTTATTTTTATATTTTTAATTTCGTCCCGTCACACACAGCAAAAGTATATCTTATTTATAAATTTATGTATTTGTTAGTTCAAGTAATTTATATATATCTAAAATAAGAACCATTATTGAAGTGAAACTTCTTTATCGGCGTTGGAAAAAAATTTACCGTCACATTTTCCGTTACGCTCCATCTTTTTCTTGTCCCTACCACGGTTGATTCGAAGCTATTAATAACAAAAATATATAAAAACGATAACAATGATAGTAATAATTATATTACAATTAATGAAATTCTGTAATAATCTTAGTAGTAATAAGGTAAAATGAAACAATTGTATTTTTTGTATTCATGTCTATGATAATAAAAGCTAAAGGCTTAAAGTTTAAACTTTATCTCATTTAACTTTATTGAACCAATTTCTGTAAAGTTGCATAATATAATAGATCATTTTTCGAAAAATAAAGTCATAAAGGAGTTTCACTTCTTACGTGTGTACACTAGTACACGCTCACATTTTTTTATATTTTTAATACGTTTTGAAGTCTTTCGTATTTGTTTTAATGAAATTTGCCCGTATGACCTTGACATAGCGCCTTACGGTCTATGTAAGGATATTATCTAAAGTCTTGAGGACATTGGCGCACAGAACACATCGCCTGATATAATTCTGACAGGACGGGATATTGCGGGCTGACCTAAGGCTATGTTCACATGTAATCAAATCAAATTTGAAGAGCGTTCAGATGATGAGCGCTAACGCGCGTTGCGAGAGTACTCGTCAGTCTAGTTCGGTAGAACGTAGAAAATGGACGTGGAAGAGGCTATTATTTTGTGGTTATATTATAAAGAAAAATATAGAAAAAGAAAACATTGGGTTCATCCAATTTTGAAAAAAATACAAATTATATTATATTTTTTATACAAATTTGCTATATTCCAACTTGCTGACCTTTTTTCTACTTCATCGATTAGTAAGTCGATGTCAATATCTTCAATTTCACTCATTTTTTTCTGAGCGCCGTGTCAACGCGCGTTAACGCGCGCTCATGTGAACAGTTGTATGAAAATACCACAATGTCTAGTCTAGTCAAATTTTTGCCATCTGAACATAGCCTAACTGATTTCTTTTCCATTCGGATGCTGGGACTTGACGGTCGTGTGGTAGATGGAATTCTATTATTTATTTTCTAAATTAAATACCCTTCTGATTGTCAAGAATATTGAGTGCAAATGGTTTTTTAATTTAAAATCAAGTACATAGTTAAAAGGTTCTTGTGTGTGTGTTTGTTTTATTAATTTATATTCAAAAACAAATTATTGTTGGAAAAGTGTCCTTAAGTTAGAGATAAAAATTGTAAAAAAAAAAAAAAAAAAAAATTTTTTTAAAAAAAAAAAAAAATTTTTAAAAAAAAAAAAAAAAAAAAAAATATTTCCACCAGAACAAAAAGGGGGTATTTTTTGTACCAAATTTCAGATCAAACCTTCGACGTACAGGCTGCCCTTCGTATTCTAGGCGTGCATGCAAGCCTTCTAGCAGTGTGAGTGTCCATGGGCGGCGGTATAACTTAACATCAGAGGAGACTCCTGCCCGTGTGACTCCTGTAAAATTAAAAAGAGTACTAGATTTGACCAGAACAGAGCAAGCTAAATAGAACCGTCTAAAAAGTATAAGTAATAGCTATATTCTATGTGAAATAAGTATGTGCGGTAGGTAAGTCGAATGTATAAATAAATAAATTAAACATATGCCTTTTTATACTAAGTACTGTCTTATATTTAAACATTATTTAAACAAGGCCTCTCTGTAATATCGCCATGTTGATCTGTCCTTCACTTGTTTCTTTTCCATTCCTAGGGTATAACTCTGTTACCTTCTTTGTATGTTTTCCCATGTGTCCTGTTTTTTATTCTTTTATAATTTGATATACGTTTGTATTAGCTCGCAATATCGTTATATTGTAAACATTCAATTATGTTCAAATTATAATTGATATAGCAGCTGTCACAATAATTCGAATACAGATTTAACACAACACCACCTGAACTGAGCTCTTTTATCGCGAAACTTTGGACACGTCAACGCTAACGCCTTTAGTACACCTACGCGTTCGTATGCGGCTGCGAGTCTTTGCGAAATAATTGCGGTAAACCGAAATATCTGCGGAACATTAGTACACTGCAGTTTTTTCGCAAGGAAATGCTCCCTGTAGCTTTATTTCTTACCATCTATCCCCGTCACTTTTCTTCAATTTTCCTCCATGCCACCTCTTTTTGTACCTGCATTTTTGTTATTAACCCATGTCTCAACTGAATTTAATTCTGGTATAATTTAACGGCTGCGTCTGTGGTGACAGCCATTTGCGCAGTTACTTTCGAAACAATACCGACAAGGACGCAACTATGTTCATCTAGCTATAATTAATAGAGCGAGCATTCAAAACACATGCGAAACATTGCCATACAACTTACAGTTTTTTCGTCGTTTCGCTGCCGCATGCGATTGCGTAGGTGTACTAAAGGCGTAAAAGTAACAAGCGATTGAGGTGAAAATAAAAGAGAATCACTTTTAGAATTATAGTAAAACGTATGTAAAAACAGTTATAAATCGACATGTTAGCTTAATAAAGCAAACACTTGTCGGTCAATAAAAACCTTTATCTTACCTTACTTTAAATACAATACAAAAACATTGTACGCATATTTAAAAAGTTTCGCTACTGTAACAAGTTTGAAATTTAATAAAAAAGCCGGCCTATAGCTATTCCAGAGTTGGGAACTTTTTACCTCGCTTGTAGTCAATGTATTTACATTATGAAAGTATAATGTAATATTATGCTAGCGATTAAAAAAGCAAAGGAAATCGGATGATTAAGCTTTTATTAATGGTTAAAATAATTTCCGTCTACCTTCAATTGGGGACTAAACTTTTCACTGCGGGTACTTAAATCAATAATTACCTTTTTTTTCTCTGCGGGTATTTGCAATCAGCCGCAAGGCTATGAGCGAATCTGTTCTGTGGTGCTGTCATTTGGACTGACTTCCCATTGGAAACATCTACCTACTCATTTTCTGCCTGGAGCTACTGCCGGTCTTTTAGCTCTAGAATATTGTGACGTTTTAGTCGACTTACAAACTGTCTAATGGTGAGTTGGCTACCAAATTCGTATTGGTGACAGCTTAACCGCTTTTGTATCTAGCAGTGGCAGTCTCCGGATTTCCTATTTGATAGTTCTCATTTTTAAGGTGTTTGTGAACTTCGTTTTTGGTAATATACAATGGTATTTTCGCAATTGCTCTTAGGATCCTGTTCTGTTGTCGCTGGAGTATGTATGCGCTACCCCACAGTTGGAAGCCATGTCCAAATGGGCTTTAGGATGACTATATATATTAGGAGTTTGTTATCTAGAGAAAGTCTTGAGTTTATTCCCAGCATCCAGTAAAGGCTGTTGCACTTTAGCGGTAGATCCTGCTTCTTACATTTGATGTGGTGCCTCCACGTTAATCCACGAAATTACCAATTATCAATCTAATTGTAATTATCAATGTGATTGATAAAAATAAATCAGTGGCACTACAACCTTTTTATGTCTGGGCCTCGATTTCTGTATATGTGCCATGTTAATTTGTCAATCTAAGGCAAGTAGGTGCCTTCTGTGCCTGACACACGCCGTTTACTCTTTTAGTGCCTAAGGCATGCCGGTTTCCTCACGATGTTCTCCTTCACCGTTCGAGCCAATGTTAAATGCGCACATAGAAAGAAAGTCCATTGGTGCACTGCCGGGGGGATCGAACTTACGACCTCAGGGATGAGGGTCGCACGCTGAAGCCACTAGGCCAACACTGCTCATATTTGGTTTTAGTTCCATCTAATTGATATTTTAAGTTATTTCACTGTAAGCTTTTCATTTATGTATTTAATGATTATTTGTGACAGGCAAACCTATTGTAGCGACACCTGTAGTATGATGCCGTCATACCCTGAATCTCGGTAACAAAGTTATCCTGCTCGCTACGGTTAAATACAATTTATTGACCTTAGCCACTAGACTCTCCGCCGGCCAATGGTTAGTAATGGTTAGTGGTTAGGCCCTTTAGGTTGAAGACGCGCAACATTTATTTATTTCCTTTTTTTCTATTCTTACAGTGTCCTAATACTAATACAAAAGAAAACATAATACAAAATTTAAAATAAGAACATAAAGTGATACATCAAACCTAAACATTTTTATAACAAATTATAAATAATGCAATATTTTTTAATTCAGCCAGTGTGCTAGTCTTAAAGGGCGGACGCACCCGCGGCCCTGAAGTGGTGTCCCTTAACCTCATGTGAGCCTTCGGCCCGTTTGTGCCCCCCCCGTTCTATAAAAAAAAAAAAAATTCAGCCAGTGTGGACTAAAGTATCCCCCTATAACGCGTTAGACCCGGACCGCGTATGGAAAGCGCGTTGTAGGAGTAGGTATTATCATAAAAAAAATTTTTTAACAATTCTAAAACGTTTAAGTTTTTTATAACAAAGAAATTGAAACAGTTGCAAAGGTAGCAAAGCTAATTATGGACTTGACAAATCATTATAAACTTCACACTACAGAAATATATCTTGAGAAATCTCCGCGTTATATGGTGGACGGAAATCGCGGAAATCAGTCTTACAATTAATAGTATTCAGGGTGCGCAAGACGCACAACATACAGGAACATACACTTTAAATAAAAAGTTTTTAGTTATTTTATTTTATTTATTTATTCTTCGTTGCAGAAGCATACTACAATTGACATAATTAAATGAAAAGGAGGGTAACTGGCGGCCTTATCGCTTTCGAGCGATCTCTTCCAAGCAACAACTATGAAAAAAAAGAAAAAAAAATAGATAAGGCAAGCAAGAAGTGTAGAAATACATTAATACATAAAGTTATTTAGACAAACTTAAAATTGGAACAAAAGAACGAAACTAAAAAGGACACAAAATGAAAAATACGATCGATATTAATTAATTAATTTATTTTTATTTATTTATTTATTCCATATCATTATTCTATCATTACAGTAATTACTAATTCGATAGAACGACACAACATTTATACCCACACCAATTAACCTAGATAAAAAACATTTAATAAATATATATATTTATATACCTACATCTTATAACTAATAATATAGGAAGCAACTCTTGTGAACTCGGCCAGTGTACAAACAAATAGGTCTACCTTAACAGAAATCTTATTTATTATGTGTATTGCTCGCGTGAGTGGTGCTTCGCTAACCAAGTTGGAATGTGCGCGCGGTACATCCAAAAGTTGAGACTTCCGCCTCAGGTTTCTACTTGGTACCCGTAGACTCAGTCTCTCCATTAAATCCGGATTATGAACCCGACCCGTAAGTATCTTAAATATATACGATCATATAAAATATTTCACATTCTTTAATTATTTTAGGCAATAAAATCACATAAAAACTTAAGACTTTATCATATTTCTTCATATATTTGTGTGTGTTCAACACTCGCAGCTCGACAATAATTTCCAATTGAAACGCTAAACAGCTGAAACCACCGAAAAAATCATCTGCCGTGCTAAGTCTGGAACAATCCATCAAACTGCCACACCTTGCGTGGACATTGATGTATTAACTTGTTTCATCAACATTAATTCACCTTTCTTAATAATTAACTTGTCAATCGAAAACCCGCGTTAATACTTGCGTGTTAAAGTCTCCAATGCCGTTGCTACGTAAAAAATCTTAGGTAACAAGGCAGGTAACAAGTATGTAGTTGTGGTTGAATCCTATTGTACAACTCTGATTTCAAGGAATAAATAGGGGTGATATCCTACTAATATTATAAACGCGAAAGTTTGTAAATATGGATGGATGTTTGTTACTCTTTCACGTAAAAACTACTGAATGGATTTTAATGAAACTTTACAATAATATAGCTTATATATCAGAATAACACATAGGCTACAATTTATAAAGATATTGTGTGAATTGTCCAAGATATCAAGTAAGTAGAAAAATTTACCATCTGATAGCTATTCTGGCGTGCGCTGCCAAAACCGGTAGAGTTACACATATGTAATGTATGATGGAAATGTTTATCTTACAAAAAAGCTCGCCACAGTATATACATATATATCTTATGTGTAACCCATTATAGCCAAAATAGAGAAACATAACTACAATAAAAATTGATAATTTATTTAAAATGCACATTTGGTAGTAATAAATTGATTTGTAAATGAAAATAGATACTTTTATCGCTTCTATACTAGAAGCAATGTAGATAAAATATGTCTTTCACACTACATCATTTAGACAAATATTATTTTGATCCTGCTCAGATGCAGGCACCAGCTAGTGTGTAATATGTGATTGAGAAATGCTACTTCAATTAGATTTTGAAATGAAATAGTGAGGCTCAAAACGGCGTGGTTTTACAACAAACTTTAAAGTTCAGCTGTCCACGAAAGCATTTCCAAACCAATTCTACCTAGGGTCCTTTTCCTTACGAGTGTACCAACATCTAAAAGTCCTTCACGGCACGTACTTGCGAGCCTTCTGGCAGTGTTTGTCCATGGGGGGCGATTCCACTTAACATAGGTGAGCAGTGCTCTTTTGCCCCGCGTACTAAAAAAAGTCCTATCAATGTTTAATAACAGGAAATGTCATCGCTTAAATTAGATTATCAAAAGAATTCATAAAAATTTAACGCGCATATTAATTTTAACGTATTAATTATGGAATATGTGTAGCATAAAACAGTAATTGTTAACCAAATATGGTGAAGAGTCGAAAATTGCGGCTTTTCTCATCGTTAACTTGTTCGTTAACGGTTAACAAGCATCGTTAATTTACAAGTACGCGTATGAACGCAGCAACACAACCATTCCTAAAACAACTCAATAATAAACAGTTCTGTGTCTCTTACTCTTAAACTGACTAATTCATCTAATTGTATAGAAACCCTATTTGTAAATACGCTGGAGTTGCTCACGAAGTTATTTCTGAAGAAGGAAGGATTTTAACCATATAAGTATAAGTACGCAAATTAAATTGTTAAACATGACAAAAACTTGACTAAAAGTTATATATGAATACTCAATATCATACGCGTATTCAAGGAAAGTTGAAACTTTAAATTAAATTTCAAATCAGTCTCGCGAGACGCCCGTAGCGATTACTCAAAATTCGTGAAGTGTTTCCAATGTAGGTGTTGTTTTGGTAGACTAGCTTTCAATAGAGAAATTCCCGTATCCCAATTGGGCATAGGATATATCTCCTATATGCCTGCGTCTGTGATTTTTTACAGTCTAAATTTAACAAACGTGATCTGCGTGTCCTTCTTGGAAGCTTCGTTCAGTTCAGTTTAACAAACACAACTTCATAAAAATTTTAAGCTTTAATTTTTAGTGGATAATGAAGGCACATATAAGTTTTAAGGCCACTAGACCAAGTTATACATGACATCCTGTAATCTGACACAAGTCGTCAAGTGTGTTTTGGTATGTTATTTCACAATTAAAAAATTAATCAATGGCGTAACAACCTTTTTGGTCAGGGCCTCAGATTTCTGTATCTGTTTCATGATCATTTGTTTATCTAATAGGCAAGTTGGTGATCAGCCTTCCGTGCCTGACGCCCGCCCTCGACTTTTTTGGGTCTAAGGCAATATTTCACAATTGCACATAGAAAAATCCATTGCAGTTTTAACGCACGTCTTCAGTAGCTAGCTATTACTGGCTAATTATTGTGCTTTCCATAAGTACGTTTTCTGAAGAAACAAGACAAACGCCTGCTAGCTAATTATTGTGATAATACTGTAAAGCCAAATTGGCAAATTTCTTCATAATTTTTCTCTTTTGACAAGGAGGTGATCACGCTTCTATCACACGTAGAATTTTGTGTATTAAACGTGATGCTTACATGAACACCGTGTCCACGTATAGATACGCAATAATAAGACATTAATCGGTGCCCAAACGAGCTCTGAAGGCATAATATCAGTCCGAAATTATTTACTTTATCTAACCGTATTATTATGGCAGTTTCCTGCTTCGTAAACTTAGGGATTTATTTTGTAATGTATTATTTATGTTTCTCTATACAAAATTACACTGTTACGAGTAAACATGACAAAGGAAAGTTTTGAGACTGAATAAATCAAATTGTAGTTGCGTTATACTTATTTGAACAATTCTAATATGAGGATTTAAAATTTATAAGTACGTAACTTTGGGAATGGGAAATATTCTTATCATATAAATGTTAAAGATTTATGTGTAGATTTCTATTTAATTTTGAAAAATGTAGGCTGTCACGCTATGGCAGGATTAGAGTGAGGGCACCGATAGTATTAATTTTTGTTTATAATATTAATTATTGTTCAACAAGTTTATACTGTAAATAATGATATGTCAAGCAGACGCCCTAAGGGTTAGAAATAATATATCAATACCCAATGTAGTAGTAAAAATAAAATTGTTTTTATACAATACATCCATTCAATCATTTACAGACATAGAACTTTATTACCGCACACACACAAAATAACAATACTCAAAGAAAAAATAAAATAAGACATATAAAACTAAAAATAAAAAAAAATCCCATTCGGTTCGCTCAAGTGTGCAATGTCTGTACTTTGGTTGTAATTGGCCTGGCTCAGATTATTGAGGAACATTTATCATAACCACAGCAGTAGTTTGCTAATTTACCACCAATAAAGATTTCATGACTGTTTTTGTTAGAATTCAGTCATAAAGGCTAGATCAAGGAATTTAAACACTCCATTAACTATTTGATTCAAAGTTAAACCTCGTGCGCTTCCTTTGTTTAATCTCGCTTTTGGCCTGAAGAGACAGCACAACCCTGCGGTAAACAGTCGTAAGTAATTCGTAAAGCAGTCATTTTACGATTTGGCATTCTGATAAACAAAAACTAAGGAGGGTACCTTTCGGAATGCTCTGCTATCGCTTTTATAGCACCGCCGCTGTGACCTCTGTGATCGATTACTTCGACTCGACCATTCCCACTTAGGGCGTATGTTCATTAACAAGGGAATGAGTCAAATAAGCAGCTATGGAATATACGTGCTTATAGTAAGTGTACGAATATGTTTACTTATCATTCATTTAATACAAATTATATAGAATTTAATTAAAAATTACTAAAACGTAGCATCAGTCGTTTCACATATTATATCATTTATGTTGAATAAACACACAGAATGTGTTTAAGAGGCAATGGATAATTGGAAAAATCGTTTTATTACCCTTCACACGCCTTTAAAACGATTTATTAAAGTATTCGAAATTCATAAATTTTGAGCGATCGAGTGTGTATCGTGTAAAATCTATTTGTGAATAGGAAACAGCTTACAATGTTTGGAATGCAAAGTAAATTCAAAAATGGAATATTTTAAAAATGTACTTGTTTTTGCTGTCACAAATTATTGCCACGTCGAAAGATTTTCTTCGAAACAGAAAATTTATTATGACTTAATTTTTTCCATTAATATATGTTCTCTATTTAAATTCTAACCGTTATTTATTATATATTTACATAAGCAGTGTTGTAAGCAGTCTAAGAGCGACTGTCGTCTCCCGGAGGTCGTAGGTTCGAATCCCGGCTGTGCACCAATGTACTTTCTGTCTATCCATTTAACACTCGCGCGTACGGTGAAATCAAACTGAGGCCCAAAAAGTAGACGTCGTGTGTCAGAAGGGTGATCACCTACTTGCCTGTTAGAAGAAACAAATGATAACTAAACAGATACAGAAAGTGCCCCAGACCTTAAAAAGTTGTAGAGCCAGTTTTTATTATATTATAATAATATTTGGCAATAGTTATTTGGCAGTGATCTCCCGTAGTAGGAGAACTTAATTTTGAATTTGGAATCCCTATCGGTATTCAAAGTAACTTTGTCCTTCCTAGTATTAATTCCTATCAGAATAAAGATTTCACGATATAATTAAAATATTCCAATTTAAATTTGAAATAAGAATTTAAGATATATCAATTCGAATGTATTTCCAAAGAATCGATAAATTAGTCCGGCAAACGACATGCATGCTGTGGCAATGATAAATCGACGCATGTTTGTCTTTCACCTTCTCGAGTTTATGGACAACAAAAGGATTATTAATTGGGTTGCAGTGTTCAGACGCTCCAATGAACCAGATAGTTTATTTTTGTAACGAAAAACTACGTTACATTATTAATTGCGTGCCTTTTATTTATTTAGTATTATGGTGAATTAGTGTGAGTTAGTGAGAGTTAGTACACATGAATAGAGTGACTTCCCTTATATAGTACTGTGTTATAGGACACTTTATTAAAATGACACATAGCGATTAAACAGAGTGGCAGGGTGTTTTTAGACAGTACTTCTCGTCCTTTCCTCCGTTCACAGTTTTTCTAGATTAATAATTTTTATTCGTACCTTGAGAAGTTAAATAAAAGCATACTAGCACGTAGAAAAATGATTTTAATACAATAACTATTTCTAAAAGATAGTAGTTATATTGTGATTATTAGCAAGTATGGGCATGAGGGTAACGGAGACGAGTTAGCCTAATGCAGTTAGGTGAGGCAGTCCACCTTAGGTCTAGGCAAAGTGTTGGCCTATATTAAGTGATAGAAAGAAACATTCGCGTTAAAAAAAATTTTAAAAATTTTTAAAACCCCCCCGACGACTATATGGCGGGGGTAAGGATAAACATTAAAAAAAAAAAAAAGGGCTCAGTGTTGGCCTAGTATTGTGGCATTCGCGTTTGGCGAGCTGAAGGCATCCGTCAGGTTTTAGTGGGTAGGGTTGTAGATATTATGTCTGAGTCCCACATAATCCCCGCTGGAGTAAAATTCAGCAGGGATATGCGTAAAAGCATTTCGTGAAGTAAAAAAAAAAAAAAAAAGTGGCTTTAGCGTGCGAGTCACATCCCTGAGGTCGTAGGTTCGATCCCCGGCTGTGCACCAATGGACTTTCTTTCATTGTGCATTACTGGTTTTTTTTAAACTGCAAACACTAATCAGCTTAAAGTATAGAAAAACACTTTTTTAACGGATTTGAAGTTATGTTTCATTATAAATTTACAATTATTTAACATAATTTTAAATTTAACCGACGTTTCGCGTGCTTTACAGCGTGCGTGGTCACGGTGACGATGACGGCTGTAATATTTATTAAATAACTATAAATTTTTGTTGTCTAAAATTTATGTCAATAAAAGACAATACTATGTGCAATAGCTTAAAGTAGTTCTTAGACCCTATAAGGTCGTCTCATATATCAAATTGCCAATATTCTAACTTGTAATTTTTAGTTAATAAATGCTAAATTAAAAAGTATTTTTAATATAATATCATTAATAAATCAGTCTCATGGTTATTTACTGAGAAGAAATCTTTCCGGAAGCGAAAATTAATTAAAATGTATCATTGAATTTAAATTAACCGCCATCTCACACAATCGGCTTTAGTATGTATCGGTTAAATAAACCGATTAAAATGCATTCACAGAAAAAAATGAATCTCATAAATGATTAAAACATATACGAAATAACCTAATCAAAATGTTTGTAATCGAATGTAATTTAGTCCGAAAATAACGCTTTGCGAATATTGATCAAAAAAATAATATTTTCATGTACAAATGTTATATTTTGTAATATAATTATTTATTACGAGCGAGTAGCGTTTAGTACTATGTTGACTAGACCTTAAAATAAATTCCATTTTTTCGATGACTATTCCAGCTTCAGTTCCAGTATTCCTTTAAGATTTAATGAACAAAGAAACGGTCTATACTTACTTCATGTCATATCATGCCCGTTTGGTCTTGAGCCTCGCTCGAAGTCTTTCAGAATCTCTTCGTCTACCTGCCAGTTCCATTGCCATTCGCAGTCGTTTGTATTTTTTTATATAACAGGGGGCAAACGGGCAGGAGACTCATCTGTTATGAACTGCTACCGCCATGAACACTCACATTTCCAGAAGGCTAAGTAAGTGATAGCGTAAGTGAGTAAGTGCGTAGCCGGCCTTTTAAGAATTGGTACTCTCTTTTCTTGGAAGACTCTAAATCGAATTGGTTCGGAAATACTTCATTGGGCAGCTGGTTCACGTAGTGGTAGTGCGCGGCTAAAACTGCCTTAAGAAACTCTCAGTTCTGGAACGACGGACGGATTATGATTAGAACTCTTCGGAGTACGGCGTACAACTCTGACGATTCATTTGGAGGTTTGTAAGATTGCAAAAAGCTCAGTTAAAGTTATAGCACAACTGAATTATTTCTCAGCAATCACACTCGTAAACTGTTTACTAGTATGTAGTTACACACTTTTTTCATTCACTCACTGACTCACTCACTCACTTACTTGCACCCACACACTCACTCATGCACTTAGGCGTGTTGATAAAAGTTGACAAGTAAATAAAATAAAAGATGTAATTAAATTATATATAAATATATTTTAAAAATGTATACTTAAGTTTGTTATGGAAGAGCTGGAAAACCTGACACAGGTATTTTTTACTTAAAAGGGTTTCCAAATCTTACATATTGTAACACAAACTGGACACAGTCAATTATTAAGTTAAGTTAAGTAAGTTAAGTTATTTTGTTCCATTCGTTTTATCTAAATAACTTTATGTTTGTCTTATGTACTTTTGCACTTCTTGCTTACATTATCTAAAAAAAAATTCTCACAGTGGTTGCCTGGAAGAGATCTTTTCGATCGTTGCATTACTGTTTATGTAATTATGTCAATTGTATTATATTTCTGCTCATGCAACAAAGTGTGACGAAAAAAAAAACATAAGGTGGCCTTATATGCAAAAATCGATGACGTGCATCGATTTTTCTAACCTGCTTCTAATACTCCATTATCTTGTTCTATATAAGAAAAATTACATGTACATAATAATATTTCCCTAAATCTTTTTCCTAATCCACAGGTCGGTTCATCGATTCCTAAAAAACAATCGCTGGAAAGCTGAAAAGCAATTACTTTGGCTCTCGTTCAAAAACTGCGATAGAATTCTGAAAAATATTCAAATTCCATTTTCTTTTAGGCTCTCTCGCGAAATATGTGTATATTCCCGACTCGTTGTGTAACTGACGAAATATACACTATTTTTATTCATATATATATATATTTTATAAAACGCCCAAAAGGGCAGTCAATACACCCCATAATCACCCATTTTTGGGGTTAACGATCTATTCAGGCTTTTAAGCGCTTCTTATTTCGTATTTGTATGTTTGTCCACAAATTTGTTGAAAACTTGAAATGATATCTACTAAAGTGTTTAGAATATGCGTTTTATGTATTTATTATCCACCTTTATAGCTTAGTGGCGCTAATAAATATTCTCCGCGTTGGGTTCGATTCCCAGCGTAATTTCTACACGCCTCCCATTTTTGGATGTTATACATACTTAGTTTCTTCACACTGTTTTTAGGAGTAAGTATAATGCGTTAGAACATAAATCAATCGGTTCATAGCCGGGTCACACACGTACGAACCCAGAGTTGAACATCGTACGCCTAGAGTGTTTCCCAACCTTTTGTGCCATGCCCCAGTCTTACTAAAATTCTTCCCCCCTATGTAACATACATAATGTTTTATATCTTTAATTGAATTGCTCACATAAGACATAAGACCAGATCCAGAGACTAGACTTAAATTATATTTTTTAGGAAGAAATTACTTGGAAATTGTTAACGAAACACAGTAAGTAGATTAACATATAATGAAAAACTGAAATTCAAATAACTATTTAAAAAAATAATAAAAAAAAAATTAATGTGGGGCGTTGGTCCTACGTTGGGATCCACTGGCCTAGAGGCTAGCCACGTGACAGTGGCGAATCAGTAGTATTCAGAATTAAAGATAATAAATTGTGCGTGTACTAGGTGTACACACTTAAGAAGTGAAACTTCTTTATGATCTTATTTTTCGAAAAATGATCTTGAATTTCTGTAAAGTTGCATATAGTAATATGCAACTTTACAGAAATTCGTTAAATTAGATAAAGTTTAACAAAAGGCTTTTATTATCATATACATGAATACAAATATTTCATTTTACCTTATTACTACGAAGATTATTATAGAATTTCATTAATTGTAATAGAATTATTACTATCATTGAAAAACGTGACGATTTGCTACAAAATTTCTCCCATACGTCGATAAAGAAGTTTCATTCCAACGCCGATAAAGAAGTTTGACTTCAAAAAGCAACATGGCGCGTAACCAAAAATTTGAGGCGTAACGAAAAAATGTTACACTAAATTTTTTTCCAACCTCGATAAAGAAGTTTCACTTCAAAAATTTAATATTTTACCTTTGATATAGACATGAAATGTCACATTAGCCTAATTCTACAAAAACATTTAAATAATGGTATTAAAATTAATTCATGCATCGAACGGGGGCCAATACTCGTAAAAGATAATAATCGGTGATAGCGGCAATATATTACGTCAGCAATATGGCGGAATTGGCGGGAATTTGCGTTGACCCGAGAGAAATAATTGTTTTGGAACTAATATTATTTTAATGAAAACTTCCACACTGTCTATTATATATCTATATATTATATGTCTATTGGTGCTACAACTACCAAAATCTGCTATTTCTGAATCACTTATTTTGGGTCAATTGTCGTGAATATCTTTCGTACAAGCATTTATTTATTTTATAAGTAGCAGTGTTGGCCTAGTAGCTTTGGCGTGCGACTTTCAACCCTGAGGTCTTAGGTTTGAACCCCGGCTTGTGAAATCGGCATGTCTAAACTCAAAGAATCAAAATCTAAAACTTATAAATCAAAGTTTTTGTTTATGTAACTGAACATCATTCGTTATGTTAACGCCCAGTACTCCGATGCTAGCTGAGGCTGTAAGGAAAGTGTATTCAAAGAGAGGAGTAGCGACAAAGGGAGTTTTTTTATCCGAAAACGCGCAGTCTTGTGTCTTATTAGGGTTAAATTGGACTAGATTTAGTCTACCCCAGTCCATGATAAATGATTCCACATAGCAGAGATTCGACTACAGACACAAGTTTGTTTCGGTACTCATCGACAACTGCCTAGAAGGTTGTAGCGCTACTGTGTTGTATTATTTTCTAAAAATTATGTCATAAAGCTTTCAAAAATTTTTGAAAATTTTTAAAAAACCTTTGTTTTGTTACTCACTTTTTTGAAAAAATTTTGTTTACGATCTAATGAAAAGGGATTGATAACAGGGCTTACGATGAAACCGAGCTAGACGACTAGATTTATATTTTATGAATTAGAGGTATCTGTTAAAACTTATAAGAAGGTCCCGATGCAAGCAGTAGAAACATTGGTGGACTCAGTTTCCGCACTTAGACTCTCACTTGTTCCGTTGTGCGTACAGTCCTGGCTAAGCCAGCCTAGCTCCTTCCAGAGGCACAGAAGTCTCCTGGGCACTTCTCAGGCTTCACGGGACGACCTCAGTGCTCCGAGGATTTCTGTACGTTGGTTAGCCACAGACACGTATTCCAGGACTACGTGGGTGACTGAGTCCTCTGCGCTGAAACGGCTTCTGCACATGGGGCTGTCTGTGACAAAAAGATGTTTATTAAGGAGACAATAAACTGTAAATACAAGCAGTATTATATACAAATAAATAAAAGGCCTGTTTTGTTTCACTGGGAGTCAAACTCCTGGATCATTAAGCGAGCTTTGTGTTCATAGTTATGGTGAAATAAAACACACGGACCTAAGAATTCACTAAATCCAAAGACTATAAAAGTACCAAATTAGTACAAACTTCCAAATTTACAGCCTAATAAAAACAAAAACTTTTAAAATAATACCGTCTGGCAGTAAATCTGGTTGTCTCTAACGAAGCGGACGGACAGACAAATGTACTCTATATATAAGGAACAATTTAAATTCCTTTAAACTCACTTGGGAGTTTGCATTCCAGGTTATTTCTGGTTTTCAAGAAACTGTTCGTATGAGATAAAACTTTAACGTTAAAAATATTATTTTATGCATTTTTGTAAAGAAATTCCTTTAGAAGAAATTAGACTCCCGAAAGTATTTAATAACAATATTTCTTATTTCTATTTATTGGTCTTGTTAGGAAATAATTAAATCTTTTGGAAGTCGCTTCAAATCCGAACCTTTTGACACCTCGATACAGAACGCTCCACAGACGCTATGCAAAAACCTACACAAATAGACACCAAAAAAATTTCATCTAATTTTTTGAAGTAAGTTAAAAAATGTCTAATTTGTATAATGTGGTGCTAGTCAATGTAGTGCAAACATCTTGTTGAACAAGAAACTTGGCAATTTAAAAGGAGTGTCGGACTGATTATTGCTACTTCTAAAAAAAAAATTCTTCTGATTTTATGAAGTCGGGTAAAAAATGTCTAAATATTTGGTTTTTTTTCATGATAATCCATTTTATATAATGTGGTGCAAGTAAAGAGTACCTAATATCTCATTGAACTTGGCGAAAAGGAGTGTTTATTGCGTCTTCTCATCCGTTCTACGCCAATTGAGAACAGGCAGAAAATTGAGCTATTTTCACGACATTCTCAAGAAAGTCACACAAAGTCTAGAAACATAATTAAAAGTACGTAGGTATTTAAATTCTACTATCGGAGATTAATAATGGATTAATCATATTCTAACTACGAATTTATTCTCCAGATTTGGCCCCCAGCCACTTTTTCCTGACCTTCCTTCCTTTCCTTTTCAGACCTCAAGAGAATGCTCGCTGGACAGAAATTTTGCGCTGATAAATCGCCGAAAATGAAGACAGTTTTACGCTAAACACAAATCGTACTTGTGTGACCGCTATAATCGTCGTATCGCTTTCGAAGGCCATATTGAATAATCAAATCTAATTCTGTAAAAAAGGTTTTTTTTAAGTTAGCCTTCTCGAAGGCGAATAATCAAATAAAACTCTATATATTTTTTTTTAATTTGGCCTACAAACTTGTTAGTCCACCTAACATAATCTAATAATAATATAAACCACTTTAACATTTGTATGTACATCGCACCCGTGCGAGATTTAAGTTCGCGTGCGAGAAATACGTTTCGTGAACAAATCTTTTCATCTTATTTCGCGGTAGCGCGAGGGATCAAGGAATGTAGAAACGCGACATCTGATCGACTAATTATAGAATGAACCAGATGTTTTGAGATAATTACATTTGTAAAGACTACTGTACGATGTTTTATTAACCTGTAACTCTTGGTACTACAAATCGGTGGTATATATATTACAATATTATGATTATTATTTTTTTTAATACCTACACAATGTATTGTACACTTTTCACGCAGACATCGTGAGACATTACGATTTAGCCTAACTTAAGACAAATAAGTAATTTAAAGCCTACCTTATATGATATTTAACATAAGAAAGTGTCAATTAACACTATCTACTTACAGTCTCTAATAAATGGCAGACACTCTGTTCTTGTGTTCTATTTTTTTTTCACTTACCACTGCTTAGCACTTAAGACTAACGTGTATTGACATTAATTCACTAGTTCAAATGGTTTTGTCCTTTTCAATATTATAAGGCAATGATTTGTTTTATGTTTCTTATAGTAATTTGTCTGACTATAGATCAAATCAAACCGAGAGATCATAAAAAATATTTGTAGTTTGATTAGAAATATAACATTATCAGATATAAATTATTCGTATTGATAATATAAAGATGTGTATCATAAACAATATTAGGAAATACATAATATACGTATATAGGTATGTCAGGGAATGTTACAATGTTATGATCGAGTCAATGGACCATTTATTTTTGTTGTTGCTTTGGTTAATCAATGAGATGTCTTCAATTACTTTTAAGATCATAATTTAATTAATATTTAATTATTTCATAGTTTGGAATCATAGCTAAACTAATAAATGTACGAATATTGTTACGAACAATGCCTCGAGTAGGGTCGAGGCGCCATCTTGACGTTTGACAGTTCGTGCACGGTACAGACTACAGGGAACGCATGAATGTTCTAATAGAGTATTCAGTGGAGCATTGTGGTGATGAGACATTGGACCGAGTTGGGCCTAGTAGGTTGTTATTAAAAGTGAAATCGGGACATTGAAACCGCTGCTCGTATAACTTAAGCTAAAGTTTTTTGTAATGTTAAAAGGAATCAAAAGAAATTAAATAGTGCACGATAATTATTATTTGCGTCTGTGGTCGCACTTTACCCATTTGACGATGTTCCTCCGACAAATATATATTGACAGGTTACACTTATACTTGCTTACTTATTTACTATAATAGGTATATAAAACTAAAATTAATTTATTTCTAAAATTATATATTTGATAAGCAAAACCGCGGTAGAATTAAATACTCCAATCGTAATCTCATCTGGCGCCACGACAGATTCTAATTAAGGGCAATACACATTTTGTTTAAATAACCGTTGGGGATGAGTTACGACCGACACAGCTTATGCAAATACCGGAATAATCATTCACTTTTTATTTTTATTCTCTATGAATGTTCCGTAGTGATAAGAATGAATAGAACTCTGGTTTTAGACAAGTCCTGCGGGGGCTGTTCGTTATTCATATTGGTCACATTTAATCGCAACTAAAAGTTTAAAAATTTTATATTAACGACAGCATATTTTTTTTTACGACGTTGAGCCTCATAATTTTAGATTTTAGGAGAGTAAAATGTCATAATAATTATCTTAGGTGCGTATGGTGGATCTGCGAAATCGTGGATTTATTTATTGCACTAAAAAATAAATGGTTGTCTGTAAAGTCGGTTTACGGACGATAGTTTAACGTCACAATTAATTAAACAAAACATTTATGATATGATTGCATAGTCTTTGAGTGGAAGAGACATAGATGCGGCGTAACGAGCGTAACGGGACAATGAGTCGTGCTTCTTCGAAAGAGCAGCCGGCGTTCATCAATTTATTAGACGTCAAAAAGTGTTTTGTAACAATATCTCTTATTTGTATTGATTAGTCTTGTAAATATATTAAGTGTTAAGAAAAATATACGTCAAATATTAGCAGATTTTTGTAGTGAGTTAAATAGTTGTGAACTAAGATACTCAACAGGGGTTTCGGTGAACATTGTTAATAGTGAAGTCCGAATTCCGAGATTAACTTATATGCGAAACGGTTTTCATTGAGGTTCAGCTTGGCTGGCTTAGATATTTTACTCATTATTACAAAAGTATGACTTAGTGTATATACTTCGCATAGAACATATACTATATTAGTATAATTAAGACATTCCACAGATTAAGTTGTCTTTGTACTACAAAACAGACGCCACATGATTTACAATCCTTCTAGTGGTTTCTTTAATTCTTTAATAAGAGACAAAGAATTTAGTTTTGATATTCAGCTTTTATTGACAACATTGAAATTTAAAAATATTATAATTAATACTGTACACGACAGTTTCCAGTCTGTGGATGTATACTCTTTACTCCTAGAGGTCTACACAGCATACGTCATGCGTCAAATTCAGCTGTCAGTCATGCCGCCAATGTCACTATATATAAAATTTACTCCAAAATGCACAAACAAGTATAGAATAATAAGCGTGTTCTTATTTGAATAGGCTTTACGGTATAACAAGAGAATTGAATACATAAGTGGGAATAATTTATTTATATAATATGGAATGTGCGTGATGATCTTGAAGCATTTTTTTTTTGTATGGCAGCGCTTAAAATCTCTGAGTGTACAATAACGTCTTCTGTCGTTCTAACAGAGTGTTATATTTTGCGCATAATTAATTTATTGTGTTCTAATGTGAAAGAATTGTCTAATAATCAAATTGTGGATATGGACATCGTAACAACCACGGCTTACTAACTATTTTCTAACAATGAACACAAAAACGAACGTTCAACCGTTCGTTTAATTAGTGCATGTCAACGTGAACATCTGTATTTGTATTGTCAGTCATTTGAATTGGCAATGTAGGTGGCGCGAAACCTTTATCTAAAAAATTTACGCGATTTCACATTTAGTGGTTTTTACAGGTTGTTGTAGATGCCTAGCTATTTTTTATACTGATTTTCGATTATAGGCTCATTTTTTAGTTCAGGTTGGCACTCTCTAAGAAAGATAATGTGTAAATGTTAACAATACAGTGGACTGCAAAGCGCTCCAATACATCGATCTTGACCCAACTCCGCATACTGACTCGCCTGTCTACTATATAGTACGCATTATATCATAATTTCGACATACAATGTGCAGAGGCCATGATAACCTGAAGGAACTGATCGTGGTTGGTAACACAGAAAGTAAAAGATCACGTGGCCGTTCACCAACCAGATGGACCGATCAAGTGAAAGACTCATTGTTCTTAAACTGTACTCTGTAATAAGAGAGGCGCGATAGAAACCGGTGGAAACAGATTGTCCGCTCTAGAGTTTCCTTGCTGACCATGACTGAACAGAGAGAGAGAAGAATTGTGTGGTCTCTTTGCATCTTCTACTGCATTTACGACGGGGAGTGTTCAGAGGTGTTGTTCGGATTAATACCTGCAGCTGAGTGTCATCATCGGACGTCGAGGCAGCATACGAAATTCCACCCACGAAATTCCTCGGAAATCCTTGGAGCCGTGATCTCGCTCCGTGAAACCTACGAAGTGTAGACGTGTAGTCCGCACTACATACATACACATACATAATGTCATGAACATGTACTAGTCAGGCAATGATATAAATGTCATTTGTAAGTATTGAAAAACAATGGTTTTGGTTTTTGTATTCAATTTATATAAGATTTTTCTTATGACTTTCAGAAGATACGATTATTGAATGAAAAATAATTGCCGGCATGAGCATATTAGCTACTCCATTTACAAATAACGCGACAAGCAAATCAAAGGCATGCAATTAGGGTTTCCACAAATTTGCTCACGCCGTGTAAACATAATTTAGGGTTGAACACGCCAAATCCGATCGTTACATAGAACCACCAATTAGTTCAATATCAGCCATTAGAGATGGCCCGCGCGCGACGCGGACCCTCTGACCAGTAATTAATCAATACCGTTGGAGAGTGAATTCTAAAGTTATGAATTAATAATCAAGACATATTTGCAACCTTAAATAATCCTATCATACACAGACAAGTGCATTAGTTAGTAGTGCATTCTTTTATTTAAATGAATATACTGCGAAAAGGGCGAGTCACTAAATAACTGCAAAATACAACTGCAACTTCTTCCCCCTCGCCAGGAAGGTGTAACAAGATCATCGGAATAGTTTTCGAATTCAGCCCAGAATAAAATTCGTCCTGCCCTTCAGGCCTCTCCACGACCGTCCAACCCAAGGTCTAGGAAAAGCCCATTCCGGCTGATCTACATCCAAAAGAGTCCAAGCTGAGCTGTCAAGCTGCCTATTCGTGTAATCATATTTAATAGGTATTTTTTATTTAAAAGGGTTCTCAAATCTTATCTTTCATATCTACTTATAACGATAAACAATGTGAAATAAACAAATTTTTATTTTTGTTTATTATCTTTGAAAAATATTTACAAATAAATTAAGTGAGGGCCAGCGGTGGATTCCAAAAAAAACCAAAATATATTAATATTACTTTAATTAATTACTTTTACAAATAATAAACTTAACTAAATACAATTATTTAATCGGCCCGATATTAGGTGCACGATAAATATATTATATAATAAACTTAACTACTTGAGACTTGACCGGTCCGATATGAGGTATCCGATCAAAAAGCTCCTGGTTCTCTTGTCCCTTTCCTTATATATAGCGTAGTTTCGTAAGAGGTGACTTGTATTGGGTATGCGGGGCAAAGGGAGTGCAATGAATATGTAACATCTCCCTCGTAAGATGAGCAACTATTTGCTATTGATGTCTATAGCAAAAGTTGCGGCTCGAAGTTCTTGCGCAGACATGTTCTTATTATCCGTTTTTGAAATCGGCTTCGAAGATGTATTTCGGCGATATCGGAGTACGAAGAAAAGTACAGCTGCGCCCAGGAGTGTGGTCATAGCGAAGTACAAAGGAATCGTTGTGTGGTATATTATGTTTGATGAATCATATGTTTCCGCCGGTGCTTTCATTGTAATTCCATTTTGCATATTGTGTAACTTCGTGAGATCGATTGAATTAAGTTGGACACCTGGTTGATTTTGTTGAATGATGTTGTCCATTCGAGGAAAATTAATGATTTCGACACCGCTTCCTTTAACTCGGTCGTCGATGTTGGTGGCCGTAATTTCTGAGGATTTTAACATACATGATTTAGGTATTGTTGCGAAATAGCTGCCGTGAATTATTTCATATTTTTCGTGGGAACAGACGAGTTGAACTTTTGTAGGTTTCGGGAATGATATTATATAATGCTGACTGTCTAGTTCCGTAAGAGCTTCTTTATACATAGTAATAGGCGTTGAGGAACATGATTTGTCTATTTCTTGAGAATGAATAATTTCGTAGATGCAGTCCTTTTTGGTCTTCATTTGATGACGTAGTTTTTGCTCGCATATGTGCCACCTGTTGATCTTCGGACATTCTGTCTCTATGTACACAAATTCTTTAGTATTAGTTGCTACATATGGATAGGACGGGATAATTACCTGAGAATATATATTAGGTACAGGACACAATCGATACAGTTGGAATATTGAAGGTAAGGTAATAGGAAAGCTAAGGACAACCACTATTTTCCTGTCTATATAATATGAACCTAAGCTAATTATATCAAAAAAGTTTCTTATCTCCAAATCTAAAATTGTATCTGTGCCATACAGATTTTTTAATTTTCTTAACATTATTTTTAAATCATTAATATTTAATATAGAATGGTGCAAAGACATAGTGCGACTAAAAGCTAATATATTTTCTATTCTAATTATCTCATTATATAATTCCTGCACGTTATCGCTTATAATGTTGAATATTAGTGACAGGCGGGAGTATCGAATTACGCTTTGATTGTCCGAGTTAGACATGTTTATTATATAGTTAAGGGCTTTACTTAATTTTATTTGATTATCTGTTAAATTATTCAATACTTGAGTTTGTTGTATGCTATATTCTTTAAAAAGTGAAGTATGTTGATTAAAACTAGAACTTAATTCTTTATTATTCGATTTTAAAATATGAATAGCTGTCTCATATCTCAGAGCGTCATTATGATCGAGATTCCCAGAAATAAACTTTATAAGAGTACCCAATGGATTAATGATGCCTCGTTTAACCCTGGAGTCGGGTTCGAATGATTTTAACTGTAACATAACTTTATTTAATTTATTATTAATATAGTCGGTTTGGCTCTTGAAACGTAATGAGTAACCGTTCGGTAGTCTATGAATAGTTTCAGTCAATTTTGTCTGCAAGTCAAGTACTTGTTGTTCTATTAGGTCTATGTTAATATCTTTCAGGAAAACATGATGGTGAGAAATGATTTTAGTATCTCCTAATTTAAAGGGAAACAAGCCAGGTCCATTGTCAAGGCTGTCAAGTCGAATTTCTTGCGCTTGGGCTAGGGTTGTCAGAGTCAGGATTAGGTACCTGTAACAAAGTAGAATCTTTATGTGTCTTTTGTCGTTTTAATCTAGATTTTGCTACCGGTCCGCGTCTGCGTGAAGTATATATATGTATAGGTAAGTTAGCTATGACTTTATCTTGTGTATAGCGCGTGGCTAGCTTTTGTCTAGCTGCCATCGGATTTCGTACATATATCTCTTGGTCGGGTTCATACTGTACTTCGGGTTCTCTGTGAGTATTTCGTTGCGTCATAATCGCTTCGCGTTCGGCGAACGATGAGTCATGTATAAGTCGATATACTGTATCCATTTTACTATGATGGTTTTGCATATATTGTTGTAATAAACGTTCGGATAAATTTAAATCAGTGGGGTCTCTTGGGTCGTAATGTCCAGTGATTAAGTCATAGGGTCTACATTTAGTTAAACTATGTATGGAACTATTATATGCTAAAATTGCGTAAGGTACTAAATTGGTGGCAGATTCATTTTTATGTTTTAATTTTAATATTCGGAGATGTTCTAAGAGAGTACTATGGAAACGTTCTACCATGCCGTTTTCATTTGGGGTATGTGCAGCGATCTTATGATGGTGTATTTTGTGAAGACGTAAAAATTCAGTTACAACTTGATTCGTAAACTCGGTTCCTTGGTCAGTAGTCAAGGACATCGGTGAACCGTGATGGGTGATGAACGTTAGCAATGATTTAACGATATTAGGGGCTGTACAGTCGCTTATACGATACGCCTGTGCATATCTGGAAAATGCGTCTATTAAAGTTAAATATTTTTCTTGTTCTATAGTTAATACATCTACATGTAGCATGTCAAAGGGTTTTGATGGCGGAGGTACAATTTTAAACTGTTGCTGTATTGGGTTGCGATCGTATTTCGCACAATTACATACTGAACATCGATTTATATATTCTGTTATATCTGATTTCATATTAGGCCAAAAATAACGTTGTGACAAAGAGTTATATGTCTCATTGATACCACGGTGGTTGGTTTTACCTTCGTGATATTTCCTAATAGTATCCTGTTGGTTTAGATAATCTGATACGTTCTCAGTCTGCCGTTTGACGAGTAATATTTTCATAGAGGAACTTCTAAAAGTTCTTTGAATAATAGGAACAATATGAAGCATTCTATCTATTGGCTGGACTAAAATTGCTGTACGGATATTTGGATCAACATATTTTTTAATGAGGTCGATAGTTCCTTGTTCTAGGTTGTCTACATGAACTTGAACTGAAATGAGAGAGAATTTTTCGAATGGTTTACTAATGACGGGCTTCACTCTAGGTAAGTGATTAACTATATTAATTAATATCTGTCTGCGGAATTTATTTAAAGGGTCATCGCTAATAGGAATCTCAAGAATGGGATTTTCAGAGCTAGTATGAGCGGTTTCCGTATGCGACGAACTTTGTGGTGATTGGAATTCGCGTGTTTCAGGTGCTGTCAGAGTGGATGAGGAAGATTTGCTATTCTGTGAGGCTGCTGTAAGTGTCGATGAGGTACTATGACGACGCGGGTCCCGTGACGTATTAACTATTAGGGACATAGCTTCGTCATTGTGTAATTCAATACGCGATAGCGCGTCCGCGTTCGTATTACACTTACCCTTTTTATATATTACAGTAAAATTGTACTCTGCGAGTTTCAGTTTCCACCTTGTTAAACGGGAATTTGGCTCCTTTAAATTCATAAGCCATTGCAAAGGCTTATGGTCGGTGACAATTCGAAACTTACGCCCAAAAAGGTATGGCCTGAAATACTTAGTAGCCCAAACTATGGCTAATAACTCTTTCTCTATTGTTGAATAATTTTGTTCACTAGTATTTAGAGTCCTGGATGCGTATGCTATGGGTCTATCGCTACATATTGAACCTTGGGATAAAACGGCTCCTAATGCGATATTTGATGCGTCTGTCGTTAGTATGAAATCTTTTGTAAAATCGGGGTACTGTAGGATAGGATCATTCATTAATAAAGTTTTGCAGTGTTCGAAACATTTGATATATTCCGGAGATAAGGTAATAGTAGCGCCTTTTTTTAGACATGATGTAAGAGGTTTAGTGATTTTTGCGAAATCAGAAATAAATTTTCTATAGTAACCTAATAGTCCTAAAAAACCTTTAATTTGCTTTGTTGTTTTTGGTATGGGATAATTTGCTATGGCCTTGATCTTATCTGGGTTAGGTTTAACACCTTCGGTCGTAATTATATGACCTAAATAAGGGGTTTCTCGTTTAAGGAATTCGGATTTATCCATTTGGATTTTAAAGTTAGAATCTCTTAAGCGTTGAAATACTTCTTTAAGATTAGTCATCATTTCCTGAAGGGAGGTACCAAACACTAAAATGTCATCGAGATAAATTACACATATTTTGTTAACTAGACCTTGAAGAACATTGTCCATAACACGTTGAAAAGTAGATGGAGAATTTTTAGGCCCATGGGCATTCGAAGGAATTCGTAATGACCATGCTCTACGCTAAATGCAGTTTTGTGAATGTCTTTGGATGACATCTCCACTTGATGGAAGCCACTAGCCAAATCTAATGTACAGAAATATTGGCATTTACCTAATTTATCTAGAATGTCTGTAATATTTGGAATCGGATACTTGTCGTCAATCGTTTTATCATTTAACTTCCGAAAGTCAATGACTAATCGCCACTTAACTTTTCCAGATGCGTCACTTTTCTTTGGCACTATCCATATAGGAGCACTCCAAGCGGAGGTAGAAGGTCTAATTATACCTTGATCTAACATGTTTTTTATTTGATTTTGAACCTCGTCACGATGTATATATGGATATCTATAGGTTTTACTATGAACAGGCAATTCATCGGTCGTATTAATACAGTGTTTGATTTTATTAGTAAATGTCAAAGGTTCGTGTTCAAGATGAAAAATGTCTGAATACTGTCTACAAATACTTTTTATATTAGCTGTCTCCTCTGCGTTTAAATGATCTATGCGCAAACGCGATAAGACGTCGCAAGCTCGGGCATTGTTATTGAAAGTATCATATGACACTTGTTCATTAAATATATGAGCTTTAATGGGTTCCGTTAAAGAAATTATAATATCACTGTTTGTGGGATTAGAGATTTCTAAAATTGCGTGATGATTATTTGCCGTGGTTATGCATTCGTTTATGTAACATTTCCCGACTTTTTGATCTTGAATACATATATCACCGTTGGATATAGAAGTAGGCACACGTATTAATTTCGAAGAATTAGCTGGAATTATAGCTTCACATAAATTCACACTATTGGACATGTACATATGAAGGGGGTTAGATGCAAACTTCGTAATTAATTTTCTAGATTCTAAATAAATTTTTGCCAACCATTTTTGAAGAAGATCACAACCAATTAGTCCATCGAAATAATTATGGAATTTATACACGAATAATTTTATCCATGCATTGTCTTTGAATTCTTTGAAACACGGTATATATATTGTATAATCATTCTTGGTAGTAGCATGCACGTTTGAAACAATAAATGGTTCGAAGTTTAAAGGAAAATTTGGAAAGTAAGTATCTATAGCTTCGGGTCTTATAAAAGATTGATTCGCACCTGTATCAATTAGAAATTTTAATGGTGGGAGATCTGGGTGAATTAGAACTTGAATAAATGGTAATTGTCTTTGATTTTGTATATTTAACTCTATTCGGGGAAAACTATCTTTCGATCCTTTGGAAAATCCTGTTTGGAAGGTTCTGGCACGTTGTTTTCAGAATTTATGGTATCCGGTTGTTCAGTGAACTCCGTTATATTATATTCATCGGTTGTTGAACAGTCATATGGTAAGTAGTTAGGGTCATATTGTTGAAAGTCACATGGATATTCGTCATTGTCATAGTCATAGTCGCTATAGAGATAAGGGTCATTTAATTCGTTATTATTAATCTGTCGAGTTTTAAAGTAATTGTTAGGGGGTGGATTACCATGAATCCTCCAGTCATGTCCAGTCTGAGTAGGTGGTAAAATTCGAGCAGCAGGGTGACTAATACCACTCATGGGTTGAGGGTAATTTTTCATAGGCATTGGTTGACGGGGTGGAATTCTAAATCCCGTAGACATATTCGACCTTGGCAAAGCTTTAAACATTTGTTGGGTCCTTGAAGGACCTTGTTGATGGTACATGTGAGGCTTATATGAATTGTTATTAAAATGTTGACCATTATTTAATCTTGGCAAGTTAAAAGGTTTTTGATACTGTGGATTAATATCGTATCTATAAGGTTTTAGAGTAGGCGAGCTAGATATTTGAGGTGTAAAATTTTGTCTCTTCGTATTTTTGTTTTGCAAGTAAATTATGTTCATCTCGTCTTTTGCATATTGCAACGCCACTTCTAATGTTTCTGGTCTCATACATCGTATGCGTGAGCCCAGAGGTTCCTCCAAACCTTTTAGATACGTTTTTAACGCGAGGCTATTGTATAAATTACGTTTAGCCTGAATAGTTGTGTCTATTTTATCATGAATTTCTACATATGTAATGATTGTACTCAATAAATTTTGTATACGCTCATAAAATATATGTGGGCTATCTGATCCTTGAGTTAATTGCGACAAATCAGTATAAAGAGTAGACTCATCTCTGTGATCTGAGAAGCTATTAATTAGAGTGCTTCTTATGCCACTCCAATTTTGAGGGGCCCCATTTGTTGATAGGGCTCTGGCGGCAGCGCCAGTTATTTTATTAATTATTCCATTAATTAATGCTAAATTCGTAACATCATTACCCGGACTTGGCTTGGCATAAGTGACTACTAAAGTGTCACATAAGTTCAAAAATCTAGTTAAATTACACGCACTTCCGTCAAAGTTCGGCACAAATTTTAAAGCTCTTAAAATCCTATCTAATAATGCATCTTGTGCAATTGAAAAATTCTCAAGGGAAGCTTCGCGCTCCATTTTATCTTCTAAAATATCTTCTAAATAATCTAAATGTCTGTTGCGATCTCTCAGCTCGATGCGAGAGGCAACTCTTGGGGCTTCGATTCCCCGGTTTTTTCCTAGGATGGAAAATTTTGGATGATTTGGGAACACACAGGAATGTAACAACCAATCGTTAAGAAATGTGTAACTTACATATGCATTTCGACGATGGTGGCACCTTTGTCATCGATTTCTGGATGCGCCGTGTGTGGTCCGCTGTCCTCGGTTCTTGTGAATCGTCGATTAAAACTTGGAAGTCTATTAGTTCGCGTACTCTACGTAGGCGATCTACGGAGTATATTACTTAGTACGCGCACTGACTCGACGATCCTACCGACTGCGCCAATTAAGTGAGGGCCAGCGGTGGATTCCAAAAAAACCAAAATATATTAATATTACTTTAATTAATTACTTTTACAAATAATAAACTTAACTAAATACAATTATTTAATCGGCCCGATATTAGGTGCACGATAAATATATTATATAATAAACTTAACTACTTGAGACTTGACCGGTCCGATATGAGGTATCCGATCAAAAAGCTCCTGGTTCTCTTGTCCCTTTCCTTATATATAGCGTAGTTTCGTAAGAGGTGACTTGTATTGGGTATGCGGGGCAAAGGGAGTGCAATGAATATGTAACAAATATCTTATTGTAAATTCTGTTACATATACATTGCACTCCCTTTGCCCCGCATACCCAATACCAGTACCCCTCTTACGCAACACCGTTATAAAAGGAAACGGACAATAGAGATCAGAAGCTTTTGATCGGATACCTCATATCGGACCGATTAAATAATTATATTTATTTAAGTTCATTATTGAAAAAGTAATAATTAATTAAAGTAATTCAACACATTTTGTTTTTTTTTTGGGATTCGCCGCTGGCCCTCACTTAATTGGCGCAGTCGGTAGGATCGTCGAGTCAGTGCGCGTACTAAGTATTATACTCCGTAGATCGACTACGTAGAGTACGCGGAATAATAGACTTTCAAGTTTTAATCGACGATTCACAAGAACCGAGGACAGCGGACCACACACGGCGCATCCAGAAATCGATGACAAAAGGTGCCACCATCGTCGAAATGCATATGTAAGTTACACATTTCTAAACGATTGGTTGTTACATTCCTGTGTGTTCCCAAATTATCCAAAATTTTCCATCCTAGGAAAAACCGGGGAATCGAAGCCCCAAGAGTTGCCCCTCTCATAGAGCTGAGAGATCGCAACAGAAGTTTAGATTTAGATTTTTTTTAAGGAGAATTTTTTAGAAGATAGCATGGAAGGCGATGCTTCCCAATATCGTTATATTGCACAAGATGCATTATTAGATATCATTTTAAGAGTAGTAGGTAAATTAGAGACCATCCAAGCGAAACCCACTTTATACAGCCTTGCTTTAAAAACCTATTTAAAAGATTTAGAGGAACCTCTGAGCTCATATATAAGGTGTATATTGCAAGAAAAATTAACTAAAACTATATAGACTACCGAACGGTTAAAATTCTAATAGGCACAAGTTTTTCACCTCGACCACCCAACAATTATTTAAAGCTTTACTAATTACGTTTCAAGAGACAAACTGACTAGGTACATGAATCATAAATTAAATAAAGATATGTTAGAGTTAAAATTATTCGAACTGGACTCCAGAGTTAAAAGAGGCATCATTAATTCATTGGAAACTCTTAATACATTTATTTCTAGGAATCTTGGTCATAAATCAATTAAGAAAGAATTAAGTTCTAGTTTTAATCAATATATTTCACTTTCTAAAGAATATAGCATACAACAAACTCAGATTTTGAATAATTTAACAGATAATCAAATAAAATTAAGCAAAGCCGTAAACTATATAATAAACATGTATAACTCGGACAATCAAAGTGTAATTCGATACTTCCCACCTGTCGCTAATATTCAACATTATAAGCGATAACGTGCAGGACTATATAATGAGATAATTAGAATAGAAAATATATTAGCTTTTAGTCGCACTATGTCATATCACCATTCTATGTTAAATATTAATGATTTAAAAATAATGTTAAAAAAAACTTAAAAAATCTGTATGGCACAGATCAAATCTTAAATTTGGAAATAAGAAATTTTATGATATAGTTAGCTTAGGTTCATATTATATAGACCGGAAAATAGTGGTTGTCCTTAGCTTTCCCTACTTTATCTTCAATATTCCAACTTTATCGATTGTGTCCTGTACCTAATATACATTCTCAGGTAATTATCCCGTCCTATCCATATGTAGCAACTAATTCTAAAGAATTTGTGAACATAGAGACAGAATGTCCAAAGATCAACAGGTGGCACATATGCGAGCCAAAACTACGTCATCAGATGAAGACCAAAAAGGACTGCATCTACGAAATTATTAATTTTCAAGAGATAGACAAATCATGTTCCACAACGCCTATTAATTAAATTACGGCCACCAACATCGACGACCGAATTAAAGGAAGCGGTGTCAAAATCATTAAATTTCCTCGAATGGACAACTTCATTCAACAAAACCAACCAGGTGTCCAACTTAATTCAATCGATCTCACGAAGTTACACAATATGCAAAATGGAATTACAATGAAAGCACCTGCAGAACATATGATTCATCAAACATAATATACCACACAACGATTCCTTTGTACTTCGCTATGACCACACTCCTGGGCGCAGCTGTACTTTTCTTCGTACTCCGATATCGCTGAAATACATCTTCGAAGCCGATTACAAAAACGGATAATAAGAACATGTCTGCGCAAGAACTTCGAGCCGCAACTTTTGCTATAGACATCAATAGCAAATAGTTGCTCATCTTACGGGGGAGATGTTACAAATCCATTGCACTCCCTTTGCCCCGCATACCCAATACCAGTACCCCTCTTACGCAACACCGTTATAAAAGGAAACGGACAATAGAGATCAGAAGCTTTTGATCGGATACCTCATATCGGACCGGTCAATTCTCAACTAGTTAAGTTTATAATATAATATATTTTTCGTGCACCTAATATCGGGCTGATTAAATAATTATATTTAGTTAAGTTCATTATTGTACACATAATAATTAATTAAAGTAATTCAACACATTTTGTTTTTTTTGGGATTCGCCGCTGGCCCTCACTTAATTATTCTCATAACAAGAGAATAGGCGCGGATATCGTTCAAAAATCTCTTGAAATAAAAGTCAAATTTGTCAGTCACTTCCGTTATCCAAGCATTAATCAACTGTCAGTGATGTTCCACTATGAAATTCAAGTGACATTTTTGGGTCAATTAAAGTTGTCGTTAAGAGTTAACGGAAATTGTGCAAAGTTTGAAAAGCGCTGGCCTAAGTGTTTTAATTAGAGCTGCCGTGAATATCTATGCGTTCATGAGGATATATAAGTATATTTACTATAAAACTATAAATATGTTTTAGTTATTTTTCACCTCCCTCGGACAAGCAAAAAAACTGGGGCGGCCGCAGAGCAGGCGGAAATAAACGGCTCAAATATTCAAGCCCTTCCTCCTAATTTGATTTTGTTCCCTTTGGAGTAGAGACTCTTAGGACGTAGGGTTCAAGTGCACAAGTGTTAATTAAATATTTAAGTTGGCGCCTGTAGATAGTACCTACCAGTAACTCCAGAGCTGAGATTTCCTCGCTCAACGAATAAGTATCGCAATACAGCGAGGAGTTGCTGCCAGCGTTAAAGGTACACTGCCTCAGAGACCAAACTTTTTTAATTTGCTTTAATTTACGTTTTATTACCACGTAGGTTAAGAAAAATTTAAACACTGAATATTTGATTGTTATATTTACGTTATAGGTTAGGTTTTTATATTATACTAGCTGCCCCCGTGAACTTAGTTTCGCATTAATATGACTTTTTACCTAGCCCATGTTTTTAGCTAGTACATTTTTTTTTACTATTTTTAAATTTTTATTTCCATAAACACCTTCCTGAGAGTTCAAGGAATACAAATATTACTCGATGTGGTCCAACCGCCTTCGATTTTTGCGCTTAGACATGTTTTTCGATTCATTTTTTTATATATGGATTAAGGGTTAAAAAGAATGAAAAACCATCAAATGTTTAAATTAAATTACAGTAAAACATTAAAAAAAAATATTTTGAAGTATTCCAACTCATAAACATAGATGTGCATTAAAGGTGCTTTCTACGTACTAAGCACAAAACACGCACACACAAAAAAAATATTAACCCTACTGTTATCGTTATGGTAAGGCGTTAAGACAATAAATCTTATTTTATTTACCATAAATAAATGCTATTGTTATTGTACCAAAAGTTAAAAACAATAAATGCAGTTTAAATTAGTCTTCTGCAAACAAAACAAAAATGAATTAGAAGAAAAATTTATTCAAATAAAAAGTAATACTATTAAGTGCCAGAGTAATTCAGTACATTATATAGTTAATGCACTTTGTTGAAAGGCGCTTTGCAAACTGTGTCCACAATTTGTGAAATTTATTTCAAAGTTTTTTTACTTTTACTAATAATTATATATTAATGAATTTCGTTTGTCACTACTAATACTCGGTAAGAGAATATGATTTAAAGGAGTTTCTTTACTTATGATATGGTCTCTATTTAAATAACGCCCGTATATACTGCAGCGCATATTTGAGAAACAATTAGGAACGCCAAACAATAAAATTTAATGCTTCTAAATTTAAATATGCACTCAGTTGGGCGTTGGACGGACGAGAAGAACTCTCCACCACACTTTTATATCGCTAAAACTTTTACAAAATATTTGTATGGAGCTCCAACTATGCTTCACATGACATCTCTCTAGAAAACTTTAAATCCCTTATAATTATATGAATTATTCTTATGTACAATACTAGACACGAGTCCCGTCCTTCAGTAATATTGTATCAGTGTAGGATGATTACCATTTGTATTATTAGTCTACTACAGATAATATGTTCATAATTTTATACATTCCTTTCAAGACACTGTCTATTGAAAATCGCAGAAAAATTTGTTGCGTTGGTTAAAAGATTTTGTAGGTGAAACGTTTTAGATTATTATTCGTTGGGTGTACAAACTAGAAAACTGGCAAATTTATAGTACTGAGTGTTTTGCTATATACGAATGACTTGACCTTTTGAGAGAGTTATTACGTATATATATTTATTTATATTAATCTTCTGTGCGTGTGTTTGTTATTAAAAGACTAAACGGTTGGACCGATTTTGATGAAATTTTCTGTGTGTTCAAGTGGATGAGAATGGTTTATTACATTAAATGTTTTTTTTTTGTACAGGACAATGTCTCTCGGGTCCGCCGTCGTGTATCTATAAATATGGTATATCCAAGTTACACTTAAAATTGTGTCTAAATAAGCTAATACAAAAGAAATAATATATTGTACCAGGAATAAAAAAGGTTAGTCAAGTGTAAAACAAACGTTAATTACAGGAATCGAAGCAACCCTCAATAAAATCCCACTGTTTTGATTAAAAGACCAAAACAATAGGCGAGAAATCAAGAATAAAGAATTGTTTTAAGAATTTCAAAGGCGATTAAATGCCTGGCTTCCTTAGAATAAAAGTTGGTCATCGCTTTGTTCTGTAAATTTAAAAGAGCTTTTTGTTTATGGCTAAGTTTTGAGGCTGGTCGTTACAGGAACGAGGAAATAATTACTGCCATTCCGACATTCTTGTGGTGAATGAAATAGATCGCGCTTCTGGGTTAAAATATTGTGGAGAACTTTATCTAAATAGGTTTAATAGTGTTAATGGGTTCACTTTATAAATCTGCATTTACTTATGAAACTCGTGATTTTACCAGGTACAATGGTACAGAAATAATTTAATGATCAGTCTGATATAACACAATTACAATGTAAAATATTTATTTTTCTTTTCTCTTTATACATTTGGTATATATTATACCTTAAATCTGTGAATACAAATATTACATGAAAAATGGTGAAAAATAAACTTCTAAAAATTAGAAATACAAACTTTGTAAAACACTACTGTTGTGTTTAACAAGTTAGTTTTCACATTGCTAGTTACTACAGAAAAATGTTGCCTCGGTTTACGGACGATAGTTTAACGTGACAACGTCATAACAAAATACTGATGAAATGATTGCAAACTTAAGTCTTCGAGTGGAAGAGAGATATATGCGGCGTAAGCGTGCAATGAGCGTAACGGGACAATGTGTCATGCTTTTTCGTGCGTGTAGCCGGCGTTCATCGATTTATTAGACGTTGTCACGTCAAAAGATGTTTGAAATATTTCCCGGAAGTAAATGCACAGCGGTATGTATGTTGTATTTTGACACTATGGACTCTATTTTGTAATCCTCATGAAATTCCCGTAATGGGGTTCCCGCATTACGGGTTCAAGCAGTTACCTAATATCATCTTGATGCGTATAATACTATATATATATAAGATATATTATTGAAAATTTTAACAAAAATTAACCACAAATTATTTCCCTGTTAAATACAAAGAAACGAGATTTAAAGTTCACTCGTCTCCTCAATTATCTCCTCTTTTTGCTCTCCAAGTTTTTATCACCATCACAAAATCATCTCCTTGTTATCCGCCATTCCATCGCGCGTCACTACGATGCGTCGCCTCCCAGCCTCCACAGACAACTGACACAGCGCGCCAAATTTAAATGAATTGAATGTGATTTCATTACATACATATATTGTATAATGACGCAGCATACAAACATAACGTTGAATTAGTGAAATAATTTTAAAGTATGTGAAGCAAGATGTCAACTATTTTGGATATAAATCAAGGGCAAACGGAGAGGAGGTTCGCTTGATTTTACGTGTTAATAATACCCTTAAACGGTATCAATGTCAAGAATCTCGCGACCGTGTTGCCGCCCTTTGTAGAAGTCACATTCCTATTTTTTCATAGTTTTTGTCTGATATGAATTAATTCTCACTGTCAACAACTTCAGAGCGCAAATTGACCCGTTATACAACACGTTTTATTAACCTCGCTAGACTAATCAAAACACATACCATAATAAAATAAATCTTAGAAGGAGGCAATATCCATCGCAAAGCAAGTCCCATTTTTAAGATATTTAATTTAAGACAAATTAAAAGTATGTCAAAGCAAAATGTTTACTTTTAGTATTTCTAAGTCATAACGAATACGGAATTTCGAATTTCCACGTGAAATTATTAAAGACAAACACATTTCGAAGCACCGTCGCAAACTCCGGACAAACAACTAATGTTTGATTATGTTGTATTTACGTAAGGTCTGAGTCTTTTACCTTAGTTAAAAGTTTAATTAGTGCGGAGAACGGGTTTTAATGAAAATTGTTCACATATAAATCTTTTCAGGTATTCTGTTACTTCCAATGGCAAAAGCGTCTTTGTGCCTAATGTCGGTGACATTATGTATAGCGCTTCTGCAATGACTATTTTTAGCTCCCTGGTGTTTTGTGGAGCAGGTTGCACTGATCTCATTCGTCGCTCTAGAGCCCAGACTTGCTCAATTATATTGAGGTCAGGCCTTCGACTGGCCATTGTAGACGTCGGATCCCAGCTTCTTGCATGTATGCTTCCAGAACGCATACGCACAACTCCGAACGCACACGCACGCAGGCTCCATAAAAACGGAAACGTATTCCTCAAAACATTATTAAAAGCATCGTAGAAGACCTTTAAAAGGATGGTTGAAGGATTCAAATGTGATTTTGGCAAAGGTGGTCACACTCGTTATTAGGTTTCATTTGTATCTTGATTTAATTAAAGAAAAGTAAAAAATCTTTGTGTCTTTATTGCCGACCACTTCTTATTGATGCGTATTAATTTACAAGGTTATAAATAAACAGACTAGGTCAGACAATTAAATTAAGTAAAATCGATCTTAGAATGTAAATTTCCTTAAGTATCCGTTATTTTTGCAAAAGAGTTTATATTATTTTAGTTATTATATACATTTGATAGTGCATATATTAGGTCCTTACATATGAAATTGGCGTATTTCGTACTGGCCACTTTAATCACGATGTTCTCCTCTTTGGTAGGGAATTCCAAATTCAAATTTGTACAGCTATTTACTCATGTATTTGTGCTTCGATGACCGTCATTCATTTGTTTTTTTCTTCTGTTTTTTTCTGTTTGAGTCACTCATTTTACAAAATGGAAAACTTAAAGTATCGCATTATTTACGAGTACGAGTTCCGCCGTGGCACTAGTGCTGCGGAAACGACTCGAAGGGTGAATGATGTGTATGGCGGTCATATTGCAAAAGAAAACACAGTTCGTTTTTGGTTCCAACGTTTTCGTTCTGGTAATTCCGACCTGCAGAACAAGCCCCGTGGACGGCCTGAGACCCAAGTTGATAATGAATTATTGAAGGCTATTGTGGAAGTGGATCCATCGCAAACCACGTCCGAGTTAGCTGAAGGCTGCGGTGTTAGTGATAAAACTGTTTTAATTCACTTGAAGCAAATTGGGAAGATTAAAAAGCTTGAAAGATGGGTACCTCACGAATTGACTGAAGCAAACCGGCAAACGCGCGTCGACTGCTGCGTTACATTACTGAACCGGCACAATAATGAAGGTATTTTAAACCGAATCATTACCTGTGATGGAAAATGGATTCTTTACGATAATCGAAAGCGCTCAGCGCAATGGTTGGATCCTGGCCAGCCAGCCAAATCCTGCCCTAAGCGAAAATTAACCCCAAAAAACTTTGTTTTTTTTCTTTGTTTGGTGGACTAGTGCCGGTATTGTTCATTGTAGTTTTCTCAAATCTGGCCAGACTATTACGGCTGATGTCTATTGTCAGCAATTGCAAACCATGATGGAAAAGCTAACGGCTAAACAACCTAGGCTGGTCAATCGCTCCACGCCACTGCTACTTCACGACAACGCTAGACCACACACTGCACAACAGACGGCTACCAAATTAGAAGAGCTTCAATTGGAATGTCTAAAACATCCTCCGTACTCCCCGGACCTTGCTCCAACAAATTACAATTTTTTCGAAATTTCGACAACTTCCTACAAGGGAAAAAATTTGACTCTGATGGGGCAGTCCAAATCGCCTTCACAGATTTTATTGATTCCCGTCCGACTGGTTTTTTTAGTAAAGGGATCAATGAACTACCTATGAGATGGCAAAAGTGCATAGAAAACAATGGTTCATACTTTGATTAATTAAATATATTATATTTAAAAATATGGTATTAACTATCAACATTTTGGTACTATACTGTTAATATAGTTATGTATGGTTATAAATTAATTAATTATAAATCGTTTTAAGGGCATTTTTATTATTTTGACGTTTATATATATAGTTTAAAATTAATGTAAGTAATAACTTGAAGTTACTTACAATGTTAACATTTAGCCTACTGTGATCGTACAATGAGTACAACGTAATATATAATCAAAGTATTTTTACTGAACAATTTTGAGGAGCAATGTTGAAGAAGTAGTGGTTGAAGCGTGTGACTCTACACTTGTGCGCCTAACATGTTTACGCCGTAACGTGCGTGTTAACGCCTACGATGACGGCAAACATGCACCGGTAGGGCATGTATGACTTACCCAAAAATCAATTTTTTTTCTCAAGCCTCACAGGCAGGCTCACCACGATAATTAAAGGCTTGAAGGAGGCTTTATCGCTTTAAGAAGAAGCGAGAAATCAATAAGACAGTGCAATAATCAAATCTAATTTATTATATACTCTCGTGAGCTGGTGGTGTTTGGTACCTTCAGCTATTAAAATTTTCAAGTGAAATCTGAACATTGGCCAAGACTCATATTAGCGCCACAATTTTATTAGAATTAATATTTTTGACCGATATAATCAGTAGATACGAACAAGAGCTGTCGCCCTGTTTAAGAACCGTACCTTAAAACAATCGACGATCACTAGGGATGTTAATAAAATTATACGCATCCCGTTGAAATTGACATAACAGGCTTTATTAAAATAAATGGCTTAAATTCATTTAATCGCCAAATAATCGTTATTCAGCAAAACCGCAAACCAACGATATGCTTCGTATAAAATGTATATATCAATAATTGGTTGTAATTAATGAAATTGGTTTGGCATTTGCTACATTACGTATGTCTGAACTTTTTATTTAACTCTATTTTCAATTAGTTGTACGAGTAAAAATTCTCTTTGGAATCTATTGTCAGACAAGATGGCGGACTTTTATGATCAGCTGTTTTGTATCAGTTGTTATTTTAATTGGCGTATTTAAATGTTATATTATTATTGTTGCAGAATGAGGTTATTTAAAAACAAAATGTTTCCGTTAGAAGAGGCACGCGATACAATTTTATCGGTATTAAAGTTTTTAAACATTGTTAAGAAAGAACCGTTGAGAGTGAACCGCTTCGTTTGAGTGGAGGCATGTGTAAAATATATGCTATATGTGTACCAAACCGTATGCGAATCCATGGATCCCCGGCTGAGACGAACATCGATGTGGTGAGCATTTGGTGTTGCGCTTAGGTCTTGGGTGTTTAAATATGTATTTATATGTCTATCTATCTATAATATGTATGTATATCCGTTGCCTAGTATCCATAACACAAGCTTAGCATGGGACTAGGTCAATTGGTGTGAATTGTCTTTAAAAAAAAAACATTTAAAAATGTAACGCTAACTTTACTTCTGTACTTATGCACGAATTCTTTATTTCAATTGTTTTTGCTAACCCGAAAGACGGCCAATGTATTCAAATGTATGTACCATGTACCTCTTAAATCGTATGTATGGTTAATAAAATGCCAAAATAGACTGAATGTTTTTAGATAAACCCTGTGGTGTTATAAAAATGTTATTACTTTGAAAACCTTATTTTAATGCTCTAAGGACATCGTGGCTGGGTTAAGGAAGGGAAAGTCGTAAATTATCTCACATCTTCCCATATGCCCGGAACAGCCTTGGTCTTATCTCACACCCTGTATACTCATAGATTACCGCTGTGGGGCTGTTTCGTTGCTGGATAGGCTGACAATCTACCCATAAATTTGAACTTGTATTATTTAGTGTATTGACGGTACCAATGTACTAAAACCTCTGGTAGTTTTAAAAGGAAAAAAAGTAAAAAAATACGAATTATATAAATGGAACTGGGGCGTAAGGTATGTAATTTAATTTATTTTCCTTAATAAGGAGAAAAAATAATTTACATACCATGTTACTAGAGTATATTTGGTAACATAATATGTTTCTAGAATATATTTAGTATAACGTATATCTGGGGGTATCAAAACCGTAAGTTCTTACGAATTGTAGCTTTCCGAACAGATACGCTCGCTATTAAAATTCTCAAAGACCCGTGCCAATTATGATTAGTCTTTTTATTTTTATATAAATGACAACAATCAGGCGGGAGGTTCATCTGATGTTATGTGATACCGCCCATGGACACTGTGAGCCTGTTGAATTGGTTCGTAAATACTTCTATGGGTAGTTTAATTCTTTATTTTACACGTAGAAGAACATTTAATTCAGCAATACGAAGGCTTCGATACAAAAGCTCTAAAAGACCAATATTATTTATAAAAATAAATAATTTAGCAATCTACACTCTAAATTGTGAACAATTGAATAAAAATAAAGTTATAAGTATTGCTCTTTTTACCTTGAGCCTGAGTATATACAAGTTTACACGAGATGCTGTAAATACTGACTAGTCTGAAGTACGCTAAGGCTTCGGTAATATCATAAAAAGCTTCGCAGTCTCCACGTTGTAAAATAAGCAACTTCACGCTTAAGCCCTGAGTATTATGAAACTTTATGAAGGTACAAGCTAAGGGTTGTAGCGTTAACAAACTTAATGCATAGAAAAACACTTTTTAACGGATTTGAAGTTATGTTTTATTATAAATTTACAATTAATTTATTTTATCGGGGGTTTTTTTTTTCCCGGGCCGGGGGGGGGGGGGGGGGGGGGAAAAAAAAAAAAAAAAAATAAAAAAAAAAAAAAATCCAACCTTAAAAAAGAAAATTTATCAATAAAAGACAATACTAAACTTAAATGCTTCATAGATTCTGTGCGCAAAGAGAACGGTCATTGGATTTGAAATCGTTGCGGTGCTAATTCATAATCTTATTATGTTGACAACACTGTTATTTTATTATTGATCGACGAGTATACTTGATATTTAGTATGCAATAATTAAAACTATATAATTTTTATGAATAAATTAAATGACTTGTATCAAATAATTTTATTATTGTCGCGGATGGTGGACCCATGCGACTGCTTCGATACAAAAAGTTCCTTCGGGAGATATGTTCTACGATATTACGGGCTACTCGATTGTGAGTTCTAATGTTATTTTCATACGTGTGTATATCTTTTATAACATATTTTCATAAGTATTTCATTCATCTTAACATCTGATGTTTGAGAGGATAATTAAAATAAAATAAGAATTATATTACTTCGCGTAACTGTCACGTCAGTTCTCTTCAGTCTGTATTCTATTATAAAGATTTTTTATATGATAATAAGTGATAAATCTTGCTTAAATTATTTCACTTATATTATATAACAAAACATTAATGCCACAGATCCAGACATCTCAGGCCTACACTTAAAAAGGGCGCATGTAGTTTTGATTATTTAAGTTAATAACATATCAACAGTACAAATAGTACAAAATAATTGTTTAGTACGTTCTTTAGCCAAAACCAAACGTATAATAAATTATATTACACTAACTATTACGCGCATTAGCTAACCAAACAAACAAATTCTTCAGCTTTACTGTATAAAGGTCAGTACTCACATACGGTATTACTCGATCGAGCTAAACTGTCGTATAAAACCCATGGCATGGGCTTTCGTCCACACATTAAGCATTGCACTATCGAGTGAGGCGCGCCGTTCAGTATTCACCGAACCGTTCGAGCCAAAGGACACAAGGAGACGGTGGCTGTATTTAGCAAGTCTCACAGTGCTTTATAAGAAAAGGTGCTTTTATAGCGTAGGCGAATATTTGGCCTATAAGTTTGACAACAATTGATTATAAATAGCTTGACGTATTATCATGACATTATGTTAATGTTTTTATTATATGACATAGCAAAAATTTATGACATTTGCATGCCTATTTATATATGGCTGATTGTCCGGATATAAAACAAATGATGTGATTATAAAATCACATAAGGTTTGATTGTAATATAGTAAAATTCTAATTGTTAATTATGTAAGATAAATTTGCACGCCATTATATGTGGCAGAATATGCGGAGTTAAGATTGTACAATCATAAGATTTTTATACCATATTCTTGCAAATAAATGATTATTATTATTATTAAAGAAAATGAAAAGAAAAAACGTAAAAGGAGGTACTGGGTTAAACATTAGTTAGATCGCCGTTCTGATTACAGCCACGTGAACTTGATTGAAGAGCTACGAGTATGTCCTGAAGATTTTAACAATTATTTAAGGATGCCTCCAGAACTATATGAACACGATCTCTTAAAAACACATGTTTCAATTACGATAAACAATACCAGACTGCGGCTCGCTTCGAGTAGGTTCGAAGAAAATTACTTTCATTTAATTCCATCGAGCCGGCTCGGAGCGAGCCTTCGTGTGCGGTCCACATGTTGATTTTTACTCGACTTCGAGTAAAACTATCGAGTAATACCGTATGTGAGTACTGACCTTTAGAGTAATGATAGTATAAAGATAATATTTAAGTGGAAGAAGGTTTTACTATACACAGCGACCATCAGTCAGTAGAAATCGCTTAACGCTTATCAATTAAATATAAAGAAGGTAAACTTTACTAACCGGCGAATAAACGGATAGTTTTGTTCCACTTCCCTTGTTTACTTCAACGAAATTTTGTTGGAAAGTTTTAAGAAATGTTTATTTAGATGCTTAAATTTTTAAATGGTTTAATGTTTTTCTTTCCATATGTAATGAATTTTTGCCTACTCACCCTACACAATGAAGGGGATTGTAGAAAATTAAGCCAGCTTAATATTGCTTACTTTATTGTGTATGGTAGATTGTAATTTGTATAGTCGTCCTCTTTTGTAGACTATATTGTAAGAAAAAAAATTGTTTGTTTTTTTGTCATAGAACAACTTACGGATAGAAAAGGGGCCGTTCAAGTATTACGTAAGGAGATTTACTGCAATTTATCCCCCCTTCCTATTGTCAGGAAAAGTAAGCAAAGCTCTCCTCGAAAATGTACTTCGTTTTCAATTGTAGAAAAGTGAATAATTACTGTAGACGTTATAAGAAAATCAAAGAAATAGTGTTTACGTAATACTTGATCGGCCCCAAACTCACCTGATGTAAAAAGATACCGCCACACGTAGACACTCACAATGTCAGTAGGCACGGCACACAAGTGCACTGCAGGCGTATGAATTGGTAGACTTATTTCTTGAAGGACCCTAAGCCGAATAAGTTCGGTAAGATGACGGTCAGCTGATTCCACAGTGGTAGTGCCTGTAAAAAATGCCTGTAAGAAGTGCCTGCTCATTTCATTTCCTGCCAGGTATTAAATACTACCTTATATAGTATATTATAATAATAACAAACTTGCAATTACTGAGGTCGAGCGTTTGAATCCCTGCTGTATAATTTGTGTATGGCAGAAACCCAGAAATACATAATATGTCTGCCATATATGAGGCTAAGACACTGAAACAAACACTTAGGTACTATGTTTTAAAATTTATTGATTTTTTTACAATAGTTAACAATTTCAGTTTTATTTACAATTTGCCAAAGTTTTCAAATATTTTATCTTAAATATTTTTAGCGGATTTCGCCTCGCTTTTATATCACAAATTGAAATGTGAAATACCTAATCTCGTACACGTAGTGAGATCAAGACATTTGGCCAAAAAACTGAATTATTCATAACTTTTATCACCGACCTAGGTCGCACTTTCTGATTTTATATTTATTCAAATTCAATTCAAATTCAAATGTGACGCCGCGAAATCTTCAAGTGTATGGAAAATTGTATACGAATCTCAAAAGGAAGCTCTATTTTTCTCGAAAGCACAGATTTAACACACACTAAGTATTCGGAGATATGTTATTTTAAACGTTTGAATCTAGGATATTTTATACTGAGAATGGAAGTATTTCAATTTCCTTCGGTTATTGGACCCAACTGTATTGTAAGTCACACTTAGCAGTAAAGTGTCACCATCACAAAAGATCAACAAAAAAAAGAGCACATTAGTTGAAATGTCACACATCACAGGAAAAGCAAAATTGTTGTTTTTATTTAATTCCGAGCATTTTCATATTTATTCAAACCATTTAAACCTTCTCTGGCATTCAACGAATAATTCAAGATCAAAATTAGCCAAATCTGTCCAGCCGTTCTCGTGTTTTAGCGCGACTAACGAACAGCAATTCATTTTTATATATATAGATAGATAGATAATGTTCATGTAACTAAAATTAAAACTTAAAAAATACGTCTTACTTGCTGCGTGGTATTCACCATCAATCAAGAGCATTTGAAATTATTTTGTACCCAATATGATGGACGGAAGGAGTCTGGGGACTCGGCAGGGCCATCGCATGTAAACACAATGTATCTCACAAGTAAATACATATGATATTAAATTATAATGTTTAGTGCGATTGCCCAGTCAATGTATTCATAAAATCCATAAATGATTTGTAATATTGATATGGTCACTATAAGATGTTGTTAGGTAAGCTAATTAGGTAATAACTTAAACATATTATGTTCCGTTAAGTAGGGACTGAAAAAATTAACCGATTTAGTATTACATTGATTTTACGGAAGAAGAACTGCGTTGCGAGAATCTAGTTCAATGGCGGTTGTTGTATGGATAAGCTCAAATAATATAACATTAGGGGTAGTGGAGTTGCGACGTTAGATTAACAAAAAAATTAACTTGACTTATTGAAGAGTTCGTAAATCTAAGTGACACTTTTCTTATTGGACATTATCGGAAACGATAATGTTAAAATAAAATTTATGATTGTGGTAAAAACAAATCGGTTCATATTAGCTTCAGGTATGCGATAATTTTGTGTACTCTTTTAATTACTAACTATTATATATATATATGTACTTGTATATATATATTTGTTAATTAACTAATGTTAGGTTACATAACTCGAGACTTGTTTTTTTTACAAATTATGTTTTTGGTGGCATATTAAGACGAATTTAGATGGTGGTTTCCATGGTGATGATAGGTTGGAGTCACGTAATGCGTTGCTCCGCTTTCAATTATCTGATGAGCTAAATAGCAAGACGTTTAAAAAATACTTGTACATTTATTACACAAAACGTGAAAGGGTTCCTGACTTTATAATATTTCCATGCAATTAAGTTTGTAATTTGTGGACAAGATGACGAGTAAAAATTATTTCGCAAGCCATCAAGCTTGAGAGGGTTGCTGGCCAAATATTGCACTGGCATATATTTACAAAGCACAACAGTCTGAACTTAATGTATGTCTTAAACTGAAGATGTTTAACGTTTTGTCAACTGATTACCATTTAAATATTCCCTTCGATGTTAAGACATGCGGCATATCAGAGGGTCCATTTGTCCAGGAGATGACTTGAAAAAACACAATAGTTTTTTTATTATCTTATTAATATTAAGGGTTCTTTACTAATAGCAATCGCTTAGTGGTCATGCATTTGGCTCTCTAGCCTGTGGACAGGCACTAAAATTGCTTTTTATCGGAAACATTTTTTGTTCGTTTTACTTTGTATACAGATTTATTTACATTACATTGAGATTTATTTAGCTAATAAAACCACAAAAAGTTTCCCTTGCTTAGTTTATATTTTATCCGTTTTTCCAAATAACAAAAGCAGTTAAATAATAAATCTTCCGTTGTCCACATGGGTTTGTAGCGAATAACTCAGTCGCGATTCTTCCAAACAATTTGTTTTAATTATTCGCAATATCCCAAAACACATTTTAGAAAACAATTTTGTTTGTTGTTTCTATTTCTAAAAAGTATCTCTATGTGTGAACATATAAACTACAGGGTGATTTCGTACATTCTGTCACCATTATGCCATAACCTCGAATTATGCATATAATGTAGTTATTAATTCGCATTTATGACCATTTACAAAGTTCAAAGTCCATTCTCAACCAAATAAAGATCACCACAAGACTGTCAACTATCAATTACAAACTGGTGTCATAGTGGCAGTAGAGAACCGAATATTCTGGTGATAGCAGGAGAAATCGGGGTCGATTGGTCTGACCAAATTAAGACAATTATGGGTCTGAGACAATCCTGATAGAGTAGTGTGAAAGTACTAAGTCGACGTTTTGGTTAGGGCTTTTAAGAAGGCAAAGGTTAGCTAATTAAAAATCCTAAAATTGGGTTTTTTTTATTCTAATTTAAAAATGTGATCAATCGACGCGGCTTGAACAACACCAATTAAACAAGCCTTCGTTGTCAAAAAGCGCATTAAACTGTGAAAATTTGTGTAATTGAAGTGTAGTGTCAATAAAAGTCAGCTTAATTTTTGTCTCCTTCTCGTGCTTAACTAATTTTTTTTATGTATTAGAAGGCAAATGGGCAGGAAGGGCATCACATGATGTTAACTGCTCATGGACACTTAAATTGTCAGAAGCCTCGCAAGTACATTGCCGGCTTTTAAGAATTGGTACGCTCTTTTCTTGAAAGACCCTAAGTCGAATTGGTTCTCAAATACTACAGTGGGCAGCTGGTTCCACATAGTGGTAGTGCGCGGCAAAAACAGCTTTAAAAACCACTCAGTTGTGGAACAACGGACGTCGAGGTGATACGGATGGAATTTCGTATTCTGCCTCGACGTCCGATGATGAAACTCAGCTGCAGCTATTCATCCGAACAAGTACCAAATTTATGCCTACAACTAAAACCACTGAGTGAATAGACAAATATGGCATACAGACTATATATAGATATATAGAATAACCTAACACATGATTAATTTCTAGGTTATGTAGGCTCGACAAAAACATATGACGCAGCTAATTTATGTAAAAAACCTTTTGAATCGCGTCTGAAAGGAGGAGTAATTAATTCATAATCATCGTCTAATCTCCATTGAATAGGCTGAGCTTCGATTAATTACTGAAAGCGATCCCTTTGAATGAGAGTAGATAAATGTTTTAAATGAATGACTTATTTTGGCTAAGAAAATATTTTAATTTTATAAAAAAGAACTAAAAACGTTTGCCCATATTAATTAGGTATACCTAATTAATATGGGCAAACATTTTAATTAGGTATACCTTATATATTACTAGCTGACCCGGCAAACGTTGTTTTGTCATATAATATATATTATTTCTAGGAAAACATTTTTTTAGTTCAATAAAAATAAGTATCTACTATAATAAAAAATTGGGGTTGATCGTTATATATATTAGTTTCGTTGGGTGAAAGGTTGTATGTATTTTTGCATGTTGTATCATAAAAAAATAAAAACAAAAAAAAAATATAAAAAATAAAACCATTTTTTTTTTGGTGCGGACACCCCTTATAACTTAGGGGTTTGAAAGATAGATAGTAGCCGATTCTCAGATTTACTGAATATTAATGTAAAATTTAAGAATTGGTCGAGCCGTTTCGGAGGAGTATGGAGTATGGGAACGAACATTGTCACACGAGAATTTTATATATATACAGATTAATATATATAAACTCGTGGTAACCATCTTTTTAGGTCTGGGCCTGAGATTTCTGTATTTGTTTCATGATCATCATTTGTCAATCTAATAGGGACGTCGGTGACCAACCGATTGACTTTTCAGGTCTTAAAGCAAGCCGGTTTCCTTCACCGTTAAACTAATGTTTAATGCGCACATAGACAGAACGTCCATTGGTGCGCAGCCTGGTATCAAACCTACGACCAGGGCTGAGACTTGCACGCTAAAGCCGCTAGGCCAACACTGCTCTTATTATAGTATATATTGTCATCAGCTATTCTAATAGTCAAACTATCTAGAACTCACAAAAACATTTAAAGAAAACACTTTTTTACCGGATTGAAGTTATGTAATATTATAAATTTACAATTATGTTACATAATTTTAAATTTAACCGACGTTTCGCGTACTTTACAGCGTGCGTGGTCACGGTGACTGAAGACAAAAGGTGTTGAATGTCAAAAAGTATAAATAGTAATATAATAAAGAGTTGGTATCGACTAAAAGATGGAGGGTTTTGGCAGAAATTTCTCCATCATCATCATTTGGCAGAAATTTATAATAATACATAACTTCCATCCGGTAAAAAAGTGTTTTCTTTAAATGTGTAAAGGTTATGTCAATAAAAGACAATACTATCACCAAAAACATAAAAATTATGCGAAACGATTGGATTCTGCAGAAGCCTTACTACATGTCTTGGCATGACTTTGAGGTTGCAAAATCTAACCTAAACTGGGCAAGCACGTTCACACACATATACATTTCCATTTTCATAAAAATTGGTTCATAAATATTCCTTTTGTTTTAAACATGCACCATGTACGTTATAATTGTTATCTTACCCACAACACTCCCTAGTGCGAGGTCTTTTAGCGTATTATTTTTTGATTGATCATTGACCCTTATTTCTGGATATTTGAGAGAGCAACTTTAGTCACTTACCGTCATCGTCAGAAATCGAATTCAAAATCTCAGTTCGCGTATAACCCAGAGATTCTGGGTTTACGTGGCAGAGCCAGTGGTAAAGGAACTTAATAAAATATAGCTCAAATAAATGCGTCATGTGTAATGACAATAGATCCAAACATTGCATGTATTCTAAGCAAAGTTTTCTATTTTTATGCATGTCCTGATATTGAGTATCGATTGAAACAACACAATAAATAACGATTGATGGCAGACGTGCTGTATCACCGCTACCGTCCGCAAAAAAAACGATCACTACTTTCGAAATACATTTTTCTGTGACGTCAAATAAAAGTATTATTGAAATAATTCATTTCTTGCTTAAGTACTGTTTGGCATCAGTACTTACGCAAGAAATGACCTAAAGTAATGACCTCACGCAAGTCTGGACCTCCTGAGGGGCCGTCCATTGGTATACGTATGCTTCAAGAAAGTTGATTGATCCTCGCCCATTTTCTCTAGATGGCCAGTCCAGTCGTCTATGGGCTTTGGCTTCCCTCGAGATGTTGTGTTGTGGTACTATGTCCTTTTTAATTGGGCCAAGAATATTCCTCAGCATTTTACTTTATATCAATAACTTCTGCTCTTAGATCTTCAAAGTGTCGCAACAATCAGTTAAACAAGACAATGTATTCATATATTCACATAAAAATAAAAAATCTTTTTATTCTTGCAAAAAAAATTTACATTATTTATGTTTATTTAACAGTAGGTACTTATGATGGCAGTTCTTAATAATTTCATTAATGTTGGTACTAAGTTCTAGGACGTAGTAGAGTAACAGAGTTCCTGGACGCTTTATGGTACGTTAAAAGCATACCTTAGTTAAAAATTTCTTTTTAATAAAGGGTAAAGACCAATAAAAATATGTTCATTATTTCTTAAATAACTGTCACAGATTTTTTCTATCTGTACTCGTTTACGCCTCACGCGGAGGGGCGTTCAATTAGTGTGCACTTACATGTCTATTCAAGTGCTATTCTATTGATTTTTCCATCAATAACACGTAAAGGAGAAATGCATTATGTTCTGGGTACAATAACAATATGTCGTACAACGGCAGTGTCGTGTCTTTAATTTTTGGGACAAACTAGTACACGGATCACATATTAGAAAGCGCTACCTACAAATTTGAAAATCGAAACGCTTACTAGTGTTGCTTGATTACGATTGGTCAATAGTTAAACCAATCAAACTATACGCTTCGGTTCGTTTTTCAAAAATACCCTTAACTTAGTAGGATTTTTGAATTATGAATAAATTTTAGCAATTTCGCCAATCGCCTTTTATGAGTCAATTGACAAAAAAATATATAAGAAAACCTATCTGTAATATGATGGCGAGTGTTTAAGTAAGCGATAAATCTTATTAACTGTAAGATTCTTTCCAATTAAGCATTTAAGTAATGGTTTGGTTTCTTTTTAAAAATAAAACTGCTTTGAATTTCACTCAGTATTTTCATTATAGCGAAAACAGTCAAAGGTGGAAATCCTATACTATGCATACATTAGTAAATCAAGCCAGACATGTCATGTTGTCTCATTAGAACGTATTGATTGTCATCTGATAATTAATTTAGATGACATAAAAGCAATTTAATACAATAATCAGTTAAACAAACGATGTCATCTAATAAATAACGATAAAAAGGTTAATTAATTATAGTACTATATGTTTATTTGAGCAGTGTTGGCCTAGTAGCTTCAGCGTGCGACTCTCATACCTGAGGTCGTAGGTTCGATCCCCGGCTGTGCACCAATGGACTTTCTTTCTATGTGCCCATTTAACATTTGCTCGAACGGTGAAGGAAAACATCGTGAGGAATCCGACATGTCTTATACCCATTAAGGCGTGTGTCACTGTGTCAGGCACTGGAGGCTGATCACCTACTTGCCTATTAGATTTAAAAAATTATCGTGAAACAGATTCAGAAATCTGAGGCCAAGACCTAAAGAGGTTGTAGCGTCACTAATTTATAATTTTTTTTTGTTTATTTCACCTCAGTTTAAATAAAGTAAAATGTAAATATATATGTCTGTTTCACACATCTTACGCTTTATTTCCTGACTTTGGTTGTCTGGAACTAAGTCACTTTATTTTTAAATTTAGGTACAAATCGATATTTGAATACAAAATGTACATATGGTTTAATTTCTTTGTTTTCCTCCATGTTTTATATCTAAACAATTGTACATGAAAGTTTTGAACTTCATGCGCATCAATTATTGTTTCCTTGCAGTAATTGCCTGAAAGAGATTCCTCGAAAACGATAAGGCCGCCCGTTCCCTTCCTTTTTATTTATTTCTTTTAAATATTTAATGAACAAATACAGTCTTTTAAGGCTTTTTTAACTTTAGGATATATGTATTGAGTCAAAGATAATTAATACAATATGCATACAACTTTTTTCTTATTTTACACCGATGACTACGCAAAAATCATATGGTTTTCACAAAGTGTCATGAGACCTTAAAAACTCGCTCTGAAAAGCTTTAAAAGCCTTAACAACTTAATGCTCCCTGCACATAAATCACCGTTACTTATCGTTATAACGGCCGTTAAGTATGCATAATCCGAAATGGCTACTTTTGGGTAGTATGTTGAAGCGGGCGGCTTGCCAGTTCATATAAAAGTAAGATAAAATCATGCTTTGCATAGTACCAGGGTCACAGTGACAAGCGAAGGTTTTTTTAAATATAAAAATAATTAGCCTATTATAATTATATATTGAATATTTTGTACTGGAACATGCTTGATAAGTAATCTTTCTAGTTTGAACTAAAGTTGTTTTTGTACTTTACTACATATAAACATGTTATATGCAATAAAATTAAGGATAGGAAACTCATTTTATCTTAATCTATGTTTTTCACTATACACTATTAAAAACTTTACTATAACCATTTATTATTTATTTATAAAAACACTCCTACCCTAACGCGATAACCCTAAGCTACCCTAAGCGACCCTAAATTGACAAGAGTGAACAAAATTTACAGACGAAACAATGCAAAAAAAAGCAAACATACGAAATTAATTTGGAAAACCAAAATTACATTATAAAAATACAAGAAATTAACGAACTACTATAGGCACTTACAAATAATATAACTTTTGTCAGAACTCAACGGACAATAAAATAGGTCCGTTAACCTACGTATTTCGTTAACTAAATGAATACACCGAATCAGATGTGCCCTTTTCAGATGGTTAGTCCTAGCTGTGAACACATGAAGTAACGGTGGACGATGTTGCTTTGTGACGCACTCATCAGGTACATTGAAGCTAAGGTACTGAAGTACTGCCGAATTACATAGTTTCTTACTTAGTACTGTCCTTGCCATGTAACAATTTAACATTGTTATCTGTCGCGTTGCTTACTGACCTAACCACACTCAACTCAAATGTAATCTCTCTACGAATCGGTTTTCCATTACTAAACGTATAAAGTCGCAAATGTTTTGAATATGCAGCAATTTTTCGTTTTGTTTCACCTGAATTTGCTGAGCGTTTCCGCGCATAAAGTTAACGAGTATAAATATGGCCGGCCATTGTAATTTTTATCAGTGCACACAGAGAATAACATAACAGCCTTTTGATATTCGAGTTCAAAGTGAAATGTGACAGTGGATTTACTCGCAAAACAAATAGCCTAGGATCCAGTCTATGCCAATTCTGTACTCAAGTAACCAAAGGCCGGGGTAGTGCAGGTAGCTCACCCCCTAAAGAACAGAAAAATTCATTTTTTAAATTGATTGTTAAAATTATTTTTTATAGCTTCATATATCTTATTGTTTACTATGTTTACATGTTTTATTTGTCGTAAAGTCATAACCATATTTAAATTTTCACTTCTTCTATACAACTCGTAATTTTCCCCTCTGTACCTACTTCAACTGGCCATAACAATCGGCTAGCATCGACCAAGTAACGCTGAGTTTGAAAATCTAAATACTTTTTTAATTCTTAATTCTAGACAGGAACATAAACTCATAGATTAGCTTTAGAAGACAAATAGCATTAGGAACATTGTGATATCCCAACACTCAGTGGGGATTAGCACAGGCACGTACTTGAAATAATAATTGAAATTTTCAAGATTTTTTGAAGTAATTTATATAACTTTGTCGTTTCTAATTAAATGATCCTCTTCTTTAAAAAATCAATGGCGCTACAACCTTATTAGGTCTGGGCCTCAGATTTCTTTATCTGTTCCCTGATCATCTAATAGGTGATTTTCTTCTTCGACTTTTTGGGTCTAAGGCAAGCCGGTTTCTTCACGATGTTTTCCTTCACCTTTCGAGCATATGTTAAATGCGCACATATACACAAAATTCCATTGGTGCAAAGCCGGGGACGAACCAACAACCTCAGGGATGAGAGTCGCACGGTGTCACTAGCCACTAGTCCAACACTGCGAAAACTATGATTTTATCTTACTTTTAAGTCACATCAAATATGACATGCTACACTACCTGGAGTGATGATGATGTCCACGTGTTATACTTATTGCCATTTTATAACTGATTGTAATTATGTTACATACATTAAAAAAAATATATATATTTAATATGGAACATAAGATACAGGTATCACTTATTCCACAAATTATTAATCCCTACTCATCGGCAAAGAAGACGGAGGGTGTAGGCCGAGAGAAAAAGCCGGCGTAAAAAACTCTCGGTACTCTTTTAAAATAGCAAATCATCAAACAACACTTATTTTAAAACAAATATGGCATTGTTGTTTGCCATTTTTGAACACGAATAAATTAAAAATTGTTGAATACGTCCCTGATAAAAGTTTCTAGCTGCTCTTCACAAAAAGTTAATCGATTTAAAACAAAAAGCAAGTCGGTCTGTGGAAAGTAAATCTCGGGAATAATAACGAAACTGATGATTTAACCTCTTGGGAGCCACCTCTGCAGTTTTGATACAAACGTTTAATTATGAGACTGTTTAAATACCATTACAATTCTGGTCCAGTGTTTCGTATAAAGTTTATTTTTTATTTTTATTTATTTACACTTCGTTGCAATAAAAATAAAAGAAACACAAATAACACAATACATTAAAATTATAAGGGATGCAACGGGCGGTCTTATCGCTAATAAGCGATCTCTTCCAGGCAATCCTAGTTAAATAGAAAAACTAAACACAAGAATTACACAAGTCACGATTGATCAGGATAGGTTAAGAAATGTTTATACAGAAGAGTTTTAAAAGATGATAGGAAGGTAGCCAATCGTATGGAGTCGGGCAGCCTATTCCACAACTTAATAGCGGAGATCCTAAATGAATAGCCTAAGAAGGATGAACTGTGGGATGGAATTTCCAATAAACATCTATTAGAAGAGCGTAACATATAGTTACCTCTTGGACAGAATTTTTTTTTTTTTTGTTGAAGGATTCATTTATTTTATTTATTCATTTGTTTCTGATGTATCGTCTCGAATTGAGCATTCACATTTTCGTATATTTTATTAGTAATTTCCCTTTATAGATAAGGTGGCTGTCTGACTTTGACATGCCTCCGACCGTTAACCCTGAAATGCTCTGGAATCCCAGCTATGCACGATAAGATTTTCGTTTCTCTTTTCGCTATTAAAAATTATCTGCTGAAGAAAGATAATGAGAAGAAACTAACTTGTCTAAGGCCTAATGACTAACGTGTATGAGGAAGAAGAAACTACTCTTCCTCCTAAATGGAAGGTCATCGATCAGTCTAAACACTGACTCGCTCGAAGGACCAGTGACTAATATCGAGAAGTCATATATATTATTAGCGGCAGGAATAACTTCGTTTCAGTGTATCGTGTACAAATACGTGCTGATCACATACTTGTCTATATAAAAGTAATTAATGATGGACAGAAATATGATGTCAAGAACGCGACTGGACAAAGGTAAGGTCGCGCTTCGACCTGGAGTCCTTTTAACCTAAGCTTTTCTTTATTACATAGTTATTTCACTTTTATAAAAATGTGCTTTGAAACTGGAAAAACGTTAGCATAAAGATTTCTGACACAGTTTTTCCTTAAGATCAGAATTGAGATAACTGGATCGGACAGAATTGTAATTTACGCAGAACTGTATTCTGTGCACAGAATAATGTTTAATGTTTAAAGAACTTTATTTCTCATTAGAAAAAAGTATTTTTATTTACATGAGAAACTTAATATAACTTAATACGAACAAGATACGCGTCGCCATCAGCTATCCCAATTTTAGCCGACTAGGCTCATTCTTATATGTATCTTAAATGCCCTTTTGAATTGATTAAACACGCTAATATTACGAAGCATAATGCTACTTACATAATGCCTTCCTAATAATAAGAAGAATCGTTAACTTAGATTATAATGTAGATAAGATTTTTCAAACTGGTACTTAATTGAATTGACGCGTAATGTGTGATGTCTAATATCTATGAATTTGTATGTATCTGTACAACCATGTAGTCTGCTGAACGCTAACGCTAACGCACGCACCCAGTATTATTGTCTCCCTAATACCTAAGAGAACATACTTCTCCCTTAGAGGCCAGGACCTTTTATGACTGTCCCGCAGGCTGGTTTGCAAATCTAGCTGGAAGCCAATCAGGAAAACCGGTAATAACGTCCTCAAGACTATTAATCCATGTTCCACAACTGAGCGTTTCTTAAGGCAGTTTTTGCGCACCACCACTATGTGGAACCAGATGCCTAATGAAGTATTGCCGAACCAATTTGACTTAGGGTCCTTCATGAAAAAAGTGTAGTAATTCCTAAAGGGACGCACTTGCGAGCCTTCTGGCATATGAGTGTCCAGCGACGGTATTACTTAACATCAGGTGAGCCCGTTTGCCTCCTATCACGTAAAAAATAATTGTTTAAATAGCTTTGTAGTAAAATACTAACGACAGTGTATAGTTTGATAACCGCAATTAGTTTACAATAAGTTTTGGAATTCAGTTTTCAATTCACTCTCCCAGCAGCACTATCGCAGACCACTGAAGTATTTTCGAACTTAATCGAATTCAATTCAAAATCATTTATTCATATAGATAACATAATGTACACTTATGAACGTCAAAAAAGAAATATATATGAAATGCTTCTAATTTTACATTTACTGCCAGTTCTCAAATCAAGGTCATAGAACGAAAGAGAAGAACTGGCAATAAACTCTTCGCCACTCTTTTTAATCTGTTTTTGTTTTTTGTTTTACGCACTTTTTGTAATTACAAGAACTGCCTTGCGATTCTGTAGCTCACTTTTCGAACTCACACAGCGGTTTTCGCAGCGGCGGTCGCGCTCAAATCATTCGTGAAGCAGTCATTTTACGATTTGGCATTCTGATAAACAAATCAACTACAAGCTCCCTCCTCGCTTCGAAAAGTGAGTTACATCACAGAATTGCAAGGCAGAGCGTAACAATTCATAGAAGGCCGACTTGCGAGCTTTCTGGAATTTAAGTGGGCGGCGATGAACCCTAACATCATTTAAGCCTCAGCCCATTTGCTCCTGTCAATTATGACCTTGACTCACCGCGTAAATCGTGATAAATCTTTATCAAAATCACTAAAATAGCTAACATGCATCCCCAAAGAGACTCGGAAAAAATGATTTGTTGAATGTTCGCGCAAAATACAGTAATTTATGTTCAAATTATACAAGTGCCTCTGATATTGTGAATGTTATGTTGTTTTTGTGAATTATGGCTGCGGTGACTGCGAAAGAATATTTTATCTTACGCGTTTTAGATCTTATGGCCCAAATTAATTTGTTTGTACCAGTCATCAAACATGGTTTGCAATTTGATGTTTTATTTCCCTATCTTGACTAAACTTATCTAATTATATTGGTTGAGGTGTAAAACGATTCTGACCAGTGCTGGTTTAGTTTTTGTATTTTAAATCTATTACATATATTTATTTACACTTCGTTAAACATACATATAAAAACAGGTTATTAGGTCCGCAACGGTCCCATAGCTAACAAGCATTTCTTCCAGGCAACTCTAGTATGGAAAAAGAAGTGCATAAATAATTACCAAAAAAACCATAAAATTACATGTAACACTAGAATTATAGAATACTAAACTAAATTCTAAAAAATAATAATAATAACAAAGCAACAATCTTAGTGTCATAATTAATATATATTAGTAACTAATTACGAGGTAGAAGAGAGATAATCAAAAAGATTCTTAAATGAATTTAAAGACTGAGCTTGTCTAATATCAAGAAGTAACGAGATATTTAGTATATTTGTTAAGTAAAGCACTTTAAGGAAAAGATAAAGAAAGAATATAGGAAGACTAAAAGGATTTTAAAAACGATAACAAATAATTTATAAATAACTATAGAACCTATACAAATTGTTATTTCTAATTCTCTAAAGCATTGGATTTCAAATTAATCAATCGTAATTTAAAGAACGTGCCAAAACTCTTCTCTAAGTAAGATGGCATCCATCACCAGTCCCTATGACATACCTTGATTGTAAACACGTAAACAAACGTCACGTCAAGTCTTTTACGTTTTAATTAATTACATTTAATAACAAAATATCGATAAAAACAGTCCTCGAAGAAATAAAACTCCAAGACGGCGTACCTTAAGATTAAACAGGCGCTGACATTACTTAAAAGTATGGTATTTCATTTTTGATTCGTCTAATCTGTGAGTATTTGTGACGAATAAAAACCAATATTTGTAATTATGGCTTAATTGATAAATTTACAAGTTATTTTAAGCCATATTCATACAGATTTCTCTCGATAACACTTTATACTACTGTCAAATAGTTCATTGTAAGGTTAAAAAGCTGATTTTGCTTGTTTTTTTTATTGCCTGTGGCAGTCATTCTGATTATGTGTCTAAGTTAATTACTACTTCTGTACCACAAAGAACGGTTCGGTGGCCGTCGATACATAATTCATATTAAAATGATAAGTCCTGAGTACATACCTCGTCAATGCCTCCTTACAGGAAGATAGGCACACAATATTATCAGCCGTAAGGATTTGGGAATAGTTTTAGTATGGGCACAAAAACAGGTTAGACTGATGATAATTGATACCTTGCCTCACAATAGTTCTTAAACACGCACTAAACACTCACTATACAATTTTAAATAGTGGACGTGTCTATAATTAACAAAAAGTACATGTGTACTATCCAAATAAAAAAATGCTAGATGCACGAGAACACGTAACCCGAATGAAGCTCAACAATGACTAACAAAAAAATGTGTCGATCGGCCGTGTAAAAATATTTGGCATCACCCTCATCAAATTTAATAAAATTAATATAATGTATTTCGAACAACTTCTTTATCTCTTATACTATGTTATATATTTGTAATAACTAGAATAATAAAAACGTAATTTAATAAAAAATAATGAAATGCCAAACACAATATAACTACCCTCCTCAAAAAAAATGAGCTTTTTCAAAATGCTTTTGCCTTTTAAAGCAATCGTGGTCAGGAGTTGTTGAAAACGATAAATTATGTAAATAATGTAAAAATCACGTTTTTATTTACTTAACAAGTTTTATTATATAGATAGTTATCAAAATAGATAGAAAAAATATTGTTTACTTTTCGTTAAATATTTACATGCAATTTTTTTATTGAAAAACCAATTTATTTGTAGTTTTACGTGATTAATTACAACGTAGCCGAGCTACCGAAAAGCACTGGCGTATACTTAATAGAATTATTAAGTATTATTTTCATCATTTCCTTTGCCGGATATTAGTAAATTAATCTGTTCGATAGAGTATCAATAATCATCTAATATAATAATCATCTATCCTTATATATATATAAGGTATTATATATATAGTATTGTAATAATCTTTCACTCTCACTAGAAATATATATATACTAGCAGACCGGCCAAGCATTGCTGTGGCTAAGGTTTTTGTTATATTACATAGAAGTAAACTATTCAAGGGAAATGGTAGGAGAATACCAGTCATTGCTTTTTTGGTGGTTATGCCATTAAAAGCTTATGTGAAAGGTTGGTACTTTCAACACAGCGACATTGTTAGAATTGTGACTATCAAGTAATAAACAAATATTTTGCAATAAAATAATATTACGGATATAAATTGAGATGTAAGCTATCCTATCTTTTAAGTTGGATCAAACTTCATACGGTGTGCAAATTTGATCGAAATCGGTTAAGTAGTTTAGGAGTCCATAGCGGACAAACAACTTGACGCGTAATTTATATATATTAAGATAGGTTTATATAATATATTGTTTTTATAGAACAGGGGGCAAACGGGCAGGAGGCTCATCTGATGTTAAGTGATACATAGTAGTAAAAATGTAAACTTCAAAATAAATTTATTAATGTGTTTAGTATCTTCCCATAACAGTAAATAACATCTATTGCAAGAGTAAATAAACAAAGATCGTAAAAGCCTAAGATTTTTTGCAAAAATAGTCAAAACGCGTTAATTGCAAAATCGTGCAATTGTTCGCAGAACGTTTATAAATCAGCCCACTTGCTGAAAGGGACTTCATACATCTATCAACTTCAATTTTAAAAAATCACAACATAATTAAAAAAAAATACAAACTTACTAAACTTATCGCGGCTAAATAATTGCTCACAGTTGTAACTTGTCATTAGGTATTTACATTATACAGTTATATAATGATAAATTATAAAACTATACAAGGACGGAAGTCTCTATTTGTTTATCTTCAAATCTGTTTATTTCCAGAATACCCGGAAAGAAATAAACAAGTTGAAGGTTTTTTTAAAGGCTACATAAAAACTTACTCACACTTACAAACTACTCACTACATACTGCCACACACAACTATACATCGACATTATAAACATTTAGTTTCAAAATAATCAAGGAATGTAGTATCTATATGTTATAGAATATTAAACTAATATACATACATTAAATCATTGTTGGCTTTACTTTCATATTCATAAAACGTGAAGATACGATGATTTGATGACAATTCGATTGTTTAGAAAACATTAATTTCTGAGCGCGAATGGATCTATTAATTCCCTCACTAATCGCGTATTTCTATCGTGTAGATCCCCCGAGAGCAGTTCGTTACCTCGATCTCTCGTTAGAAGCATTTTTACCCTGATCTATGACCCTATGAATTATGCTAATCCGACTGCGGACCTTTAAATAGCCTTTTGAAACTTCTATTATCTATTGAATATTTTCACTGAATTCAATTGAAATGTTCTTAAGAGTTTTCTTCTATTTCGCAGAATAAATTTATTGAGGTTTAATTTAAGTGGCAACGAATAAAGTTGTTACTGTTAAGCAATTTAATTGATTGTTAATGCAGGCCTAATGGGTTCAGCGTGCGACTCTCATCCCTGAGGTCGTAGGTTCGATCCCCTACTGTGCACTAATGGACTTCTATGTGCGCATTTAATATTCGCTCGGATGGTCAAGGATATCACCGAGAGGAAACCGGCTTGCCTTAGACCCAAAAAGTGGACGGCGTGTGTCAGACACAGGAGGCTGATCACCTACTTGCCTATTAGATTGACAAATGATAATGAAACAGATACAGAAATCTGAGACCCAGAACTAAATAGCTTGTAGCACCACCGATTCATTTATTTCCTTTTAATAATTATTGAATACTTTTTATAAACGTATCACCTAGAGAGCTGTATACTTTGATTTTTAATTCCGTAGAATTCTGACATTTTGTAAATGTTGCTACTAAAAAAGTTCTCTACCGAAAAAGGAACAAATTTGACCTATTTTAGGGCAATAAAATAAAATGCTACGTATTGTTTATGTTTTACCTACAAAAAGGTATATCTTAATATTTACTCAAGTGACCTAATACAAAAATAACAAATATTTCAATATCACGAACAATATATCGAATTAACTTTAATTACTTTATTATATTCTATAGCTGGCATCACTGCCTACTAATTCCAGGTTTAGTAAACCTTTAAAAAAAATGTTATCTTTACTTGTGCGTTTTTTACTGTTTGTGATGACAAGGGACGTAATTATCAGTCGCCGTAAAACCACTTTTAATGTTGAGCACCGCACCTAATAAGATGGATACATTCACTAAAAAACAAAATGTTTGTATAGAGTAGAGAGAGTGCCGGGCGAAAAAGGCTTGTAATCTCTGAAATTTCAAAAAATTATGGCTGTCAGAATTCTACGGAATTAAAAATCAGAGTATAATTTTGTTTTTTCTTGGTGCCCTCGTGAAGCGCCACCGCCGACATATCCTATAGGTACAGTCACAGCTTTGAATTATGGTGCGTTGGATGGAAAGTTGCAGCATAATAGTATATAATAAATATTACTTGATTTATCTACAAGTTTTCCTTTACGACATAATCGCTGCCAAAATCCAACCTAACTCAGAACATACCATTTTTATGGTGCAAACTCCAATTTAGCAGACCAGTGAAGTTATGCGGCAGCTGGTCTGTTTATAGGGGACGTAAACCACACTGTCATCGCATCTCACCTAACTTTATAGTCGAATAAACTTTCGGCTCACCATTTCCATAGAATCATAGATTCCGCTTATATATTTTAGTTGCATCGAAAAGAATTTGAAAAATCACGCTCGTGACACCAGCAAAAAACCAACTGGAATTCTCTAAACACGATGTGGCTTTGATATGTGTGTTAATGACGCATAGAATGCTGATCATCTGTGTTGAAAAGTGATGCTTCTTATAGTACCATCTCCTTGCGAAGGTTGGCGATCATCATGGCTAGTTTAATTTTAGATGCTGCGCTTCTAAACAATGACTTGGTGCTTTGACCAAACCATTGTCTAAGGTTTTTTAACCAAGACGTGCGTCTGCAGCCAGGTCTCCTTCTACCTGCCACTCTGTCTTGTGTGATTAGTTGAAGGAGCTCATATTTTTTAGTGTTACGTAGTTTTCTTTTCTTAACCGTCATAAGCACTTCTTTGTTCTTCTGCATTCTGTCCAGCACGGTTGTATTTCGTATGCGGTCTGTCCAAGATATTTTAAGCATACGTCGATAAACCCAGATCTCAAACGCTTCCAGTTTTTTGGACATAGTCATAGTCCAAGATTCTACGCCGTAGAGCAGCACAGAGAAAACGTAACATTGCGCAAAGCGCGTTCTAAGCTGAAGAAAAATGATGCATTAAACAGAAATATGTCTGATACGAAAATCTTTTTTTACCGACATTTTAATTTTAATTATTAACTTATTTGCATCCAAACGTATTTAAAACATTTAAATAAACTTGCCTGTACTACCGAGGGAACCAACACGGCTGTGGGTTCCTAAATGTTGCGACGCAATATATTTAAAAAACAAGTTACGCCATGGCTATCAAACTATTTAATCACTTTTCTAGAAGTTATAGATCACTGCCGTGTATTTTCTTTCAAGGGAAACATAATTAAATTTTAAAAAGAAATGTGCCCTTATAGCTTAGGTGAGTTTTTAGACCATAAGTTTAACAATAATTATAAATATCTTCTTTTATTTTGACATTATATTTATTAATATGTCATTTAGTTTAGTAAAGTTAATCAATCTGAATCTACCACTTTCTTTGCAAATAAACGATTTATCATTATTATTTATTTTATCGCTTTTATTCCTAAATTCTCTGGAAACTTAATCACTCTAAAAGAAGGCTCTTTGTTCGTCGTCATGGAGAACTGATAAAATTCTCAAAATCGCATAATAAAAATAAGATTATGTATCCTTTGAAAATTTAGTATGTTTTCTTTTGTTTACAGCCTACGCCTATATACTGTAATTTATATCGAGAGAAAAGATATATATGTGTTTCGAAATTAGGCGTGACTTCCAGTTTATGTATTAGGATGTTGCGATTTAATACCTTCCTTCATGCTTCGTATGTTCTATTTTAAGATAAGTTCTACACTGTGAAAGAGAACATTTTTCAGCGCCTATATTCTTAATACAAGTGTGTTTATTAAGAAATTTCTGCACAAAAAATAAAAGTTGTTTAAATTATTTACCAATTAGGGGATTCATTATCATGTATAATGATATCATTAATAACAACTTATTAAGAATCCTATGTTTATTTCGTTATTGTAGCTTATTGTAACGGAACATTCAATTTCACATTTTGTGTGATGTTCAATATTGTATGCAAATAATCGTTAGAACCATTTAATATAAGTCACGTACTTAATCTGAAATCACTTCCCCTTATTCTTACTTCGTGATACCTTGAAACTTTGTGTTTTCGTGACACAGAAGATAATAGAAGGTAGGTCTATTTTTCCATACCTACAACCGATAGGGAATGTTTGCCTACTCGTCATTTGTTTTTTTTTATTATGATATGTTTTTGGCAGTTATTGTTGTTCGTTCTACGTCCTTGATTGAACTGGTATTTATACATCAAAAATTTGTTCAAGAATGTACATTGTGCTGCCAAAATATTTTTGGCTTTTGAATTCAGCCGCTGCCTGAGCGACCAAACTGTGAATGTAGTGACTTTGATAGAGAATTTAACTAACAAGCAAAACAAAAGACTATTTTTCATAAATCGCTATTTTCTTATTACAAGTAACACGAATCTTCAATTAATGTGTGTCATTGTATTAAGGACGAATGACGACCCACTCGTGTTTCCTTAATTAATCTAATTTAATTAGGGAAACGCGCGATTAACGGTAATTACGCCATATCTGCGTAACAACAAAGGAGTTGAGGATTATTGCTGTCATTTTAATATTTAAATGTTATTCAGTGCTAGTTTAAGGTAGTATTCTTATATGTATCTTAAATGTGTGTTGGTGTGTGTTTTTAATAAGGCGCTAATAAAGAAGGAGCGTTCTATTCTTCGGTTGAAACTTAAAGACAAAGTCTACTAACGTAACTAACATTCATAAAGTCGTGGAAATGGGCCGGTCACATTGCCCGCGTTTGTGAAGACAGGTGGGTCAAAAAGACCCTTTCTTGGAAATGCCCAGTGGAATGAAAAAAGAGTGGACGCCCAACAGAAACATGGAAGGATGGAAAAAAGAATGAGAGAAGTGGAACTATTTGGAGAAGGCCTTCACTCCGTCATGTTAAACATTACATGGACTTAATGTAAGCCTGATTATGAGTACTCGAATACAGTCTATTTTTTATTCATCTTAAGTATGACTTATCTGACTTTCACTGAATGGATTTAAATTTCATTGGATACGAAAGTCATAATCAAAACTCTGCTGTGACCAGTGCTCACTTATGTTTCTGAAACCTGGCCCCTTAAAAGACGAGATCTATCTCCTTATTTTCGAGCGGAAGATTCTTCGAAAAATCTTTGGTCCTGTTTGCGACGACGGTGTTTGGCGTATCCGCTACAATGAAGAACTTTATAACATCCTAGACGACGCCAACATCGTCCAATTCATAAAGTGCAACAGGCTCATGTGGCTGGGACTTGTGCACTGATTGGCGAATGACAGAATCCTAAGGTCCTTACTGAACTCACAACCTGGTGGCAAGAGAAAACCCGGTAAACCGAGGCTGTGTTGGTGGGATGGAGTTGTCCAGAATCCCGAAGCAATAGGGGTTCGCAATTGGACGCGGGATGCTCTGCATAGATTGCGATGGCGAAGTGTACTTGAGGAGGCTAAGGCCCACAAGTGGCTGTATAGGATTGAAGATGATGGATGCGAAAGTCAAGCTGAAGTCGACAGACGTATTTTGTAGATATGGGCAGCTTCTGAAGTAAATGAGAAAATAATGGGGACCCCTCTCTATAGCACTCCAAAGAAAAGTCTTCAATGCATCCTGTCTTTACTTGGAGCCAGAACCATAACGCTCACATAACGCACGGCGGAAAGCCTCAGAGTCGCGCAGCGGGCATCTCCGTTCGCAATTGCCTACGAAATTCAAAAGACCGGCGTAAGTGACGTAGTAAGGGTTTTCGCAACATCCAGTCTTCTATAAATTATCGATTATTTTGTATTTTGTAAAGAATAAATAATTCTCTAACCTTACTATTATACATTATACGCGTCATTTCAGTTCGCAATAACAAAGAGAATTGCGCGTCTCCATTGCTTTAAAGAGACCAGCATTTGGCTGTGACATCCCAATCACTCTAATACCTAAAACCTTACTCCGTCGCAAATTCCTTTGTACAGTTGTGAAAATGGTCTCTGCTTGGTATGAAACGATCTGTCAAACTGAAATTCAGATGAATAATTTAGTTAATAACGAGATTTTAAGGCCCATTTTTTAAGTAGGCTTACCATAAGTACCTATGGGTACTGACAAAGCTACAATGCTGGAGTCAAATATCTGCTATTTATTACTATAAATAAAAATACATTAAAATATACTTACATACACACCCCTTAAACCTTTACACTTTATGTCTTTACGTCACATTTATATCTCATTCTAATGAGTTAATTTTCCATACGCTATTTCCATACATTTTCCATACGCCATTGCACCATATGCTGAACTTGCTGACGGAGGTTATTCGCGACCCTCAGCAATTCACACACGAAATGAAAAAAAAAAATGTTTGCTTAGGAATATACAACAAATAGAAGTTTGTATGTTCTTTAAGCGGAAAATAAAAATCGTCGTCAACCTATCTAATTCGTTGACTAGTGTAATACAGCGAATTATAAGTTTCCTTTTTAGAAGCTTAGTCCTAGCTGTGGGCACATGAAGTAACGGCGGACGATGTCGCCTTCTGCCGCATCCATCAGGCAAATTCAATGTGGCACTGTGGTACTGACACATTTCAGTCTTTGCCATGCCAAATTTTTATTAAATACATCGCAAGCACGAATTGTCGGCGTACTCTAAGCTTGCCGTAGCCCATAAAACCAAGAATAAACAAATTCAGATACTTGAGTGAAAGAACTACATCGAAATTAGGTTTCTGACGTCATCTGGGTTCTATTTGAGGGAGTGCCAATGCTTGCCATTTATTAACTTAATAGTAAATATATTTAGTAAATCGAATCAGGAGTTAAGTGATTTTTTGCGACTGTTTAACCCAATAGCATATGTAACTTTCTAGTCTAGCGAAAGAAAATTGCGCTTTTTATGAGAAGCTCTTCCTTTATTTAATTTAACTGAATAGTAAAACGAATAAGATGGAATTATAAACGGTTTTAATACTAAGTAACTGAAGTAGAAGCGGTTTTGAGCGAGCTTTTGTTCGCGAACAATGTGGTCCTCTTGAATGACGTGAAAATACAATATTATAACACCCACTTAAATATTTAAGCTTGTTTTAATCATAAACTCAATATTTTTGAATAGACACCTTTATAATTATAAATATATATAATAATAATACTTATCGTGTCACAATTTTCGTTCCCATACTCCTCCGAAATGGCTCTACCGATTCTTATGAAATTTTTTATGCATATTCAGTAAGTCTGAGAATACTACTACTATCTATATACGGCTACTATCCTCCTAAATATTTATTTTTAGATAATTTTTTTTTTTTTATGATATAACATACAAAAATACATACAACCCTTAATTTTCACCCGTCTACGAGCAACCCCTATTTTTTATTTGTTCATTAAAATCTTAAAACTTGAACTATGAGGTTTATATAAAGAAAAATTCACAGAAAAACCTAAAAAGTTTTAATTCCAGAAAACCGAACAGTCTCTGGGGTAGCATAGCAAAATGTTGGTATGTACTAAAAAGGTAGGCTAAGTAAAATCACATTAAGGAGAAACGAAGTTCGTGGGGGCAGCTAGTAGTAGTAATATATAATAATAATACTTCTTAAACTTACATAAAAGTATGATTGGATCTGCGGATGCTTTGAAATTGAGCCAGTTAAGATATTTAACGAAAATAATAAATAAAATTATTGAAAAGGCGGACACAATTAGTGTAGACTAACAATATCAAATAGCTATTTGTCAGCTTGATGTCTCTCGCTGATAACAATTACTGAAAAGCACTTGAAACGTAGTGTTATATAAATGTTATAACTACCCGTTTTTAACCTTTAAAAAGTGGTTTTAAATAGTACTCAACAATAGGAATATTAATTGAAAAAGATTTTTTACTTCATTTTTAACGCCGATAATTTATTTATATAAATAGAAAACAAAACGTTTTCACCAAAATACAATTAGGGCGAAGTTTTATGTTACAATTTGTCCTCGCCATAAAATTCATAATACTTTTGTCCGCTATAAAGTTATAATGTTCTGTTGTCACGACAAGAGGCTTTGTAAACGGGTGTATTAGTATACAAAAATAGATATATGTGTATACGAAAGTGAGTTTGTTGTGTTTAAAAAAATCAGCAAAACAACAGTTTTTCGTGCTCTGGTACTAAGCAGGTTTGCTAATAAAGGTAACTAACTAACTAGTGTAGTTCTTCATTAACATATATATTATATATATATCGTAGATCAGGGATTACTTTTACTAATTAAGAAAATACCTATAAGGTTTATTCATAATGCTTATGAAATAAATAAATACAAAAAAAGAACAATAAAAACAATAACCAACCTTAAAATATAATAACTAAAATATATTATTAAAAGGAGTCCCTTAAGGCAAGTTTCCGAAGATACTGGCAGCTTTCCCCTTTGAATAGCTAGACTAATTCTTTGTCCGAGGTAGCTGCCAGCTCTTCGGTCTTCTGTGATGTCGACTAACCTATTTGCTATTTCCTTAAAAAGCCTTATAGCGCTAGGACCCCAGGGACCAAGGATCTCGACACCGAATGGGACAAAATCATATTCGGAGCCTAGACCCCTAGTATTTGCAAGCCGCATCACAAGCCGCACCAGCTCTGTTGTTGGTTCTCTGTAGATGGGAAGGTGCCAGTGTGTCTGAACAGGTTGCATCCCATACCAGCACCCGGCCCATCTTCCATGGAGTCAAAAAAACAAAAATTAAGAAACAATTATGAAGCAAACATTGAATATAACATAGAATTGTTGTCTAAGAAATAAGCGTCACTTTCTAAATGAAAAGTTTACCAACGTCAGGGCGGGCGGCTCTTTTATAAATGTAATTATGGCACGCACATGTCAGCGACTGTTAATTAATTGAATAAACATGATAACCCTTTTCCTATACAAATTAGCTTGAAACATTTCTTTAAAAAGGGTTTTTGAAGATGCTATATTTTTCAGGTCAATCGTCAGTCTACTGAACATGGCTTCAACTTAATTTTTTTATATTTTTTTTATTTTATTTATTTATTTATTTTATTCGTTATCTCAAAGATTTTACAATAGCTGATAAGTGATTGGGACCTCCTTTTAAGCGCATAAGCACTTGTGTTAGGAGAACCCGCTCTTCCATTACATAGGTGTACTAACTAATTATAATTTAATTTAACACGTATAGCTAAGCTAAGTATTACAATTTTACAATTTACTAAACATAATCTAAGGTTAAAATGTGAATAATGATATATGTGTGTATGTGTATGTGTGTGTGTGTTTGTGTGTTTATGAGAATGAATTTTCATGACTGATTGTAGAAGTTGACTAATTACTAGTGTATTATGATTCATGATTACCTACAAAGGCTTCAGTGTCTTCATAGCTAAATGTTTCTAGGATGTTAAGTAGCGACGTTTTACATTCATGTTTATTCAATGTGTATATATTTAATATTTTATTTAATTTATTATAAAGTTTAGCAGCTTGGCATTGAAATTGTCTCATAGCAAAACTGATTTAGATCTCTCAACAGGAGCAACAGTATATTTGCGTCTTTTGCTCAGTTTGCGACCATCATATTTAAGAGACTTGTGCAATCTTAAGGTAGTGCAAAAATGTACAGTTGCCTGACCGATAAGACACCACAAGAGGCATAAAGATCAGAAGTGGAAAATCTATAAGGCTTAAACATCATTACTTTTAGTAAAATTCTTTGTGCCCTCTCCAGATCCAGGAACTTCATCTTTGTAGCACCCCCAAACTGGGATACAGTACACTAAAATTGACTGAGCCAGCGATGTGTATATCTGTATTAGTAGATGTTTGTCAGCGATGTGCCTTAGAGTTTTAAATGTCCAAATAAGCTTTCGAATCCTACTTATAACTTGTTCTAGGTGCTCATGCCATGACATTCTTTGATCAACTACCACTCCTAGATATTTAGTGTGATGAACTTTATTTATAGTTTTACATGTACAGTTTACTCTGGTGCTACAGTTATGTATTTTTATTTCTAGATCTGTTTGAGGTTGGGCGCTATTGTATTTAGTGAAGAAAATGTAGTTAGTTTTACTTACGTTTAATGATAATAAGTTTTCTCTTAACCAGTTATCTATTTTGGAAAGCCCTATTTCTGTATGTCGACGCACCGAGTCAATAGTTTTCCCAGTGAAGACAACAGCAGTGTCATCCGCGTAGGAGTAGACTTTCCCACTATCAATTCTTAAATCGCATAAGCTGTTTATATAGATTAAGAATAAGGTCGGCCCCAGAACACTACCTTGTGGGACCCCATATGTGACGTCAGATTGTTCGCTGATGTATTGACCTATTTTAACTGCTTGCTTTCGTTCACTGAGGTAATCAGCGAACAATGTGAGTGGAATACCCCTAATACCAATGTTCTCTAGTCTCTGCACCAGAATAGGGACAGAAACCGTATCAAATGCCTTTTTTAAGTCGATAAAAACTGTGATACATTTATTACCTTTATCAACTTCATTAACAATATGACAAGATAGTGAGGTAACTGCATCTTCGGTTGACAGACCCTGTCTAAAACCGAATTGTGAGTCTGAAAGTAGACTATACTTCTGGAGGTAGGTAATTAGTCTTTTATTAATTAATTTTTCAAGTACTTTTGATATGGCAGTGAGAACGGAGATTGGGCGATAATTTGAAACATCTTCTCTGTTACCATTCTTGTACACAGGTGTAATAATTGCTTGTTTTAGCGCAGGTGGAAACACTCCCTGTCGGAAGCAGAGATTAACCAAATGAGTAATTATGGGCACAACTAGCTCCCTAGTATATTTAAGAAACTTGGTGCTTATACCATCCCAGCCAGGAGCACTGTCAGTTTTGAGACTCACAATAGTCAGGTATACTTCATGAGGGTCAGTTTCTAGAAGCACAAAAGACGAGACCTGGGAACAGTTGGGTCTAATCACATCTGTTCTATTATGTAACGTCGTAACTGGAATTATCTCTTTAGCTAAGTTTTTACCAATGTTTGAAAAATAATCGTTTACCAAATTAACCGATTTTTGAGGAGAAACATTTAAATTTAGTAATTCTAGATTTTGCGTTTTAGGTTGGTTACGATAAGTGAGGGTATTTATTTTCTTCCACAAAGTTTTCGGGTTTTTTATACTCTTAGCAAGGTCTTCTTTTTCATATTTACGTTTGACTTTCTTTATTAAACTATTGCAGAAATTCCTATATCTCCTGTATGTAATTTTAAGAATTTCATTATGAGGATCAGCTCGGAGTTTTGCTTGCATAGCATTTCTATTACGAATACATCTAACAATTCCTAAGGTAATCCATGGTTTAATAAGGCGTTCCTTATTCGGGATAGCTCTAGTGATAGTATTGGATTGAATACACTGCTTTAAAATAGATATTAATTTATTAGTTAAGATTATAGGGTTATTATAGTAAATTAGATCATTTATGTTGCTGTTTTTTAAATAACTTAAAGCGCCTTCCATGTTGATTGAAGATTTAATTTTCGAGGTATTGTAATTCGACTTAGCGAGGTAGGATAGTTTTAAGAATAACATTTTGTGATCAGTAACTGTAGAATCAATAACGGTAATAGACGCACACGTACCTATGCACCTATCAAGTTTTAGTATGAAATGATCTATGCAATTGCTGTCTCGAGTAGGCAGTGTATGACCCGGGAGCAGGCCATGCATGGCTAGCATATTGAGGTAATGTAATCGGATCGAGCGCTCCTGAGATGTTTCACTGGATTTTTGTATTAGATTTATGTTGATGTCTCCTGTTATTATAATGTTATTCTGAGTTTGTAAAGTTACTAAGGGACTATTTAATGAATCTATAAAATTTTCAGCGTTAAGGTTAGACGGGGAGCGATAAATACACAACATGGTATAGTTACCTACTTTGACTCGTAAGCAAGATGCATGTTTTAAATTTATTTCTTGAACGATAGTTTTATGGTTGCATTTTATGTAGACAACTACGCCATCACTACGATTTAGATGGCGGCTTGTAACGAAGTGAGTGTAGTTATCCATTTGGGGTATAGGCTTGTGTGGGTCGATCCATCCCTCGGTCAGTGTTATTACATCAGCTTGAAATTTGAACTCAGATAAAGTTATTAAAAGATCATCAAAATTATTGTAAATGCTTCTTATATTTTGTGATATTATCGTGAAATCAGATTTTTGTATGGTTGTCTGTCTTGAAAAGTCATTTATAGTATGGACATTAGATTGGGCTATTTGTATGTTATCTAATTCGTACATGATTGTAGTCTGACTATCCATAAATGAGTAACCAGATACTTTCCGTACACTTCGAGAAATTATAATTTACTTGGGATAAGAAATTCGCAGTAAAGCCGAGATTGAATAAATGTTTATAATCACTTGTGACGTGTTTGTAGCCATGAGCCATGAGATAAAGTGAGATCGCACTAGAATAGTGTTTAATATATGTGAGTGTATCAGTGCGTGAGTGTAAATAGTATATGTAGTGTAAAGGTTTGTGACTATTGTTTTTTAGAAAAAAACTGTTTAATAATGGGATAACAAGAAAAAAATTTTACAAAAAAAGGACAATAGTTAAAGAGTCATGCCTGCATGAGGCTGTGTACCTGTGATTCGTTTTTGACCTTAATTACCGGGGTGTTTTCATTCTTTCTTAGGTAAACACGTCCGTAAGAAGTCCAACAGAACTTGTAGTCTTTTGATTTAGCTAGATCGCGAGCGAGAAAGTGTAGTCTAGCGCCTTTCGCAGTGAGCTGCTCGGAGATAAACACTGCAGTTTCTTCATTTTTAGTAGCTCCCAGATGCTTCGCTCGTAGCTTTTCTTTATTTTTGATGTTGTAGGTTTTACAAGATTTTAGTAAATCTGATTTAAGAATCGAGGATGATAACTCAACAATTATTGGAGTATTCGTTTTATTAGAATCTCTTTTCCCTTTTAGCCTGTATATGTCTTTTGATATCATCTTTTTAATACCGCTATTCAGGGATTTTGATAAGCTTACAACCATGTTTATTAAGTCTTCCTTTGATTCTGTGGGTAGTTTTGGCATATTTTTTATTTCAATATTAGCCTTACGTTGTTCCCGCTGCAATTCCTCAAGCTTGTCCTCTAAAATTATAATTTGTTCTCTGTCTTGCTTTAAACGTACTTCAAGCTGTTCTATTTTCTTCCTAAGGTCTTCATGTTGCGATGAGAGGAATGCAAGGCTACTTTCTATGTTGGTATTACTCTCTCTGATCTCTACTTGGGCAGACGTTATTTTTTTAAGCTCTTTTTGTTGTTCCGCAAACAATGACTTAATCATGCCTTTCATCTCTTTTTAAAACTTAATAATTCATCCTCAAATCCATGCTCTTTAGCCCTTTTTGACGTTGTTGAACATAGCTCGGTGGTTCATTGTCACCGTAAAGGTCTGTGTGAAAAGTTTCCATTTTGTCGACGTTTGGCTCAGAAACACTTTGTGATTTATTGGCCATAGGAGAGCGTTGAACTTTTGGCATCTTATAAATTCACTAATTGGGAAAACACAAAATTGAATATGAATTTATAATTGGGCCAGACCCTTATTTTTGCTCCGCTACCGCTTTCGCCTTTAAATTGCACTAAGCGATTAATTAATATGACTCCGCACAGCTTTATTCTAGCGTCGCATCGGCGCGTACGCAAAGTAAAGCGTAGCTCACGAAACTGTTTCGTTCACTGTTGTTGTCCTTCTCACCCGTAGTTAATTGACTTCTTGCGCGTTATGGGCGCCTGGTACTTCACCAAATTTGCGGACAAGATATTATATTTAATTTTTTTTTTTTTTTTTTTTTTTATTTTTTTGTGTTCTTGTTCATCTGCAATCGGCTATCAGCCATAATCAGATATTTTCTGAGGTTAATTTTGGTTGGGTGCGATTCCATTGAAAGGCACCGTAAGTGTTGGTAGAAACTGGATTTTTATTGTAGGTCAGTTTCTCTGGTCTAGGTCTAGTATTTGCCATCTTTTTTAGGCGAGTTACATCATCTCCTGGGGTTAGCAGATTCTTAGCCAGCTCATTTGTATGTTTGGTTAACCTTTCCCTGTATCTACTACTGTTTTTGCGGATTACTTCCTTTACGGTTGGCATCTCCAGATATTCGTGTATTTCCGTGTTTCTCACAAACCAGTGTGCACATGAAATAGTTCTCAGTGCAATGTTTTGAAATCTTTGGAGGATTTCGATGTTAGAATTGCTTGCACAGCCCCAGAGTTCTATTCCATATGTCCACACTGGTTGTATGATGGCCTTGTACACAAGCAATTTGTTACTCAGGGTCAGCCTAGATTGCTGGCCTAGAAGCCATGATAGCTCTTTGAATTTCAAGGTGGCTTCTGTTTTCTTGGCTTTTATATGATTAGCCCAGGTCAGTCTTCTGTCCAGATGTAGTCCGAGATATTTCACGCTGTTTTTGCTTGGTAACGGTTTGTCTTCTATATGCACAGGTGGACAGTCGCCCTTTCGCAGTGTAAATGTTACTTGTATTGATTTAGTTATGCTAGGCTTGATTCTCCACCTCTGCAGCCACACGTTCACCTTATTGAGCTGTTCCTGTAGTTTCAGTGAAGCGTTATTCGCGTTTACATCGCTTGCAAGGCATGCAGTGTCATCTGCGTATGTTGCTGTTACGACATTTTCTGTTTCCAGGCAAGTCTGCCGTATATATTGAATAAAGGACTGGGCCAAGCACTGATCCTTGTGGAACTGAGGCAGTGATGTAATAGAGCCTTGAAAGTTCCTCCTCATACTTTACTTGGAATCTTCTTTGATCTAGATAAGATTTTAGGATCATATAGAATGAGTTTGGTAGGAGGGTTTTCAGCTTGTACAACAATCCTTTGTGCCAAACTCTATCGAATGCCTGCTGAATATCTATGAATACTGCTGAACAATATTCTTTTTTCTCTAGCGATTGTCTTATTTTGTGAACCACTCGGTGTACTTGTTCTACAGTAGCATGTTTTTCCCGGAAACCAAATTGGTGATCGGGTATAATTCTTTTTTGGTCCAGGACTGGTTTTAGTCTCCGCAGAAGAGTTTTTTCAAAAACCTTAGATATTGTTGGGAGAAGACTTATAGGCCTGTATGAGCTAGGTTCTGTTGGGGGTTTCCTGGCTTTACAATCATAATTATTTGTGATATCTTCCATAGCTTTGGGTAGTACTGTATTCTAAAAATGGCATTGAATAACATTGTTAAAAGTACTATTGCTTTTCTAGGTAGTTTTTTAAGGATTTCACCCGTTATTAGGTCGAAACCAGGAGCCTTTTTGTTTTCCAGATAGCTTATTGTGCGCATTAATTCTTGTGGAGTGACAAGTTTTAGCGGTAGTGATAACTGCTGGTCACTGTTGATCATTCTATCCACTTCCTCTTCAAACTCAGTCATGGATGATTGGTTTGGTTTGAAGACTTCGCTTAGGTGTCTAGCGAAAAGTTCAGCTTTTTCACTGCCGCTCTAGCCCACGGATCGTTCGTAGATATCCTTATAGGTGGTATATGGTTATGTGGTCTTTTAAAGTTCTTAGTTATTTTCCAGAGTGAGTAATTATCCTTCTTATGAGCCGAGAGTGTACAGAGTTTTTCTTGGAAGGTTGTGTTTTGATTTTCTTTTAATTAACTCTTTTAGTTCTCTAGATATTCTATTGAATTCCGACCTGTCTACATCTGATCTGCTGGTGTGTAATCGCCTTCTTTGTCTTCGTTTTTCTTCCAGTTTGTTGCGTATTTCCAGTGGTATGTTACCTAATTGATTGGAAGAGCTCAGTGTCGGGGTGGCACGCCACGCAGCTACTTGTATGAGATTCGTGATGTAGAATGTTGTCTCATCTATATCTTCTTCTGTTTTGAGCCTAACCTTTAGTTCAACTTCATCTTCTAAGTATTCAGCAAATGCGTCCCAGTCTGTTTTATGATTATATAGCGCCAGTCTCTGTGCTCTATGTATAGCGGAAACGCTAAATGTTGCTATGATAGGGGTGTGGTCAGACCCACCATCAGACGATGATGCCACGTCAAAATACACATCAGACAGTCCCTTCACCACAAAAAAGTCCACTAGGTCGGGTATTCTGTTGACATCTGTTGGCCAATAAGTTGGTTTACCTGTTCCCAGTGTAATAAGTTTGTGTTTATCGACACATTTTTTCAACTCACGTCCTTTGCTGTTTGTCAATCTTGATCCCCAATGAGTGTGTTTACAGTTCCAGTCCCCACCACTTATGTATCTGTTTCCCAAGCTTTTAAAATAGCGGTCAAACATGTGTTGTTTCGGTTTATGCTTTGGTGGACAATATACAGCGCTTACATTGATGGGGCCCATGCTTGCATTTATAGTGATGGTAGTGGCTTGCATCCAGTCTTCCCGAAACTCGCTATGGAGGTGGTGTCCGATGTTACTCTTTACAATTACTGCTGATCCTCCGTGTGATGTGGTATCGGGATGGTTAGTATAATATACGTCATAGTTGTCTATCTTAATATTCTTACGGTCATTTAGGTGGGTTTCAGATATTAAACCAATGTCGATTTTGTTATGTTTTAACATTATTTCTAATTCTTTTTTATTTGGCGTTAGGCCATTGATATTCCAGGTAGCGATACGTAACGACATCATTGTGGAAGCCTACTGATGATTGTCATGATGAGGTTCATCATTGTGCTCAGTTGTGAAATGAGTTGATCGATTCTTTTCAGTCTGTTTCACTATAAGTGCTTCTAGACTGAATCTATTTTCTTGCCCGAGTTCTATTTTTCTCAGGTATGTTCTTTGTGACTCATGGTCAACGTGGTTTTCTGTATTTGTTCTCTGTGAATCTATATGGTCAACTTTGTCTTTCCTGTGTATCTGTCGTTCCGTTTGGTCAGTGTTATCTCTCGTGTATGTTTTTTGTGTCTCTGTATGGTATGCTACAGTTTTGGTTGAATTTTTGGGAGCTTCACTATAGGGTCCCAGGGATTCTTTTTACGCTTGGTAGCCGATGTTTCAGTTGGGTAGTCTTGGAGTGATTATCAGGCTCAATGACTATCACATCCATGTCATTAGGGGCTCATTATTTTCAGAGTTCTTAGTCCGCACTTCCAGAGTGGTTCTTGATTTTAGATATGGCTGGACCTTGTTTCCAATTTTCTTTCTTGCTAGGACTTCCCTATACACCTGGCATCCTTTGTAGCTAGCAGGGTGGCTTCCTGAGCATAGTGCGCATACTGCTGGAGTGCTATCATTTATTGTGCACGTAGTAGTTTTATGTGCCCCAGCACACTTTACGCATCTGTAAGGCCTCATACAGTTATTTTTGCTGTGCCCATATTGTTGGCACCTTTTGCATTGTACCACTGTCATTTTTCTTATTGGGTCTTCTATCGTGACTTTCTGGTTGTATATGACTTTAATTTCTTTGACAAATTTATTATTTTTCATGTGGAGCCACATTGACAAAAATGTATTTAGTGGCTCTTTGGTTCCTTGTTTCCGGGCAGTAACTATTTCTCCTTGTACTTTGTTTCCAGTTTTTTCTACTGCTTCTATAATGGCATCTTTAGGTGTGCTGAAGTGAAGATGTTTAATAACAATCCTCATGCATTTTTGGTCTTTGCGTGTAAATGTGTGACCTATAAGCCCTTTACTTCTTATGTGCTCGATCAGAATCTTATATTTGTCAACCGTGTTAGACGAGATTATTAGCTGGTTTTTGGATACGATTTTATAGGTGTAATCATTCCTTTCAATAACTTCTTCGATGAGTTGGGTGAGTTTTTCAAGGTCATCAACACCATACAAAATTATTGGTGGTGGTTTAGGTGTTCTCTTGGCTGTAGCTTCTCCTAGTTCCACGTCTAACAAAGCAAAGCTGTTGTTTGTCTCTATATTCGATGAGGTATTTTGTTCAGGAGTATTTATTCCTCGGCGTTTGTTAATGATTGCCTCCCGTCGCTGTGTCTTTTTGGCGTGATGACTCCTTGAGTCTTTTTCTTCGGGAGACCGATTTCTTTTTGATTTGGTACTCGTTGCCAGGGCACACTAGGTTTGTATGAATTTTTGTTCCTGTGTAGGTGCCTGTTTAACAGGTATCATATGTTCTTGTTGGACTTGGGAGACATCACTGAGTGAAGATGAACGAGTTCTATTAAAAAGTGCAGGGTGAAAAAGCTGCTGAGTCAGAATTTTTTGCTTCTTTTCTGTGGTTGATTCCGCTTGGTGTGGCAAAATTCCCCCCTCCAGAATACGAGGGGCCGCCTGGGTATTGCTTAGTGACGTCGTTGATTGACGAAGATTTAGGTGGTGTTCTTTGCATTATGTTCCCACGAGTAGGGTCGAATAAACAGGTCGCTTCCAGGGTGACGCCCTTTTTCCCAGAAGAAGGCACAGTACGACAACGTTTGCCAGTTTCGTTGAAGTTGGACGCTAGAGACTGAATTATCCCATCAGCCATATACACCTCATGTAGGGGCATACACATACCTTGGCGCGTTTCCCACCGTAGTATAGGGGTAATTTATTATAGAGGTTTTCTTCCTCGCGGCCCAGGTGATAAAGTCCAGACCCCCGGTCCCCGTGAGACATGACCACAGGTTTACGGTTTGAGGTGGCTCTTTCGAGTCACACTTGTTGCTTGATCGGTTTTGAGGCGCCGATGACTCGCCTTCGCCCGTCACAGTCAGCAGTACAGACCCCGAGGAGGATGTTATTGTGTGTAACCCGTTAACAGATCTGTACAGTATCCAGGGAGGCGACTGGGACGCCTGTGAATCGGACTTTCGGGTGCGCGCAATATAGCCAAGCCACACACTCGCAAGGCGTACGCTAGCAAACACAGCATTTTTTAAGCATGCATCCAGCATCAATGCACACCACCGTGTACTTGACACCCTTTCCCCCTAATATTTAATTTTATAAAATATTTTACGTAAGCTTACACGTCTTAACGCTTTCGCGGTCCGAGAGGAAGAGGATATATAGCCGTAATAACAAGACCACACCCAAAAAGAAAAGAAACAAGTTTCGCCAACTAGAACCAATGTGGTGCCAGACGGCGTGCACAAACTAAAAGTTTATCTTTTAATATACATAAGTTGACTTAGATAAAAATTACAATAATAATAATAAATCGTTTCCGTCGTTCCACAACTGAGCGTTTTTAAGGCAGTTTTTTTCGCGCACCACCACTATGTGGAACCTACTGCCCACTGAAGTATTTCCGTAAAATTTGACTTAGCGTCCTTCAAGAAAAAAGCGTGACAATTATTGAAAGGCCGGCAATGCACTCGCGAGCTCTCTGGCATTGAGAGTGTCCATGGGAGGGCGGTGTCACTTAACATCTGGTGAGCCTACTTTTGCCCCTGCCTTGCGATTCTGTAACTCACATTTCGAACTCACACAGCGGTTTTCGTATCGGCGGTCGCTCTCAAATCAGTCGTGAAGCAGTCATTTTATGATTTGGCATTCTGATAAACAATAAACTACAAGCTCCCACCTTTTCAGTGAGTTCGAAAAGTGAGTTACAGAATCGCAGGGCAGTTCTATAAAAAAAACCTTTATTAATGACACAAATATGGTTGTAAGAAAATTCATCTTATATTTTTCTCACTGTCAAACGTTTCTTAAGTCTCACCACTAGGCAGCCCCTCTATGGTGTGTAACAAGATTACAAGTATTTCGTGGTAACATGTATTTAGTATATAACAAATTATAAAATACTGGAAAGGAGCCTAAGACATTCATAACAAAATGTCCTAAGGAATGGACTAGTTAAAGTGATAAAAAAATATTAATCTTTATTCATATTAATCAACAGGTAAGGTTGTTTGTAAATACATAGATGATAAAAACTCCCTACGTATGTGGACAATTCATGCATTCGGTTTAGGAAGAACGATTACGATGTACTGTTGAACACGCGCCTTCTTAAACCACCAGGAAATAGTTGTAAACTTTTCTAAGTATAATGTAATTTTAAGGTTTATTTTTGTCCTTAAAAGATCCTGCAGAAAGGATAAATCGTGAAATCATCTACAGCGAGTTCGCCGGTGCGTAAGACATCGATTATTTTTATCTTAATGACATTTAACTTGGTTACATTTAAATTGTATGAGAAAATTGAATTTTGGTTATTAAGAATGTTTTTATGAACAAAACTAACCTACGAATCTAAACATCTATGAATATTACGTCAAAAATATAATTATTACTTACGGGTTGAATACCCAAAGTATGTACTTGGCGGCGATAAACCTACCATTTGTACCCTTAATGCGTTTCTATAATTACCGCGATTCGAGTTATTTGTCTTGTTTGGCCTACCAGTAGGTATTATTTCATAAAGAACGTTCCCCTTTCATCTACGGTGTATCGAGGCCACAAACATTATTCATTCCATGCACCAGTAGTTTATGTTTAAATTTAAAACCTGAAACTAATGAGTAGACAGCTCTTTTAGTATAATATACTCGCGGCATTAGTTAAAACAGTGAACGCGAAAACCCTCTCAAAACCGTGTCACCTTACAATACTAAATTCTAAACCCATTAACACACCACAACACTCAGCTGTTTAGACAATAGTGTACACCAGTTAGGTTTTAATTGGAGAAAGTTGTCGAATGAAAGCTACATAATACTTGGTTGGAGCACTCGTGAGCTTGTCACTCGTCGCAGGTAAGTGACGTCAAATAGTAAGCAGATGCTATGCTTTACTTTGAATACTACTTTTAGTATTAAATGATTCTATTTTTATTTGAACATCTTATATTTTTGGAGGACAGATAAAAGGTATTTCGTGTCAATAAATTTAAGATGATATGATGTGAAATAGTTCCTATTGATAGATTTATGCATTCATACCATTCATTCTAAAACAAGTTTGACCAATATCCAAATACAATGTACAAGGCATAAACGCATTATTTTTGCCCTCCACTATTTGCAAACTACAATAGAATCTGGTAATTAAAGTTCTCAACATCTCTAAGGCACTGAGACAAGCTGAGGATAGAGTGGTGTGGAGGTAACATGTCGACGTATCGTTTAAGGATATTCAAGATCTTTAGTAATGAAGACTACAAACAAAAATGATTCGCAAGATAGACCAGTCCTTATTACTTCCACAGACTAAAATAACAATTACTTTTATGCATAGTAATGAAAATGTAGATGTGCATAGATACTATCCATCTGGTAATAATAATATGCGGTATAGCAAAACATCATGAGGAAATCACCATGCTGTACGCCCCAAAATTGACGTCATATATCTGGCACAGAAGGCAATCCTTGTCTATTATTAAATCACTAAAACAAATCTAAGGCTAAGCTTTGGGCTTCGGTTAACGCGAATTTTTTTTAATACCCTTTGAAATATTTAACTGCATAACATAGCACGCAGTTATCGCTCACTCTCTAGCCAATACACAAGCTCTCGTATTTAACAAAACTAAAGAGCCGCGTCCCCGGAACCTTGTTACGTATAATTAAGTACAATTTCAGTTATCGCTCCGTCTCTCATTCTCTCGACTTGAAAAGATTTTCTCGCTCGCTATTCAATTTATTTTACGTCGGGTTATGAATTTCCAACTACTTTGGATTGTTATAGCATTGTTCTCGTACTTCTTAGAAACCGGATCATGGAATTCCAAGTTATAACAAAATACAATTCAAAGAATATAATTGACAATATCGGTAATATAATTATAGAATACAGAAACAAAAACGTATTACAATTATTTAATTGATGATACGAACCCCATGAGAATATTACAAACCTATGATTTTTTAATCATTTTCTTCATCAATGAATTTCTTGAGTTCCTTATTCAATATTGTGCGACTTCATCTTGAAATAAATACAGATCAGAACTATTTATCGAATAAAAACACCTAAATTCAGGCATAGTAGCGCTTCGTGTATTGTTGATATACACTGGAGTTATTACTAATAGGCCGCAGGTATTTTAATAGGGAGGTGCTGGTGTAAAGAAGCGATGCGCTGTGTACTAGCCTAGCACCCCATCGACACTAAACGTTACTACTAAATCCATTTTTGCCATTTAAATCTTGTTATTACTACTTAGATATTGATTATAGTTAGTTTTTTAGTTTTTTCTTTAAAATATAAAGCTGTCGTTTGTTGGTTTAATTCAGGTTTATTTTTTTATGTAATATTAAGTACATTTTCTGTTTTCTTTTTCATATATTTTGTTTATCAATGTTATTTTGGCTTTGTGTATTGTCAAAGTGTTTTATTTTGACAATATGTGTTAGGTGTAAGTGTAAATAAATAGATCCCTATTTTCGTTTCATTGACAATTCTTCTTGAGGCTTTAATGCCTATTGTACATCGAGGATGAAATAAAACATATTCTTCACGATGTTTTCCTTATAGAAACGTTGTCCAGATCCTAGCAACAGTCCGTTGTCTTCCTCTAAATACTAATACTACTCGATATAAATATTCAGAGTTGGTCACCAGTTAGTTAAATAAAGGAACCGAACATTAGTTTGCGGTTGCCAGCATTAGGGCTAATGTCTCGTGAAATGACGTGTTATACTGCGGTAGATCCGACCCTTCCTCTTCATTTGCTGCGATTGTTGAATTACTGTGCGGTTACTATATTAACCCTACTATTAATAGTGTAATGTGTAGTTCTAACTATCCAATAGGGCAGTCGCACACCTGCTTATTACATACATATTCATGATGTATTGATTGTAAAAATCTAAATATTATTTCCGAATTAGAACCATTTGCTTTTTACATTAGAGTCTGTCGTGGGATTTGACGTCTCTGCAATGCTAAATTACCTTTATTGTTATACTGTCAGCACTGTTATAGTTTATAGTTCGACAGTCATCTTGATAATTAATATAAAAGTCATCGGAATGGAATTGGATATGAAGTTATATGAACATAGGTCCAGTAATTTTTCAGATATGGGGTCACGGGTTATCAGCAGATTGAGGACATAATAATAATTTATTTGCAAGAATATGGTGCAAAAATATATGGTGGTCAAAAGTCGCATCTTCCACACATGGCGTGCTAATTTGTCTTAAAAGGAATTTTACATAGAAGTTACATAAATTCTGTGTCAAATAAACTATAGTCTATTCTTATATTATTTTATATCTACATCATCACGTTATTAAAATCAACATTAAGTGTAATGTTTGACGCAAATTATTATTTTCCAAAAGTAGTACATTAAGTCGATTTTTAAATCTAATTTTTCGAATTCGAAATCGAATTTTAATCTAGTAGTAAGATCTATGAGGTACCAGTAAAATAACTCTGAAAAGTCAATAAATTTTCAAATTGTTAATTATATATTTTTTGCTCCCTACGCAAAAGCTTTTATGGCAATTCTTAGATGCAAGTCAACTACATTAACTTCGTTCATATTTCTCCAACGGTTTCAGCTGCCTTCTATATTACTTACTCAGACTAAACTCCGCGAAAGTCGCTTTAAAGATTTGCATTCAGCTCGAGAGCGAATTGTGTTTTTATTGTTCAGATAAGATACTCTTGTCGCAATTTGAGTATATTCAAGTTATGGAGTGCGTATTCGAGACTGGATGATAGCTGAATGTATATTTGTAAGAAAATATAAAGTATTTATTATTACGCTACGGTGCTTTTTGAAGTCATACTTCTTTTGGTTAGGGAAAAATGATGAGAGTAAATTTTTACGATACGCGCGCACACCGTCACAAAAAAACGACACCCTAAAGTTAGCTATAGTAAATATTTTAGATTTTCTATTGTAAGTGTCGTTTTTCCTATAAACGTAGAATAAAATTTTTGAAAAGATTTTTATCTTGTTACGTCAAAGAAGTATAACTTCTAACGCGTGTACATATTAGCACACACACGTTTTTTATTTATATTAAAAACTTAAGAAAATTATTAAAACAATGGCCCATTATTTTCACTCTATTATCACGAAAGGTTTTATCAATAAAAATACTTCCAATTAAGTAAGGTTTTGCCAAAATCTTGGGATTCAGTGTCAACTCTGGCAACAGTATCCAGTTGCCATTCACCAACGTGAAAAAATAACTAGTACGTTTTTCTTATTACTTAAAAACACATTTTACGTGGGCGCATTTCAAATGGTCATTTAATTCCTTAGCAAAAATATGTTTAAAAATTAGTAAAAACCTTTTAGCTTACCATGCTGTTAGGTACATAAAAAGCACACGTCGAATTGATTATTCGTTTTTTTAAGTCGGTTAATAAGTGAACGAAATAGTTAACTACATGATTCAGACATCTACCGGTTTTTCTTCCTTGCAGCTGATTGTATGTGACAGTAAAGCCGATACGCCATCATTGCGATTTGGTGATCTGATTGTTAGTTTTAACGGAAAGTCAGTGCAGACTGCAGAGTTTAAATTAAAATATTCATATCTCCTTTCATCACAGCGTAACTAAATTTGACAGAAAGAGACAAAAGAGTACTTGGTATGTGTACCTGGTTAAGAGAAGGGGTAGATAAAAAAAATTAACTTTTCAACGGATATAAACTAAAATGTATAATTAAATAACTAGTGACTACTGACCACTTTGTGGAAAAGCATTTTAAACGTAATTATTAACGTTATTTATAACAGTTTGTTATAAAGTAATACGTATTTTTTAAACAATAAATGAAAGTTTGAATAAATGTATGAATAAATGTATTTAAATACTCGATTAAGTATTACATAATTCGTCATTTCTTAGAATACACCTCTCGTTCCCCGCTCATAATGAAATCGTTGCTTCATCGGCTCGGTGGATGCGGACATGACAAGGAAAATTAAGCTTTATTTTAAGACTTACACTTTAAACTTTTTCTCCTTTTGCTAATTAAACAATTGACCAATTAATTATATAATATTTTCCTTATTATTTGATCGTGATGCCATTTAATTTGACGAAATTATTTGTTTTTCGGTAACATGAAAGAAGTAGTATTGTCTTTTATTAACATAACTTTTACACATTTAAAGAAACACACTTTTTTAACGGATTGAAGCTATGTAATATTATAAACTTATAATTATTTTATATTTTACATAATTTTAAATTTATAATAATTACATAGCTTTAATCCGTTAAAAAAGTGTTTTTCATGAAAGAAGTAGTTAAACACTAGTGTTATTCTTGATGTTCTATGTGAATAAATGTCCTACCCATATTTGAAAATCAAACTCGATAATAATTTAAAAATCTGCTTTGCAAATGATTAGATTGAAGAATGCTAAATTCGATTTTTTAATTTAAATTTCTTATTTTTAAAATTTAGCCATCATGACCATACTTTTTTCTATAAAGATATAAAATAATACTTTTTTTCGATAATCATCTCCCCAATGAATAAATCTAGTTCTCATAATACTAATACTACGTAAGCTTAAAAATAAACGGTTGAATAAACGTTAATATAAATTATAGCAAAATAGCTCCATAAACAGCTGGTTATTTCTCCCGAGATGTAATGTAAAGGTGCATCAGGGCTGTAAGTTGTTTTGCTTAATATATTATGTGGAATCTAGTACGACGTTGCACATTTATCATTGCCGGCAACCCTGAGTCCGTTATATACAGCGTATTTCATCAAATTATTATTACTTTTGTTTTATTTTAAAACAGAATATACAGCCAGGTCAAAGTCAACATCCGGGATGGTTCGGACGTTGCTTTTTTAAAAACGATTCTGTTTTTGAAACACAACAAACAATGGGTGCAAATTATCTCGATTTCTTTTTTTATCTATTAATATACTTATGTTTTCTGTTTCATATATTTTGTTTATCAATGTAATCTGTTTTAGCTTTATATATTGTCTAAGTGTTTTATTTTGTAACATAGATATGTGAAGCTGTAAGATTGTTTGCTTATAAAGAAATAAATATTATGAAGGAGAGTACGTATACGTATCGACCCGAAAGATTGCATCACTCCAATGGAGCCAACAGCTGAATGTGGCGATATGGTTTTATGTTACTTTAGTCAACGCTAGGTTATAGCTTTAGATTATATTATAGTAGAGTTTAGAATGAGTTTGATTATATTTTACTTTATCTATCTGTTTGTAGGTTTTAATCTATGTATCCTTAACGGCCTCACTGAAAATCAATGCTGTCATACCAAGTCTTCACGAGTTACTACTGCGCACTATGTTTTTCTTCCTATATTAACTTTTAATTTTACATTTAGTAGTAATCATAACAATCAAATATACAGCTGTATTTATTTTCTAAACCTACATAGTAATTAAAAATGAATAAAAAGAAAATTAAAACAAATTTAAAAAGTGTTACCTTAACGCTGGCAGCATTTCCTCGCTGTATTGCGATACTTATTCGTTGAGCGAGGAAAGCACCAGCTCTGGGGTTACCGGTACTATCTACCAGGCGCCAACTTAAATTTTTAATCAGCGCCTGTGCACTTGAACCCCACGGCCCAAGAGTCTAATCCAAAGGGAACAAAATCGAAGTTGGAAGAAATACTCTTACATTGTTTATATATAGTTTATTTTTATTTGTCTATATTTAGTTTTACCATTCATTGATAATATTTTATGTCGTATTTAAATCTCTTTTAGCTGTTGCCCTCGCAACTTCTGTAATAACATCTCAAAACAGAAAGTGGGAAGTATCTTTATTTTATACTATGTCAAGACTAATACCTTGAATTGTTGTGTGGTTGACTAAACCGTGATGGAATCCGTAATTATCTATCATTATTTTTGTATGTGATACTCGTGGCTGTAAAAGAAAATATTGTTATTTTTTAAACTCAAACAAGCCTACGTACTTTTTGTTTTATGTACACAAGGCTGTATGCCTTTGGTGTACATAAAAAGATAGATGTTATTTCTTTAGCTCATTAAGCAAGCTTATCACAACTTTCCGGTAGACTGCCTTTTTGTAATTAGCTGCGATTGTTTGCGGAATAATTTACAGACAGCTGCGAGAAATATTTCTTTTAACAATTAATGTAAATTATTCAAACATTTTACGCTAAATAAGATTTTTCTAGCATTTTACATTTGTGAACTTCATAATTGCTTTTTCATATCTCGCATTTAATTCTCTTTCATAATATGTGCGAATTATGGAAGAAACCGAGTATTTTATATGAATTCAAACAATGCTTTGTTTTGAGTTGAAAGGTCAACGAATTTACCAATCTATTACATATAAAAATGAATTTCGACCTTGGTCATCGCAACACAACAGATATTTTGTTGTTGGAATTTCGCTAATTCCGATTCTTAGGAGAAGGTTATCAAAGAACAACTTAAGGAAGATGAGCGGAACATTGGAAAATTTGAAAAACGAAACGACAATATTTATTTTACATAACTGTCAGTCGTTTGAAATATTGACAGAATTCGCTGCACATGTCGTTTAACACAGATCATACAGCATTACAATAATATTTTCTTATTGATTACAACAATTCGAATTCAATAATTATAGTAAAGAAATTTCATTTATTATTAGCATTATGCCACCTGCACCTACTATCGAGGCGACACATTGGTTCTAATTTGTATAACTTGCTTATTTTTTTAAGTGAAACTTCTTTATCGGCGTTGAGAAAAATTTACCGTCACATTTTTCGGTTACGCGTCACATTTATCCGATACGCGCCATCTTTTTCTTGTCCCTACCACGGCTGATTCGAAGAGATTCGAAGCCATAAGTAACAAAAATATATAATAACGATAACAATGATTGTAATAATTCTATTACAATTAATGAAAATCTGTTATAATCTTAGTAGTAATAAGGCAAAATGAAATAATTGTATTATTTGTATTAATGACTATGATAAAGCTTTCTGTAAAGTTGCATATAGTTGATCATTTTTCGAAAAATAAGGTCATAAAGAAGTTTCACTTCTTACGTGTGTACGTACACCTAGTACACGCACACATTTTTCAGTTTCAGTTCAAATGTTTATCGTTAAAAATACGAACTTATAACTAACATCAAATTAGGGGTAGTGGGGTTGCGACGCTAACAAAACCCCAACTTGGCTTATTTAAGGGTTCTTAAATCTAAGTGACACTTCAATATAAGTGTAATCGACCTATTGGACATTATCGGCAACGAGAATGTTATATTACAATTTATGAGTGTGGGAAAAACAAAAGGGCTAATTTTGGCTTCAAGTGTGCGATGATAGCTAACATTTGGTTTTCGCTTCTAATTATTAACTAAAATATATATATATCTATACTAGAAGACCGACCAAGCGTTGCTGTAGCTAAGGTTTTTGTTATATTACATAGTAGTAAACTATTCAAGGGAAACGGTAGGAGAACACCAGTCATGGGGACTGCTTTATTGGTGGTTATGCCATTAAATTGTAGCTTATGTGAAATGTTACCAACTTTCAACACAGCGCCATCTGTTAGAATTATGACTATTAAATAATAAACAAATATTTTCAATATATAAATTGTGATGTAAGCTATCCTATTTCTTAAGTTAGATCAAACTACACACGGTGTGCAAATTTGATTGAAATCGGTTAAGTAGTTTAGGAGTCCATAGCGGACAAACAACGTGACACGTAATTTATATATTATATTAATATACACTCGGGTCTGATAGTAATAAATAAAAATAGAATTTCTCAGGTTAAAATACGTATAATAATTTTGAATACAGTTTCGATTTTGTTACTTACCACAGACGATATAACTTAGAAAAGCTAAATATTTCGAATTGTCTATCTGATTGTGTGGAACTGCTTATGAATGTTGGCAAACGATATTTTTATAGTTACGACCGGTCACAAAGGAGCAGTTCGAGTTGTATTGTGTTCTGTATGAGATGTTTTTCCTCTTTTTATTATTTTAGCTTTGTACACTGGAAATCGTAACGGGCCTATTATTTTCTGTGAGCGTTGAAAGAGATGTCCTTTTGTAGAGTTTTGCGGGTTTGGGCGGACGGGCGTTTTGGAAACGTTTTAATTAAAATTAAATATCTGAATAATTACACATTTCTTTTTTTTGTTTAATTCATTCACTACCGATTTTTGTTGTACTTTTCTAGTTATTTACGATTTATAGACAACTGTAGTATTTATTTATTGTAAGGATTGCATTTAAAATTAAATAAATAATTTAATTTTAATATAACAGGTATTTAAGCTTATTTTATGTATTTCTTGTATTAAACATAAACTGTGTTATACGATATTTATTTATGAAATATTTACACATTCAGCCTCTGGCATTGAGAGTGTCCATGGGCAGCGGTATTACTTAACATCAGGTGAGCCTCCTGCCCGTTTGTCCCCTATTCTATAAAAAAACACAACAGTACACATACCGAGAAATAATAAAAAAAATAACACTTATAATAACAGTTACAAAAATGTGAAAACGAAATAGTTATGTACAATAATAAAGTGACCATCAAGATCAAACAAGCAGGAGGCTCACACGATGTTACAGCAATACCGCCGCCCATGTACACACAATACCTGAAGGCTTGTCGCCTTTTAAGAATTGGTACGCCCTCTTAAAACATAATTATTGTAGTTATAGCGTTTAAAACGCTCGTTTACAACTACATTTAAACCAAGGCTATTATGTAGGTGCGGCGTAATGGGCTCGAATTCGCTCTCATGTTTCTACGTGTGGATAAAAACCGCTTTTATAGTTACTTTTAAACAATACAGGATTACAGCCAGATAGGGCTATCAGAAATTTTATATTCAAATTTAAAAGTTAATTTTCTAACAATTATGTTTGTTTTTAAATATGTCCCACGGTTTTGCTCGCAGTTTTTCGTAGCATATTGTTAAATAGCCAATATCGTAATAAATATCTTGTCAATTTATTGAAGCCACAATAATGAAAAAGACTGCTGGAGCCAACGAAGATAGGCTCCACCATCACGTGAATGTCGAGGCTATTCAACTCTTTGACACCACAGGTAAGTAACAATTGTAAATTGTAAAAAAGTATAGTAATTGTAATTTTAATTACAATTTGTAAGTAATACTTTGTGTCTATTTTAGTATAGTAGTTTTATTCTAGGAGTACATTGTCTTCACATATAATTATTTAACTCAAACTCAAAATATCTTTCGTAACAAAATATTGTAAATTACAAGCTATTTTAAAAAGAGTTTCTTGCCCATTCTTCTCCGCGAAACTACCTTTTGGAAGGGGCAACTAGAATCATCTTTATATTTTATTTGACGTTCAAAAGTGCCATTTTTGGAGGTCTAATTGAAATAAATGATTTGACTTGACTTACTGTCTTACTTTTCGTATTAAGAGTCTTAAAGAAAATCTGTTTGATTTATTGTTCGGAATTCATTTTCATTCGATTTTATTCCCTTTGGAGTAGAGACTCTTGGGCCGTGGGGTTCAAGTGCACGGCGCTAATTAAAGAGTAAAGTTGGCGCCTGGTAGGTAGTACCAGTGACCCCAGAGACCCCAGGTTCCTCGCTCAAAGAATAAGATCGCAATACAGCGAGGAAATGCTGCCAGCGTTAAAGGTACACTGCCACAGGGACCAAAATTTTTAAATTTGTTTTAATTTTCTTTTTATTAATTTTTAATAATTTTCATTTATATTGTATTGCACTGCGGTTGTTCGCATTATAAAATTTCAGATTCTTTGATGACAATCTGAGACTTCCTGAACCATGCGCTACCAAGCTACGACAGTGGTTTTAACATCTCCTATACATACGAGTACATAAAACAGTATTAGCCAGCCTTCAGCGTGCGACTCTCATCCTTGAGGGCGTAGGTTCGATCCCCGGCCGTAAACATTCGCTCAATCGTGAGGAAACCATATTGTCATAGATACAAAAAGTCGAGGGCGTGTTTCAGGCAGAGGAGGCTGATCACCTACTTGCCTATTAGATTGACAAATGATCATGAAATAGATACAGAAATCTGAGGCCCAGAGCTAATAAGGTTGTAGTGCCACTGATATACTTTTATATACATAAAACATACAAATAAAGAAAAACTGTTTTTATTATCGTTGTCTTAGATAATTACGTTTTTTTACACAATGGACCAAATGGGCGTCTAAATGCGGAAACTCAGTCCTCACTACACGCTCTGTTTATTCATAAATAGACGAGGCAAAATATTATTTAACTATTCAAAACTTATATTTATGAATATCACAGTCATCCAATAATTGTTTGACTATCATTCATACCGTTTCATAAAACAATTACGCATATTGAATTACCATACATAATTTGCATAACTCGACTTTACGTTCTGTAAAGCCATCGAAATCACGTTAAAAGTTAATGCGTTATTTTAATATAAGTGAAATTATTAAAATAAAATAGGTATAAATTACTATGAATCAAATGAAAGTAGCAAATTATCGAAAATGAAGTGGGTTGGTCGATGATGTATCGCGAACTTTCATTAGTATTGGTAATTACTGAGCTGAACATTCCACTCTTGATTCCATTCACTTCACCCCAATCACTGTTTCGGTTGCGGCTATGAGTTCCCCTACGATCTTTTACACACATACCCATACTAAAAAGAGATTATACATCATTACGTTAGGTTTTTCTTTCAAAGGCCATCAAACGGTACAAAGCATATGAAGACATTATTTAAATCTACATACAATCTGACCTTTTGGTTGACCTCAATTACTTCAGCGAAAACTCAGCTATGTTGTTCCCACAAATAACACTGAATCATCCTAACTTTTCGGTTATTGGACTAATTACCATGCATTGTATTACGTGAATAAATGATTTTTGAATTTGAATTTATGACAAATAACACTGAATCATCCTAACTTCGGTTCTTGGCACTATTACCATCATTGTATCTGGTATACACACATCAATAAACAGAAACATAACGAATCCGACACGTCGATATCCATGACACTTTAATATTTATTAATTTCGTAATCCTTAACAAAAAACATATATATTAAAGATATAGCCAAAGATGGAATACATAGTATGGATATACAAAAATGTTCAAACATTTACGAAAGGAATTAATTTAAAAATTATTAAATACCTTTGAATAAGTAATACCTAAATCGGCAGTTGTGTGATGGTGTGAAAGTGAGGGTATGTACGTGATGGTGTGTATGTGGGGTGTGTTCATAATGCAGGTTATTTAGCGCAATGGATTCCGTGATAGCTTAAACAAGTCAAGGCTTAAATACTGGTCGTTGTATGTCCAGGCTGCGCGATAACTGAGTTAATATATTAAATAAGATTTTATATTTCCAAGCAAACGCTGCGTCTAAGTCCCACTGAAGAAACATACTATCATCTGGCCCATTGATAGTTCGAATTGAACCATTACAGAACCAGCCGGAAGACCGAAATGGAACAGAGCTGGTATCTATCATGTTATTAATTAATTTCCTCTCTGGTGCAACAGTCCTCGACAATAATTGCTTTTGAATTACTCGATGTGATTACATATCGAGCGATGTAATCGCTATTACCTACTTTTACTATGGACCATCTTAAACCTTTCTCTTGAAGGTTGTTTTCATAAGGTATATAACATGAGGTATGTCTAATAATAATGATAATAATAATAGCCTAAGCTTAATAAGCCGTTCAATTAAAAGCCTAGCCTCTTAACTAAACAGCGCCCTTTAACTGTCAATAAAGCGTCGGCAAAAGACAAATTTGATTATAGTATAAGATCCCGCTATACAACGACCTTCACCGAGATGCTTATTTAATGAAACTTATTTTATATTTAATTTAATATGTCAATAAATATAATCCATATGGGTTGCCTAGCAAATTTCAGTCCAGAGTATGTTTAATTAATATTAAAAAAAAAATTTTTTTTTATAATTTGCATGGAGTAAATTTTTTGAACTTTTTTCAATCAATATTTTTAATCAGGGTAGTATTATATATGTATCACTATAACCTTCTTTTATACTAAAGATGTATATATACTTTAGTGTCACATAAAAAATATACACATAAATAATTAATTGATTAAAAACAACCTAACGTTTGCATATTCTATGGGCTTCATACTTTTGATTGGTATAGAATTTATCTAATAATCATACCGGTGAAATGTTTGAAAAAAAATTTTTTTTAAATTAATTAAACATACTCTGGACTGAAATTTGCTAGGCAACCCATATGGATTATATTTATTGACATATTAAATTATATATAAAATAAGTTTCATTAAATAAGCTTCTCGGTGAAGGTCGTTGTATAGCGGGATCTTAGACCATTATGTTTAACAAAGTTTAATGAAAATAGTATGTGTAATGACACTAAGAGTAAGCGTAAGAGCACTAATAAGTTACATTTTAAATATAATAAATAAAGAATTTCTTATATCAAATTTTTCTGCTTTTTTATTTCTGTCACATGATCGTACGAATGGCCTAAGCATTAGCCAGCATGTTGTAACAAATGCTACGGCTGAATATAATTCAGGCCGCTAGTTGGGCCTCCACAAAAAAGGGAACCCTACAATAGAGACTCCGGAAAAAAAAAGTTCTAAATGACGACTAGTAGACTAGTAAACATCTTTTATTTTAATATATTTTTATGTTTGTTAAATACTAAAAGAATCTATTTGATTTCACAATAAATTATTGATTGAAAAACTAGACAGATATTTTTTTTTTCATTTTATTTGGAAATTAATTTGGGCCAGGCCTCCACTCTTTTGTTGCCCCGAGGCATATAGACCTCTAAATCCGGCCCTGCCAAAACCACCTTAGCTAGTGCTATGAAATAATTTTACTATAAATATACAATGAATAGATCAACAAAGTTAAACTAAGATAATTAATTAAAGAAATGTAAAGGAGCAGACAGAAAATAAACACAATTCGAGACAATTTAATTCCAAAAGCTTAAAGTTTCTAGTAAGTCTTAAGGCTCTATAGTTGTATAAATACCAGCTACATTATATTAGTGTTACCAACGCAAACTTTGCGTTTTAAGCGCCAAATTGTTATAGCCGGTGTTGCCAACTTTTCAGCTCTAGCGCCAAAACGTAACAAAATATGCATATAAGCCTCTTGATCATATCTCATTCAAAGATATAAATAATATTGGTCTAATATATGGCTGTAGCTTTGACAGTTTTGTGAATAAAAAGAAAAACCTATCCAGGACTTTGTAACCTGTAATCTTCAGTTTACTGTCCTCATAGTAATTATCGGATATAAATTATTTGATTCGCTTTTACAAGTTCATCAAGTATTCGTATACATCAAAACTATAATTTCAGAGTTCAAAGCCATACAATTTGATACGCAATTTAAATATAAAAGGCACATTATTACACACAATTTCAGCCATTATTTAGTTACATAAATAATCAGTGGAATGGAATAGCAGATATGGTCCTTGTAACGCAATCATCTTCTTGTGATAACGCTGATACATACAAATCCTTTACGTTACAAGTAAATCAAGTGTACTTTTTCTTGTGTCCTTTTTAATATTGTCCTGATCACTGTTTACATAAGTTTTAATTGTTTTATTTTGTTCCATTAGTTTTGTCTAAATCATGTATTTTTGCACTTTTTGCTTATCTAATTTATGATTTTTTTCTCACAGTTGTTACCTGGATGAGATCGACCAGAAGCGATAAGGTCGCCAGTTGCCCTATTTCTCATTTAATTCTGTCAATTGTATTATGTTTCTGTCACTAACTGTTAATAAATAAATTAAGTGTTTCGCCTCAATTACTAAACGGATAGTCATCGTAATAGACGTAAATTGTGATGCAACGTTCAGCGGGCGACACTTATCCCTAAAGTCGTATGTTCAATCTCCGGCCAAACCAATGAACGTTTATCTATGTGCACATTTAACACTCGCTTGTACGGTACAGGAACTCATCTTTATTTAATAAAACACTATTTTGACCGGACTGAAGTTATGTATTATTATAAATTAACATAATTTTAAATTTATCCGACGTTTCGCGTGCTTTACAGCGTGCGTGGTCACCGTGACCACGCACGGTGTTTTATTAAATGAATAAAAGTTATGTTAATCAAAGACAACTCATCTTTAACCTGGCCTGCCTTAGACCTAAAAAGTCGACGGCGTGTGTCAGAAACAGAAGAATGATCACGTACTTGATACACGTACACGTATTAGTAAAGACAAATTATCTCGAATTGTATATAGAAATCTGAGGCCCATACCTAAAAGGTTTTTTTTATGTTACAGGAGGCAAACGGGCAGGAGGCTCTCCTGATGTTACACTCGACAGTCACACTGCCAGAAGGCTCACAAGCGCGCTGCCGGCCTTTCAAGAATTGGTACGCTCTTTTCTTGAAGGACCCTAAGTCGAATTGGTTCGGAAATACTTCAGTGGGCAGCTGGTTTCACATAGTGGTGGTGCGCGGCAGAATTTGCCTTAAGAAACGCTCAGTTGTGGAACGACGGACGTCAAGGTGATACGCACTGCCTTGATGTCCGTTGATGAAACTCAGCTGCAGGTATTAGTCCGAACAACTCCTCTGAACACTCTCCATGGTAAATGCGGCATTGGTTTTTTTTTTGTAATATATCGCCAAAATAAGGTTGTATTTCCTTTGGTTTTCATGGTAGGGCTTAAAAATTCAAGAAAGATGTTAAAGATGACTTTCTAAGTAAATTTTAACACTTAAAATAAATGTAAAACAGTATGGTCGTCGCTTAAACACATTAGTGATAATAGAGTACCCGCGATGATGGTTTTGCTCCTTTATTAGACACTCGGCGACACTGAATAATGATCGCGGCTTCAATATGTTGATTTTCGCTTCTATTTTAAACTGAGTATATTTTTAAGGAAAATTGTCCCTGTATTTTCAATTAGAATTTTCTAGTCACGTTCATAGTTGTAGAATATCGTAGATTTGATTTAGTTTTAATGAAATTTACTGTAAATGGAAGTGCAGATAAAAGGAACGGAGGTACTGTGTGGTAGTTATCAAGGGGAGCATTTTGTCCTATAAAATTTTAATAATATTTTCCCAAAAGTTCATAGAGGTTTGATTATGTAATGTGGAAGCAAACCGTCATATGAACCAGAAACTGATTTAGAAATCTGAGGTAGTATCAAGGGTTGTAAGTTCACATTTCAACGATCGTCATGCTCACTTAAATGTCATTCCTTGTGGCGGCGTCCATGCGTTAGGTTATCTCTCTCCCTAAAGTATGAAGAGGGGGCCGATGGCTGGCCATGCGTCATACTCGTGAACTGGTACTACTTGTGGTGACTGGTCGAACTTGAATTTGTTTATGCGGTTATATTAGTTATTTCGACTATGTACTTGCGTGTTGTTCTCACGAGAATATAAGTGCGTGCTCCTATTTCACCATGCCTACTGCTGATAGAGGACAAATATTTGTTTATAATTTTAAATTCCTTAGATGTCAACTATATTTAAGATGTCATGTGGAACATGGTTGCAGCTCCTTACAAACATTGTGTAAAAGAAAAAACTTGGCTATTAAAAAGAGTGGCGGAGAGTTTATTGCCAGTTCTTCTCGTCCGTTCTACGCCCTTGATTTGAGAACTGGCAGTAAATGTAAAATTAGAAGCATTTAACATATTAATTTAATTTCATCAAATATATAAAAAAATACTTCAGTACACAGTTCATAACTGTACATACATACAAATACATGATTTTGAATTTTGGAATAACCCTTATATGGGGATCGGGGATAGGGATACCTAGATTACCTATCTAGGATTCCCTCAATTATTCCTTATGAGTGTCCACTGTCCATATAGTCTAGTCGACAAGTTGAAAATGGAACTGTTCACGCGCACGGCACATGATCTGCGCCGGCGGGAGTGGGGCGCGGGCGCCGCGGCTGCGACCGACCGGCAGTTACAATTACGGACGCACGGCGCGCGACACGAATAAGAATTTTATTTTAATACACATTTAAATCCAGTCCAGGTTTTGTTTGATTGCTGCAATTACAAATTCATCAGCCAATCCATCTCCCGGACAAAATTTGGCGACCGTGACAGGACACTCGGTCTGCATCCAAGGGCCGGTGAAGTCCAGAAGACCATAAGAATATATTCAGAAGATTCATAAGGAAGTAAGCCCGTTCCTTACCTAATCACTTCCCTTGCACCGATTTGCATCGATTTCAATCAGTGTTGAATAGTGTCGTGAGTCAACCTAAAAAGTGCGTTAATTACTTGTTTTAAAGTCTATTTTCCAAGTAAATAGTCGATTAAAATTCCGAGTTACACGTATAGAATCATTCAACGGGTACTACGGAAATCTACCTACAAGTTTAAAAAAAAGTAAAACTAACGTTTAGTTCTACATTTAACTGCCCAAACTAGGGGTACAATATTTACTATTTTCTTTGTCTTTACGTTTGCAATAAGTATTTTTGCGCGTTATAGATATTTAACTGCCCAAACTAGGGGTACAATATTTACTATTTCCTTTGTCTTTACGTTTGCATTAAGTAACTTTGCGCGTTATAGATATTTAACGGCCCAAACTAGGGGTCACAACTGTATATACATATACATATGTATACAGTACTATTTTCCCTTTGAATTATAGTATAGCAAAATAGTGTTACATAAAGTAACGATCCTACGTAATTACCCAAACATAAAATCTTATTTTCTCCAATTGTTAAATAATAAATCTTTGAATTTAGAGTTCCGTAACTGTTAAACACTTATTATTTTCATTCGCTTTGCATGAAATTTGAATATTTTCAACTATAGCCTTTTCTTAGTTCACAAATTTCCCTATCACTTCACGCGCTTAAATACGCGCATCTATTGCACATCGCTTAGCCGAGTCGCCGAACATTCCAGGTTGGGCGCGATCATTCTCCGCTGCGCCTTGTTGCTGCGCGAGACCTATACTCGCGGTCCGGCCGCTGTGCAGCGCTGGGTCTACCCGCTTCGCCTCCAACGGATTTTGGTTTGATTGCACATTCTTGCCCACATCTTTTATATCATTTTGCAAATTAATCATGGCTCAAAGTAAACTGTCGGACCGGGATGAACTGGCTTTGTTAGTTCGTAAACGTGGGACAATTAAAGCGCGATTAACCGTATTCAAAGATTTTTCTCGGGGTTATCGATCAAATTGAAATCGATAACATTACGTCAAAAAATATAAGTGATATTAATGTGAGACTAACCAAAATAAAGGAATTGTTTTCAGATTTTGAAAAGGTACAATCTCAAATAGAAGCATTAGATTTAGAAAGTAATTTAGATAAACGATTGAACGAGAGAATCGATATTGAAAGCCAGTTCTTCGCGGTCATGTCTAGTGCCCAGGAAATAGTGTCAAAACGAGATGAGCGAGTCGAGGCTGTCCAGCATAGACTTTCTCTTGTAAGTAATTCCAGTAATACCAATAATAATAGCCACTTAAACAATCAAATTCGATTGCCAACAATAAAATTACCAACTTTTGATGGAAACTACTTGAAATGGCTGGAATTTCGAGACACTTTCGACTCGCTCATCAATGCAAATGATACTTTACCTGACATTAGCAAATTTCATTACCTAAGGTCCTCTCTAGAGGGTGGTGCCGTTGTCACGATAAAATCTTATTGAGTTTACAGTGAAAATTACCTGGTTGCATGGGAACTACTGTGTAACAGATATAATAACAAAAACGTACTGATTAATAACCACCTCAAATCGTTATTCAGCCTTGAATCTTTAAATAGGGAGTCGCATAGATCACTCAGGTACATTATAGATCATGTTTCAAAGAAATTTGAGGGCTTTAAATACGCTTGGTGAGCACACTGATAAGTGGGGATAGTCTCGTAATTTATATAGTAGTGCAAAAAGCTAGATAGTGTAACTAGCATTAAGTGGAAGAGTACAAATTGAACCTTGGTGGGTCGATAGAACTAGAAGATTTTTACCAATTTTTAAGACAACGTGCTGATATTTTAGAGACCGTCCAAAGGCGGCTCTAGAGCAGTTCAGGTTGAATAGAAATGAAAGGTTTGTTAGTAGTAAGGAACCAAGACACATTAAAACTTTTTTCTCATCTACGCCAAATGGATCATGTTTTATGTGTAATGAGAATCATCGTGTGTATAAATGTGATCAATTTAAGAATTTGAGTATCGAAGCCAGGGAAGCAGAAGTTTCCAAACGCAAGCTCTGCTCCAATTGTCTTCGTCCAGGGGCATTCCACTTCCAACTGTCGTCTCAGCTCCTGCAGAGCCTGTAACAAAAAAGCATAATAGTTTTATTATGTCATAATAATAATAGTGTCAATAAAAGTATTGCAAAACGAAAGTAACTTGAACTTACAAACTAACGAGGTAAAACAAAACACTAACCATGAAAAACAAAATTTGAATACTGTGGCTGGCACTAGCACTGTTCTGACCACACTTACCTCATACTCGAGTAACAGCGAAGTCCTCCTGGGCACTGCAGTGGTTGAAGTCGTCGTTGAGCGTGACAACAGTACTTACCTGGCACGCGTTCTTTTGGACTGTGGAAGTCAAAGGTTCGTTTGTCACAGATAACCTGAAAAATAAACTTAAAATTAAAACTAATAGTACTAAGTCACGGTGTATAAGTGGACTGAACAATTCAATATCTACAGCCACTGAATATTGTACATTAAAATTAAAGTCAAGAATTAATGCCTACACTACGGATGTACATTGTATGATTATATCAAATATTTCAGAAAACTTACCTAGTGTAGAAATCGATCCCGAGGATTTTAAACATACCCAACAATTCTGCACTCGCCGATCCAAGCTTCCATAAAAGTAACAAAGTTGATATATTAATTGGGTCCGATGTAATGTGGAATATTGTTAAGGGAGGTTGCCAGATATCGTTAGGTGAAAATAAACCAAAGTTAATTTATTCGAAGTTTGGATGGTTGGTTTCAGGGCCCATGACTCTGGCCATGCATCTGTGAAGTGTAACAAGAAATCTGTTGATGCCAACCCCCACGACACCTCAGAGACTCAGGCCTGCACAGGATTATACGTTTAGATGTTCGTTTGAGAACACCCGTGCAGTAACCAAAGTACCTCGGTGCGGCTTTGAATACCGGTGGGGTTTGACTTCGTACGTACTACTGTTCTAGCCAATCCCGACGTCGCCTCAGAGACTCGGGCCTGCACGGGATTAGACGTTTAGTTGTTCGTTTGAGAACTCCCGTGCAGTAACCAAAGTAACCTCGGCGCGGCTTTGAATACCGGTGGGGTTTGACTTCGTACGTACTACTATTGTAGCCAATCCCGACGTCGCCTCAGAGACTCGGGCCTGCACGGGATTAGACGTTTAGATGTTCGTTTGAGAACACCCGTGCAGTAACCAAAGTAACCTCGGCGCGGCTTTGAATACCGGTGGGGTTTGACTACGTACGTTTTGTCAAGACGGTTCGACGTATCGCTGGCACCGCCTCGACCCACGCACCCCTGCTAGTGCGTAATTGTAGGATGTTGTCTTGAAATGAAACTGCGCCTTGTTCTTGTTTCTTGCTTCGCCGATTATTCTTGGGTCCCAGTTCGTTGCGGAGGAAAAAGAGGATTTTGCGTAAATCTCGCCGAGCTTAAGTACTCCGACAGTATACCGCGACGAGAGCTGCGCTTACAGCCATCTGTGCGCGTATACCGCGACGAGAGCTACGCGACCCTTTATTCGGCGAAGCATTTTATAATTTATTTAACTATATTTTTCTTTACATATTTTTACCTAACTTATTTATATATACTTAATTTCTACTTATGAGCTACTAACAATATTCTTATTTTACTTATAGCTCATACTTAATTACCACTTACGAGCTGCAAACAATATTCATATTTAACATATAGCTCATACTTAATACTACTTAAATCTATGAGTCGCCAACATTCTCCCCCTCGTGCGTAGCACCGTCATTCCTGCACGGCGACTTCGCAGGCACCAAGATGACGATCCTCGACGATGGTCTTCGTAACACTCCACCTTAGGTTGCGACGTCCACGATCCTGGTTCTTCCGTCGGGCCCGGGGTACGTGGTTTCGATTGTTCCCCTCGGCCAAGTGCATAGTGGTAGCGTGCGATCTACGATAAAAACCACGTCGCCTGGCTGCAGCTGCTCGCCTTCCCGTCGTCCTGTCGTTTTCCTGGGCAGTAGCGTGGGCAAGTACTCCCGTAGCCATCTCCTCCAAAAGTGATCAGAAAGTCGTTGGACGGTCTTCCAATCTTCTCTGCCCACCAGCTTTGCATCAGGAAAATACCCAACGCGTGCAGCTCCTCTGGATCGCCCAATGAGAAAGTGATTTGGGGTTAGCGCCTCCTCTTCCGAATTATAAGCTAGGTTTTTTATTAGTCTAGAATTGACTATGTGTTCTGCTTCCAACAAGGCTGCCTGCAGTTCAAGACTCGGCATATATACTGCGGCTGCATACGACGTCTCCTTTGCATCAGTGAAAGTATGCAGCTCCCCCTCAGTGCAGAATGTTGTCATGTATCGCGGCAGCTCGATGTCTTGTTTTCTTCCGATTTGTTCTAGGTAGCTCTTCCGCGCTTCGGTGTCGTCCTTAACGATCTCTATTTTGTTCGGCGCCCATCCTCGTAACTTGAAGTGTTCTTATGGATCAAGTCGACTTGCTGTATTACTCGTTGGTAATCGTCGCTGTGCCTGTGGAAGCTATGCAAATGATTATGCATATAGTGCTTCCGTTCTATTGCTTGCGCCGCTTCTTCATATTTATGTAAGAAGGCCTTTGCGTTCTTAATTTTTATATAAATCGTAGTGCACGGCGACGACGCAGCTTCAAAAACCACTGATAACATACTGTAATCCTTCACTAGCGCTTCCTTGTCTTTTCGCCAAAGGTATCTGAGACTGTTTCGATCTTCTTCACATATTTTCCCTGCAGAAACATATTGTTTTGTATCGCCCGCTATTAATACGGGACCTTGACGGAATCGCAGTACCACTCCAAATATTAATTGCAGTAAGTCCGGGCTGGACAGCATAACGTCTTTGAGGCTGACTCCATTGTATTTGGCCACAACGTCGAAGACAATTCTTAGCTTCTCATTCAGAGGGTGAACCACTGGGAAGTTAGGCGGATACCACTTTTCGTTAGATGTGCAGTCGGCTAGTGCTTCTTCAGCGTAGTTGCTTTTCAACAGACCTATCTGCGCGCTATGTTCATTTTTTAATTTAGCGTCCTTACGTAGTTTTTCTTCTATTCTTTGAGATCTGTTGAAAGCTGCTGCGTAATTGTTTGGAAGTTGTATGTCTTCCTTTTTCCACAACAGTCCGACCTCGTATTTGCCATCTTCCAACTGTCGGCTGGTTCTTTCCAATATGTCCAGTGCTCGCTGTTCGATATCCGTTGAAGGCTTCTTCGGCTGAACCCCCAAAGACTCAATAGTAGAGTGTTCCCTCGCCAGATGATCTATTCTATCTTCGACGACGCTTGCGTGTGCACATGTGTTCACATAACTGATCGGAGACACGCCGCTGCTGTCGGAGCCATGGAGAACCCACCCTAACCTTGTTCGTGACGCCACCGGCTGCCCTGGCTTTCCACGTCGTATTTGTAACGAGACAATGTATTCCCAATTGTCTTGTCCAATGAGCAGCTTCGGCGCCTCAGCTTTGTAGCACACGTCTTGTAGTAAACCCCGCAAGTGATTACACTTCTTTAGTCGGCTTTTATCTACGTGTTGTGGGGTCAATTTGAGCTCCTTGATAGTTCTTGCCCGCTTGAGTGTGCTCTTCTCGCTTTGCTTGATCCCTTTCACTTCGATATCTAAAATCATGGAGTCGTGATTTTTCATTTGCCCTCCGCCGATAGTTTCTATATTCAGGGTTTCGCGGGGACCCTGGATGCCGATGCTCGAAGCCACGTTTTCGTCAAGCAGTGTCACCGTTGAGCCTTCATCTAGCAGCGCCAGTACTTGTTTGCTCCCAGCCGGTCCGTATATCTCCACCTTGAGCATCTTAAGAATAGCTTTCGGTGTGCTTATTGTATTGACCGTCGCTGTCTCGGTCGCTGCAACTTCGTGACATTGTTCGCTCTCCGACGTCACATGTAGTAGGCTATGGTGCCATCTTCGACACAACTTGCACGGTGGTCTTCGGCATGTTTCTTTCCGGTGCTTCCCAGCGAGGCACTTGAAGCAGACCTTAAGCCTCTTAACTGTTTCCCATCTCTCGTTGACTGCCGCTTTTAGGAATCTTTGGCAGTCTTTGAGTTTATGGGTGCCTTCACAGTCTGGGCACTTGATTTCTTCAGGTCTACTCCTTTCACCGATATGATACGTAGCTTGCTTCACTGGCTTTCTTATCGCTGCGCTCGGTCGTACGCTTTTTGCTGTCTTCAAGTACCGCGAATGCGCCGCATTTGTCCGCTTCTAAATTGAGGAAGTTGCTTATCGATTGGATATCACTGAACGATTCCTCTTCCCTCGCAGCCGTGAAATCGTACCATCTGAATCTGAGAATTGGAGGCATCTTCTCTATTATAAGTTTCACGATTTCAGGTGAGTAGAGGTATTGCGGCCTCTTCAATCCCTTTATGGCGGCCACGCTGTTATTTATTTGGCTAGCGAAGACGCATATGTCCCTGGGATTTTCCGTCGTTCTGGGAAGCGCCTTTAATTTCTCCAGTTCAGCTAGCACCAGCGCGTCGGGTCTACCAAATCTTCGGCGTAAAGCGTTAATAACTTCTTCTGGCATTGCCTCTGAGTATAAGAGGCTCTTAATGCTTTCTCTTGCCGTGCCTTTAATCGCTTTACGTAGCCGCGCCATATTCTGTATGCCAGAGAACATCGGAGATGTGTCTTCATATACGACTCGGAACGCCGTCCATTCGGAGCTGTCGCCTTCAAATATTGGCAGCTCTTGAATGTACTTCGGTTGCGGCGCTACATGTGTCGTCATGGCTTCCTTTATTGCGTCAGCTATTACTCGAATGTCGCTCTTTGTTTCTATTTCTTCTGGCCTTTGTGCCGAAGAGCGCATCCAATTTGCTACCTTTTCTTCATGGTTATCGTTGACATCTTCTATAAAGGAGTCTTCTTCTTCCGTTTCTGCTTCTAATCGTAATCTGGCCAGGCGTGCTGCTGCCTGCGCTTCCCGCAGCTCGCAGCGAGCCAGCTCTTCTCTGGCCTCGGCTTGTCTTCTTGAGCTGGCTCTGGATACGGCTCTCGATGCGGCCCGCCGGGTGGAACCCGCTGGTGCCAGAGTCAATGCTTGATCTGGCTGGCTGGCTGTGCTCGTCGACGTGGACTGCTCTATCGTTATCTCTTCGCCTGTAGTCCGGACTTCGGACGTAGTGGCGGAGGTAACAGTCGTCGTCGATTCCCCTCGCTGCATCCCGTTCTGTGACCTTGTGACTGGCATTTTCTTTTTCGCAGTATTCACTTCTTGTTGACAACCGTTGCAGGATCCGGCGCTCGAAGGACCACTGTTGATGCCAACCCCCACGACACCTCAGAGACTCAGGCCTGCACGGGATTAGACGTTTAGTTGTTCGTTTGAGAACACCCGTGCAGTAACCAAAGTAACCTCGGCGCGGCTTTGAATACCGGTGGGGTTTGACTACGTACGTTTTGTCAAGACGGTTCGACGTATCGCTGGCACCGCCTCGACCCACGCACCCCTGCTAGTGCGTAATTGTAGGATGTTGTCTTGAAATGAAACTGCGCCTTGTTCTTGTTTCTTGCTTCGCCGATTATTCTTGGGTCCCAGTTCGTTGCGGAGGAAAAAGAGGATTTTGCGTAAATCTCGCCGAGCTTAAGTACTCCGACAGTATACCGCGACGAGAGCTGCGCTTACAGCCATCTGTGCGCGTATACCGCGACGAGAGCTACGCGACCCTTTATTCGGCGAAGCATTTTATAATTTATTTAACTATATTTTTCTTTACATATTTTTACCTAACTTATTTATATATAACTTAATTTCTACTTATGAGCTACTAACAATATTCTTATTTTACTTATAGCTCATACTTAATTACCACTTACGAGCTGCAAACAATATTCATATTTAACATATAGCTCATACTTAATACTACTTAAATCTATGAGTCGCCAACAAAATCTGTATGTCATTTTAGTCAGGAAATTAAAGACTCACTTTCTAAATTTTGGGACTTGGAAAATTTCATAATGCCAAAACGATCATTGTCAACAGATGAACAAATCTGTGAAGATTCCTTTAATGAAAATACAATTCGATTACCGTCTGGTAGATTCCAAGTAAAAATGCCTTTGCGCGAGTCTCCTGAGGGCCTCTTGGGAGACTCTTACTCACTTGCTAAGAGATGTTTTTTAAATTTGGAAAGGCGTTTCCAAAAAGCAGCCGAAAGTTAAAGGAAATGTATAGTGATTTTATACATGAATATGCTACGTTAGGTCATTTGACAGAAATAGAAAGCCGCCTATTGGAAATTATTTACCTCATCACGCGGTGCTGCGAGAGAAAAGCGAGACCACAAAACTTCGGGTCGTTTTTAACGGCTCTGCTCGCACAGCATCAGGTAAATCGTTAAATGATATCCTGTATGTGGGCCCAATAGTACAAAATGATTTGATGTCAATTTTTGTTTGCGATTCCGCCAGCACAAGTATGTATTAACGGGGGACATTGAAAAAATGTTCCGCCAAGTAAAACTGGATGAATCGCAACGTCACTTACAGCTGATATTATGGCGAGACAATGAAGCTCAGCCTTTGCGAACATTGCAGCTCAATACTGTAACGTATGGGACAGCATCAGCCCCTTATCTGACCACCAGATGTTTAGTTCAGTTATCAACAGAGTGTTCAGACAAACGAGTAGCTAATACTATAAAAAACGATTTTTACTGTGACGATCTTATAACCGGTTGTGATAACAAAAACAGAACTCAAATACTTACGTGATGCAGTCGTCGACAAGTTGGCTGACGCTTGCCTCCCACTTAGAAAATTTAGAACTAACATTCCGAGTATATTTGCGAGGTGAATCCATTTTCAACCACATGTACTGAAAAGGATTTATCCCAGACAAATGATCAGTACTCTAACTTACAGAATCAATCCTCAGTGCTGGGGGTTGAATTGGTGTCCCTCACAGGATAAGCTGTATTTTTCAGTCGACTTTCAGATTGAACAGCCGTTCACAAAGAGAACTTATTCTGGCAGCAACATGCAAGATTTTTGACCCCCTAGGGTTGCTAAGCGCTTGTACAATTGTTCCTAAAATGCTGTTACAAAGGTTGTGGGAGTCTAAACTGGACTGGGATGATTTTGGTGTCCGCCGATGTATCGAAACAGTGGAGTGACTTTGTAAATAATTTAAATCAAATAAAAGCGATAAATATTCCACGCCAGTTTGGCATCCATCGTCGGACACTCCAGTGTCAGTGGAATTACACTGTTTTGTCGATAGTTCCCAGAGTGCATTTGCAGCATGTGTATTTATACGTTGTACTGATCAAAGAGGACAACGTATCCAGTCAAGATTATTATGCGCCAAGGCTAGAGTTGCCCCCTTGAAGCCCAGTACCATACCGCGGCTGGAACTGGCAGCGGCCCTACTTGGTGCTCAGTTAAGTTCAAAGGTTTGTCAGTCACTCAGTCGTAAGTTTGATCAAAAATATTTCTGGAGTGATTCTACAATTGTGCTGGGATGGATTAAAAATACCAACCTAGTAATCTAAAGCAATTTGTTTACAATCGAGTAAATGAAATTCATGAACTGACTGACAAATCTACATGGCATCACATTTCTACAGAAATAAATCCGGCAGACATAGCTTCTCGAGGAGTCAGCCCTAGCAAGCTTCAAGATTTAGAATTATGGTGGAGTGGCCCACCCTTTTTAATGAAACCTAAAACGGGTGGCCAAGCGCTCCTATAGAAAATGTTGAGCTTCCGGAGCTCAAAGTATATTCATGTTGTGTGTCTGCTGAGCATTCATTTGAGTTTGATAGGTTCTCGAAATTTCAACGAATGATCCGGGTGGTAGGATATATCTTAAGATTTATTCACAATTGTAAAACAAAGAAGGATTCGCGGCTAAGTGGTGATCTGAGTAACGATGAAATAGATAGGTCTACTCAGACCCTAATCAAAACCTGCCAACAAGATTCCTTTCCAAATGAGGGTGCAATCATTAAAAAACAATAAAAAGATACATCATAAATCGAGGATTTTGTCATTAAACCCTTACTTAGATGAGCATGATTTGATTAGGGTTGGAGGCAGAATCCAAAACTCAATCTGTGAGTATTCTAAAAAACATCCCATTTTATTATGTGCACGTCATAACTTTACGAAACTGTTGTTTCCAGAAGGAACATGTGCGTCATAAACATTGTGGGCCTGAATTATTACTTAGCATTATACGAGATCAATATTGGCCCATCGGGGGACGTAATCTTGCACGCAGTACATTTAGGAAATGTATCGTGTGTGTTCGTATGCAGAGTAACTCAATACAGCCTATGATGGGTAACTTACCCCCTCCTCGAGTCACTCTTACCTATCCCTTCCTCGCGACAGGCGTAGACTTTGGCGGGCCCTTCTCAATCGTAGACCGCAAGGGGCAGAGGGATGTAAGATATCCTAATATTGGCTTAGTCTTTTTGTGTGTTTAAGCACTAAGGCATTAACTTTGGAGGGTGGTTAGTAGTCTGAGTACTGAAGCATTTTTAATGTGTTTGCGTAGATTTATATCACGTCGTGGCAAGCCTCATGATATTTATTGTGACAATGGCACCAACTTTGTGGGTGCAAATAATGAGCTAGGCAGAATGTTGCAGGCAAGCCAAAGGGTTCTGTAAGTGCGGCTGCCCACGACGAGGGCATTAAATTTCATTTTTCGCCCGCTTATTCCCCTCACTGGAGGGGGGCTGAACGAGGCTGGAATCCGTTCAGCAAAGTTACTAATGAAACGTGTAATAGGAAATGCGAACCTGACGTTCGAGGAGCTCACGACGTATTCACCCAGATTGAAGCAATTCTTAACTCCCGCCCGTTAACTCCTCTAACGTCAGACCCTTTCCGATGTTACTCCTCTGACTCCAGGGCACTTTCTTATAGGCCGGCCGCTGACAGCTTTACCAGAACCACCTATTTTAACAAATTATCCAAACAGATACCAAAAATTGGAACAGCTTAAGCGGATTTCTGGGACCGGTTTCATAGGGAATATTTAAGTGAGCTGCAGCAGCGGACTAAGTGGCGAGAGCAGAGGGGAACACTCAAAGAGGGGCGATCTTGTTGTCATCAAGGACGACAACCTTCCCCCAATGCGATGGCGCTTGGGACGAGTTAAGAAACTGTATCCAGGGGCAGACGGCATCATTCGAGTAGCCGATTTCACGACCTCACGTGGCGTAATCCGGAGGGCCTTAGGCAGGGTCTGTCTGCTACCAGCTATCAACCCAGAGGACGAGTCTCTTGGTAACCAGGGTTCCCAAGGCGGGGAGCCTGTTCACGCGCACGGCACATGATCTGCACCGGCGGGAGTGGGGCGCGGGCGCCGCGGCTGCGACCGACCGGCAGTTACAATTACGGACGCACGGCGCGCGACACGAATAAGAATTTTTATTTTAATACACATTTAAATCCAGTCCAGGTTTTGTTTGATTGCTGCAATTACAAATTCATCAGCCAATCCATCTCCCGGACAGGAACAAAATAGAGATACTGCTCTTAAAATTATGTGCGATAGCTCATTGAATCCGGAATGACGTCTAGAAAAATGTGCTAAAAGCGTGTAATAGCACATAAAAAATTGCAAAAGTTATAGACAATTAAAGATGAAAAAAAAAATTGCATTTAGTTTTTTGCCAATATTTAATAAACTATTAATATTTAAGAAATTTCAATAAAGATTCTGAAAGAATAGGAAATTTCCAATAAAAAACTCCTAACTCCCGGAACTCTATCTCCATTATTTATAATTTTAATTTAACGCTGAAAATAGGTCTGCGGGTGAAATTTTTAGGATTCGCGCGTGGCGTCAAAAGCGACTACGGCACATATATTAATTTATTTAAGGTATTGAATATTTTTTTTTAAATTTGAAAAAATTATGGTGTGTTTTGAACACTATAATTAATTTATTCCCGTTGAAAATTTTACTTAAAGTAACAACAAGTTAAATAATTGTTAACTAACGAAATATTCTCGAACGACCGTCTTAATTGTAAGTGAAAAAAAATGTTTAAATAATGGTCGTAAAAATATTTCGCTTCGTAGAGCCTTTCTTACATACATACTTAACAAGATCGTGCCATAAAAGTTAAAAAAAATATTTATACTTTGTTTATAACAATTTTTTTACTTAAACAAAAACTTAAAAATCCATGTAATGTTGTTAAAAAAATTGTTTTTTTTCTAAATCATCATATAATCGTTTTTTTATTAATACAAGATATTTATTGATTTGCAAAAAAAATAATTCCCGCCATTTGTTGATTAATTTTTTTTAAACAAATTGATTAAATCAATATTTTTAAAAAAATATTTAACAACTTTATTACATTAAAAATTTTATGATTTAAAAAAAAAATTTCCTTAATAACAATTTTTAATTGTTTATAATCGTTTTTTTTAATTTTCTATTGTTTAAATAATTAGTTAAGAATTTTTTTCTTCTAAAAATCATAATTCACAGTCCTCTATAAAGTAACAGAAAAACAAATTTTTTTTTTCATCTTTAATTGTCTATAACTTTTGCAATTTTTTATGTGCTAATACACGCTTTTAGCACATTTTTCTAGACGTCATTCCGGATCCAATGAGCTATCGCACATAATTTTAAGAGCAGTATCTCTATTTTGTTCCATTTTCAACTTGTCGACTAGACTAATAGTAAAAAACTAAATAGTTGTGAGATGAGTGTCGACTCAGGAACTTTGTCATTTAATTTCGCTCAATGCAATTTATTTTATAATACGATTGTTCGGTGTTGTTTGTTTACTTTAACGGATACGGTTCCTGTCTTCTCTATTTATGTTTTCTCAGAATGCATAAGATGACAACTTAAATTTCAAATGAAGATTTAGAAATTTTAGACCGTACTATCTATATTACATTTTGAAATACAAAACGAAATTCACCTAATTGACGAATAAATATTTTTCGCAAGCAGCTTGGGTGCCGGCTAGGCTGGTTGGTAGTTTTTTGGTATACTGGTTATGAATAACGTCCTTTAAAAGTATTCTACGTAAACAACTCTTAATCGTATCCTTTCCTTCTATTCAATCGTGACTTATAAATTTTTCATGTATTTTGGAACTTGTGTTGTGATTCGTGATTCTTAAGAAACTGAAGTAATTCTTTTAATGTATTTTTATTTTAGACGTTAGTTTTGTAATTGTATAAGTCTACATTATTAATTGTAATCTTATTTAGAAAATCCAGTTATGCAGTTTCTGCACGTTACCCTTCATATTTATTTTTTCGAATAGATAATATCGAAAATATCGCTTGTTAGCGTTGTATTGTGTATTATAAATGTAATATCGTTGTATTATGTGTTTGATGTGTGATTCATTATTATCTGTGTGTGATGTGTTAAGATTTAAACAAAATAAACACGTTTTCGGACCCATAACCATGTTTGAGCAATTGAATCACAAAGCCTTGTATTAATAAATAATACAGAATGTCTTGTATGTCTCCGGCAAACCCGTGTCTTCCGTAATTGTGAGTGTATCCATACAATTATGTTTTCATTAAATTTGTATTTGATAGTGTTTATTTCTGCGAAATATCTTCAAAATGTCGAAGATATAGTTTCAATTCAGCTCTAACATAGTTATACCAAAATTGCTCGCATGCTTTCAATAAAGATTACAGTGAAATGTTTTAAATTCAAAAAGAGCGCGTATAGTTCAAAAAATAGGTGTCAATTTCGTTTGTAAAGTAAATAAGAAATTTCCTGTTTAAACCATATAATGCAGCGAGCATTACTTGAACCAATTTATAAGCGTGAGCGAGTTGGATTATGTTTTAAGAAGTAGGAAAAATATATTTCTATATATTTAATAGATATAAGTAATCAATATATTATGTTTCAAAATATATCAGTTTTCTTCCCAAAGTCTGGCAGCGTTCTTGTTCATAACATTCGACTTACGCATAATTTTTCTTTGTTCACATTGTTTCTTTTAAACATATAACCGTGGATTTTGTATCTATGTTAATGCGCATATCATGTACCTGGCTAGATCAGAATGACTTATCTTTCAAGCTTGGTCAAAGTATGACTTTAGAGCAAGTAATAAATGTGGTATGAAAATTAAAATAATTTTATTACAATTAAAAAAAACAAAAAACTGGTTATTAATAAAAAATAAATTTCTTACAGGCTTCCCTTTTTTATCCCATTCAGCTCTATCCTACGCTGGCCTGTTCCATATCTTCACCAGACTCTGCCCATCATTTTACTTGATGTCCCCTCTTCCTTTTGCTTTCTCTGATACAATTCTAATACATAATTAATCCAACTCTCTTTTTTGCTTCTTATAATGTTCTTCGTATACAGTTCGATTTCCATTTTCTCAGAACTTTCCTGAGCACTTTGCAGGCTTCACGGAGTGACCTTCATTGGTCCGAGGGTTCATTGGGAAGGCACAGCCCTACTGTACTCTAGGACTACGTGGGTGACTGATTCCTCTGTGCTGAAGCAGCCTCTGTACATAGGACTGTTCTGAAAAGGTCGCGCCTAGGACAAAGAGATGTTTATTAAGGAGACAGTGGCCCATCATTGTCCCTAACATTATTTTTAAAATTAATTCTGTTTAGGCTTAGAAGTCGCTATGTCACGGGTTTACGCCTGGCAGTGCTATTTTGGAGTGTTTGCAGTCCGCGTTTTGCGACTATCGGTGATGTTGGAGTTCTGTGGATGTTTGGCGAATCCAGGTTCGCAGTTGGGCAAGCGAAGGAGCGGGTATGGGCCAGTTAACATCATTCTAGAACCTCCCATTGCTAGCTCGTCGGCAGCGTCATTGCCGAGAGATCCACTATGTTCTTCTTATCCACTGTAGAGTAACCTTTTTGTCAGAAATTTTGAAATATTTTCAAAACAACAATTTATATGTAAGTATACATACTGAACTTAATCGCTTACCGCCTATACTTTTACCACACCACAAGCAGAAGCGGATGAGTCCACGCGAACGCCTCTCACAATCCATTACACACGATCACACGAACGTTCAACTAAACTGAAACGCTTCTTATTCGATACGACCGTCTTATTGACATCTAAGCATTACGCTCCAATAATATAAATCGCGAAATGCTTTCGTAAATATGAAAGAGCGATTTTTACTTAAAGCCGTATTTTAATGTTATTGAATACAATATTATATTATGTTTTCTAATTTTTTTCGACACATTAACAATCTAAATAAAAAATAGTTATAAGAGTCTCTTCTCTAACTTAGATTTTGTTCCCTTTGGAGTAGGGACTCTTGGGTTCAAGGGCACGGGCGCTAATTAAAAATTTAAGTTGGCAACTGGTAGATAGTGCCCTAGAGCTTTCCTCGCTCAACGAATAATTATCGCAATATAGCGGGGAAATGCTGCCAGCATTATAGCCCACAGGGACCAAAATTTTAAGATTTAATTTAGTTTTCTTTTTTTATTCATTATTATTTTTACTATATAGGTTAAGTAAACTAGTAAATAACTACATTATCTAGATTTACTTAAGACTAATAAGTAATTTAAGTCTAACACAGTGTTGACACTATCACAGTCTCTGTTGAGAGGAAGACACTCTGGTTTTATGCTCTAATCGTTCAGCAAATCACTATTTAGCGACACTTCTTTTATTGTTCAGAAATATGGCAAACAAACTTGCAAACTCTACAATAAAGTATAAATTAGCTGTTAAATCACCTAATAAATCTCCTCTTGTTTATTAATTAACTCGTAGCTTTCTTAAATTTAAATCTAATGATTAAATTATTAAGGTGAGGGCGATTCTCACTTACATGTAGTATGTAAGATCCCTTATTTACAAATAAGCAATTTCTGTTCTGTATATGTCAGACATTACGGTGATACACAAATTAATAGAACGAATCTATAAATACCTTTCGTTAAAGTTTGTTATGTTTTTAAATGACTCAGAAGTGATACAATAATTATTTAAAATCTTTTTGAGACTAATATGATATTATAGTATATTGATTAGTAAAAAGTGTTTATTTTTTACATTTTTTTCATACTTTAATCTTCTTTAATGTTTGAATGCGTGGTGTGTTAAAAAGGTGTACTTTAGTGTGTTATATTTAGTTATAAGTAACACCTGTAAAATTAATAAATTTCTAGAATCAGAACTCTATGTTAAAACTAAAATAAATTTCTTTCTCTCTTTGCTTCCAAGTTTCAAACAGATATATTTAAATACACTATACTTTATAGATTAAAAGATCTTCGGGTTTATACAAATTGTACGTAACATCACTGACATTCTTGTTCTACTTTCATCTTCAAATAAAATAAATACTTGGAAATAATATTAGTAATCCGAACTTTTTCGTCCCCTCGAACGGTCATGTAATTTCACACGGGCAAGGGTCACTGTACGATTATGTATAATATAACTTTTATCAGGACTTTTGTGATGTCCCGTGTAGACATTTATAGTAACTACATTTCGATTATATTATGATAAAAAAATTAAAATTTGCGTAATTAATACCAGTTCATAAGGTGTAGGGAAAACAACACGAGGAACAGTTTTCCGGGGTTTTTTCGCATGGCTAAGACAAAAATCTATGTATCTACAAAGATCACCTACTCGCTAAAATTATGAACGTCTATGGTTCCACGAACGATCGCATTATATTCTGTCGCGCATTTTAAATCTAAACATTTGTCATATTAGACTTTTCTAAACCGATACAACTTAGGAGTCAAACAAAATGTACTACAAGATTAAATACCACCAAAGAACTTGTATACCTCTCGGCGTTGGGCAGCTGTTTCAATATTTATGAAATAATTATTATATCTTTGCCATAGTAAAGCATCATACTATCGTATTAGTACTATAAGTTACGTCTATTGCGATAGAACTACTCAATAATGCATACACCTGGATAATTATACAATTCATAAAAAAAAATTCAATAACTATGTTGACTCATATTTCTATGTCGTTTGCGTACATAAAAAATGCGGAACGAAGCTAATACCAATAAGGGGTTATTTATATATAGTATAATAATATACCTCCGAATATATGTAAAGCGTGTAAACATTTGAAAAAAGGAATCTACTAACAAAGATTTAGAGTAAACTAAACATTTTAGTCCAAATCTACATAAAAACCGTCAACAAAACGCCCACATGTTTACTCGGTTAATTGCTCACGCGAGTTCTTTTCAAGCGGAAAATCAATCTAAAGAACCATATAAGCCAGTCACTTACATGGCCTCTGTAAGAGTGAGATAGATGCAAAATAGCGCAACGTTAGAGGGCGATGCAGGATTTTATAAAGGTTTACAAAGGATCGGGTATTTTTGAAGTTTACTGAGCCAAAGTGCGTCCGGTTTTACTGAGTACCTATGCACGGCTGGGAAATTAAAGGGTGAGAAAGTCGATATAGTTTTCCATAAATACTAAATAAATTCTAAATAATTTTTAGAAAAGAGAAATTGTTCTTCAATAATAAAAATGTCCCGGCTGTTTACAAATAACTTTAAAACATTTATTTATATTTCGTTGTATAATAAGGGGGAAATAGGCAGCCTTATCACTTTAGAGCGATCTCTTCCAGGTATTACATTAACTTTACTATATTTATAATACCGTATTTCCGATGTTATAGATTACTCATATACACTATCAATCACACTTACAGAAAAATCAACCTGTAACAAATGCAATGGTTAGTCCAAATATACAGGGAATGAATATATTAATTTTATAAAAAGCGTAGCTATTTATAAAACGACAAGGTGGCGTAGCGGAAGCTACGTCGTAGCATATCAAGACACCTACGGAGCTTCTACATTCCGTTGTATACGTGCTAAGGTATTGTCGTGCGATGTGTATAATTTATTTATGTTCTTGTATTGTCTAGCATCCTCATTAATAAAGCTTTAATAATAATAATAACGTCTAGCATGGTTGTGTGAGTATTTAATAACAGCACTCGATTTTTATTTTACAAATTTTCAATTTACATAAAACCGTAATGAATTATACAAAAAACCTTACTCATAAATTACAGTATTGGTGAACCGTGAAAAGATCCGTTCAGTAGTTTTTGACATTATCTCGTTCAAATAAACCGACAGAAGCAGTCGAGGTCATCATTTAATAATAACCTTTTGTCGGTGAGTCAGCGATGTTAACACAAAAAATACGTTCGTTTAAAACATAATTGTCTGTTAAATTTCGTTTAGGATTCTTAATATGTAAGATCCAAAACTATATAATTGACTCTTAATATCAATTATAATATTCTTTTCTGTCACTTAAATTATTAAAAAGGCGTACAACATTTTATATCTTGAATATTGTTAATTAGAAATAAAATGTTAATAGTTTAAGGTAGTATTTAAGTTAGTATATATATATATATATAATTATTGTTTAGCATCTATGTTGTAAATAAATTAAACTTTATACCATATTATGTGCTCCATAAATAGCCCTTTTATCGAAGAAGGTCATGTCATATTATGACCGAATTAAGGCTGGTTCAAAGCTAGAAAAATACTATTTTAACTGCTGTGTAGAGCTTTTTAAGGAAAGCGCATTGATAGCGCATAGTTGTAAAGATTTCTTTTTTTTTACGTCTGGGCCTCAGATTTCTGTATCTGTTTCGTGATGATTTCTAAATCTAATAGGCAAGTAGTTGATCAGCCTCCCCTGCCCCTTTTAGGTCTAAGGCAAGCCGGTCTCCTCATGATGTTTTTCTCCAGTATTCGAGAGAATGTTAATTGCGCACTTGGAAAGAAAGTCCATTGGTGCATAACAGGAGATCGACCCTTCTACCTCAGGGATGAGAGTTGTAAACATTACTCTAAAGTTATAATAAAAATCTAATGGCGCTACATCACTATATGATTGCATGCATTTTTGACAATTTTCTATAATTTTTAGATCTAACATTCCTCACAATTTTCGCTTCGTTAGAGCAGTTAATTTCGTATATTAAAAAAGCCATTGGTGTCAAGCTGTATTTCGCCTCACGGTTGAGGCATAAAGCTGCATTAAGCTCTATTATGTTAAGCTAAAGCTTATTAAATACATACGATTTAAGATAAACTTTAACTATGTTTCAGAAACAACCCTTTGAAATCTCTTTACATCTTCGCTCAAAGCTATCGTCAGACATCGATCTTGAAGACATTCCGTTGTCTGGCATCGTCACTTCAACTATTCTAGAATCATTTCATTATAATACGTCTTACTTGAATTAGTTTAGATAGATAGATCATCAAACACCGTTCTTATATGTAATAGAATCTCACATTTATTTATATTATAATTAATGGCTTCCACAGATTACATAAATCAGTTAGTATTTTTGTAAATAGTTTAATCTATTACTGTTTAATATTTTGTTGTTTTTTTCTATGTATGTATTCTTTTGTATGTGATATAAATGTAAATAGTAGCCGCATCGGAGTAATATATAATGGTTGCTTATTTTGTTAAAAATATATGAAGTAAAACAAATAAGAGTAAGAAAAGGACAATGGGTCAGTATTGTTCTTTCACCTTTGGAATGATGCTTCGTTTCCAAGTTTGCTTTGGGCCACGTTTCCTTTTGCCTCGAAGATTCCAGTCAAGACTTTGCTTACCAATGAGTTTTGGACGCCTCCGGAGTGTGGTGCCCAACTGAACTGAACACTCCAGTGACTATAAACTCTCTTAATCCTAGAGAGCTCGCGAGTACATTGCCAACCTTTTAAGAATTGGTACGCTCTTTCTTGAAGGACCCTAAGTCTAATTGATTCGGAAATACTTCAGTGGGCAGCTGGCAGTGGGCGCAGCAGAAATTGCCATAACGCTTAGTTGTGGAACAACAAACGTCGAGTAACTAAACTAAAACTAACGCTTAAATTATTTACTCACGAAAAATACAATCAAAACCCCAAATGCAACCGCTAAACTATAATTAAAACTGAAATCTTAAACACGGACATATTTTTAGTTTCCGCCGACTACATATTTCACGAGAATCATGTGTAAATGATTTTCAAATTACCACACATAAAGCAAAGTGCACAATTTTATTACTAAAGATAAACTATCGAGGGTCCCATTACCGACAATTTTATCGCATCGCACGTTATAAACAGGCCCTAATGCAATTTTAATGATGTACCGACAAGATATTGTGCTTCATTAATGATGGCTAATCTTTTGCATGTAGTGTTCAGCATGAGAACCACTTGCAAGCTCACTTAGTTACCTTATTATGATACGTGGTCTAATTAATTTTAGCATAAGCGACATTAACTTTACGAAGAGTTTTTTTTTATTTCTTTACAATTTGTGACTTTAAACATACATATGAAACAGGTTACGTAAGGTAATCTCTAACAAGCGATTTCTTTCAGGCGAAGGCTTAATAAAAAAAGAAATACCTACTGAAGGTATAGCGCAAGACTTGCACAACTAAATTAAAAATAATTAAATTACAAGTATAGGATTATACGAAAATCTGAATTTAAAGACTGAGCTCGTCTGATTTCAAGAGGTAAGTTCCATAGCAGGATACATTGCACCGTAAAAGAAGAGTGATAGAATTCAGAATACATAGATATTAAAACCCTTTACAATGATCAAATTTTAATTATTGTAAAACCCTTGTCATGTTGTATAACTGTCAGATGGCAGATTAATTTTCTTTTATTTTCGTCTAATATTTTTAATTTTAGTGTGTAGTTAATATAAGCATAAATTGTGTGATATTGATTTTTTCGTAGTTAAAAATTGTAGAATTTATAAAATAAATAAATACATATAAGATATATTATTAAGGATTTTCAAAATGAATCACAAATGGTTTCTCTGAAATACAAAGATTTTGTTTTATTGATCACATTTTATAATAATACAATGTACTTATTGTCTAACTATAACAATTATTCTTACCTGAAATACAAAGAAACGACATTTAATGTTCACTTATCCTCAATAATTATATCCTTTAATCTATATTTTTATAATAATACAATGCACTAAATTAATCTGCACGTCATCCGCCATTCAATCGCGCGTCACTCCGACGCGTCCCCTACCAACTTTGACAGACAACTTGTAAAATGGCGCCGAATTCAGATGAATGAAATATAATTTAATTACATACATTTAAGCTATTACAAACGATTATCATGGAAAAAGCCAATGACACCTTTGGCCTTGGTATCAGGTATTTGTATTTCGTGATATTTAAAAAAAAATGATATATCAGTTTATATATTTTATGAATCAGGTTCGTTGCCCCAACCTATTACCGTGTAAATACCCCAGGTATCCTATCATCCCATTTGTCCCTCCTTTCAGAATTTTGCAATTTTGCAGAGATTGAGCATTCTGATAAACAAGCTAGGTCTGGTCATAGTTGCTCCCCTCACACTTTGAAATCAATTCCGCTTTAGTTTTTATAATTGATGAATCGATGTTGATTTTTCTTTTCGTGTTTGTTATGTTTGCCTATAAGTGCTTGTTAAATTATATCTTGTGTTTGTTTTTTCTTAAGTTCCAATGTATCAGTGTGCGTAGGTAGCGTTGGCAAGCTCATTTAATTATATATATATATATAGTCCATCTATCTAGCATTTAGTTTCACTGGTCTAGTTTGAATAATAATTTGCACGTCCCAAGAAATTATCTAGTTTTGTTCCAAACTTGTGACCTCCAAGTTTGGAGCTCTATTGTCTCAGACGAATTAATTTCATGTTTTGATAACTTACTCTTTGAATTAAATACGAGGGTCTTCTACCTGAGTTTCATAATTGGGAATAGCCTTGTTTACCGGTTTCAACCGCGTTTAATTGTTGTCCAGACTCCAGAGCATTAACAATATTGTGTATTATTACTTATTATTTTCACAAACATTAAAAATTATGCAACTGAAGTTATGACGTATTCGGTAACTATTTTTTTATTCAACATCAAAAAACTTCTAGAAATTGTAGAACTCTCCTAGAGTTTTGAATATCTATTTAGGACTAAATTCTAATTCAAGACACCATCTTGAGCGATGTCAAATTTGTCAAACTTCACAAAAATGGTTTGACAGCTTTTGAAGTAGATTTAACTCTTATTGGCATTTAAGACTTAGACGACGAAGCACGTTTGCTAAATTTCGTAAGTGAATCCACAAGTTTCTCGGAAATTTAAACCATATTGAAAATATCCTTTTTACTCCAACTTAACAACAGTCCATGTTTCATCCAAATGGGTTCATCAGTATTTGAAATATACGCATTTCTTGTATTTGTTTAATAATATTACCATGTACCTGAAGTGACTTAAATTTTTCAAAGTTACTTTTAATATTGTATGTTATAGTGGCCCTAGACTAGACAAGCTAATCAGCTGTTGGAAAACTTAATTTCAAATCAGACAACACTAAAGGACTTCTATTATTCTTCTTTCCAATTGCTATTCACTGGCAACACGTACCATCAACGCACGGACACGGTAATCGTAGATAAAATTGATCGTGCATTGCTGAAAGATTTCGAAAAATAGTTGAACACACAAACTTTACTTTAAACTAAAACCCAAGACAACACTAAAGGACTACTTTTATTCTTCTTTATAACATCTTAATAAGCCTTCAATTGGCATACAAAACGTACCATCAAAGCACGGACACAGTAATCCTAGATAAAACTTATCGGGCATTGCTGAAAGATTTCGAAAAATAGTTGAACATTTACAGTTGATTTTATTCATACGAATCATGTGATTCTTATATCTCTTTAAACAAATGCACCGATGTAAAACGTTTTGTTTGCTCTTTTGTATTACGATAAAGTGTCTCTTAGCTGGTGAAACCTAACAGAGAATTATTACTGTTTTTTTATGGGACAGGAGGAAAGCGAGCAGGTCAGTTTGAATAAAGAGGTAACCGCCGCCCATTGACAACTGCAAAGCCGGGGGATAGTGGGTGTATTGCTGACCTATCAGAGAATGGTACGCTCTCTTCGTGAAAACCCCTAAGACGTTAGTAAAATTGTTAAAAGTACAAAAGGCTTTATGAGTACAACGTAAAACAAACCTAAAGCTGTCTACACACCGCAGCCGCCGGCCCGCCGGCACGAACCTGGCGGGTTAATGCCGGCGGGTGAACCCGGCGGCTTTAGAAATTGCGAGCCTGTCAATTTTCCCGGCGGCACGACATACAGTCGCGGCATGCAGTGTACACAATTAGTGATTGCCAAGTGCTTGCTAGTGACTTGTTAAATTTTTTATTTTTCTCTCCACTTCATTAACGGATTCCATAATGTTTAGTCGATAAAAACACTGACGCGTCACTATTTCTTAAAAGCCGGTGGGCAACCGGTGGTGAAGAGCGGAGAGGGGTGTGCCGCCGGGGAAGATCGCGCGGGCGCAAGCCGCCGGCAAGCGGCTGCGGTGTGTAGACAGCTTACCAGGAGACAAAATAGCCCAGTAATTTATTGAACTATACACCTTGCAAAAAAACCTAAGTGGAAATGGGCGGGCCATACCGCTCGCATGAACAATGGCAGATGGACAAAGAGGCTAACAAAGTGGAAAGGGCCACCAGGAAAAAGAAAGAAAGGTCGCCCTCTTGCACGGTGGGCTGACGAGCTTGAGGAAGTTGGTGAAGAGGATTGGGTGAAAAATGCTCAAGACAGAAAGAGATGGAGCCAATTAAAAGTCTATAAGAGGTTCATGAAAAAAAAAAATATTTTATAAATGTTTCAAGGAATAAATGAGGCTTAATTATTATTAGAATGCCATGCCTCTCAACTTTTTAAATATATATATATTTTTGAATATAATAAACCGAATTCAGCATTCAATCTTTGAATCAAATCTAAATATTTAAACAAACACGGAACTTGATTAATATTGACAAGATTGTGGTTTATGACCGGTGTACCATTTATTAAATGATAATTTTCCAATTGATTTGATTTAAATACAATACAATGAGACAATTATTAGTATTGAACGCATTATATTAGGGTGGCAATTCATAATCTGTTAATTTATTGAGAGGCCAAACGATGTTATCGGTAAGAATTTTTTTAACATTGTTTAGAGGTAATTATTTCTTATCAGAGTTGTTAATCTTAATATATATAAATCACGTGTCACGTTGTTTGTCCGCGATGGACTCCTAAACTACTTAACCGATTTTAAATGAAATTTGCACACCGTGTGCAAATTTCATTTAAAATTGCACACGGTGCAATTTTGATCACCTGATTTGATCCAAGTTAAAAGATAGGATAGCTTGCATCTTAATTTATAGTCGAAATATTATTTTATTGCAAATTATTTGTTTATTATTTGACACAATTCCAACAGATGGCGCTGTGTTGAAAGTACCAACGTTTCACATAAGTTATAATTTAATGGCATTTCCACCAAAAAAGCATGGTGGTCCCCATGACTGGTGTTCTCCTACCGTTTCCCTTGAATAGTTTGCTACTATGTAATATAACAAAAAATTTAGCCACTGCAACGCTTGGCCGAGTCTGCTAGTGTAAATATAAATCATAATTAGCTTCGGAATTTTATACCGCGATAATATGAAATAAATAACTACGAGTCATGAAATATCTACGAGTTTATTCAGTTAGAAAATGAAAAGTGGCCGAGACAACAACTTTACTAATTAATAATTCAGTATAGACATTGCTAATGACACTTTAATGAATTCCAATTCAATAACCTTATTAAATAGAAATTTATTTCGGGTTTTTAGATTTATATATACCTATAATAACGTTATAAATAAATGATAAAATATATAAATTTATGAAAGTTCATTAAAGCTTTATGTGACACATTTTCTGTATAAAATATAATCATACATTAGAAGAAACATGTTTTACGAACCATAATTTCCATTAATATCTTAATATATATAAATTACGTGTCACGTTGTTTGTCCGCTATGGACTCCTAAACTACTGAACTAATTTCAATCAAATTTGCACACCGTGTGCGGTTTGATCTAACTTAAAAGATAGGATAGCTTACACCTCAATTTATACCCGCAATATTATTTTATTGCAAATTATTTGTTAATTATTTAATAGTCACAATTCTAACAGATGGCGCTGTGTTGAAAGTACCAACGTTTCACATAAGCTACAATTTAATGACATTACCACCAAAAAAGCATGGTGGTCCCCATGACTGGTGTTCTCCGTTTCCCTTGAATAGTTTACTACTATCTAATATAACAAAAACCTTAGCAACGCTTGGCCGGTCTGCTAGTTATATATATATATATTCCATAAGATACAATTTCCATATTTTATAAACGGACTAGAGTCAGGGTATGTTTCAGAGGCGTTATTGTAAGGTCAAAGTCCAAGATAAAGTCGACTTGTGGCCAAGACAAGGCCAGGTTCACATAATCGTATTTAAAACATTGTTCCTGTCTCGCTAAGTCTAACATTTTCGGTTTGACGTAGACTTAGTCCAAGTTTGACTTCAAGCGTCTAAAATATGAAAAGTATTTGAAATAAGGGAGTCAGTTTGCGCTAAGTTTCTGAATCTCACTCTGATTTTCAAGTGTCGAATTATCCCGAATATATTCCAAACTGAACTGTGTGTTCCGCCGGGAATCAACCCATGTGTAGACCAGTGCGTGTCCTGTCCTTTGGAACGACGAATTAAACCTTTACACTTGGCGCATTTATTTTGTACATACAATGTTTCTAGACTAGGAGATAGATCTACGAAGCATAATACGACAAAAATAATGTATATTCTGTTATTTTAAAATAGTTACAGGATAGTGATTGGCCATTTCATTTGATTATATTCTTCTCACACTCACACACACACACACACACACACACACACACACTCAACACAATCGCATACACACACTCTTACATACGCCCACTTTATAACTTTATTTGTACTAGCTTCTAATTAGTTGACTGTTTTGTTTTTCTTTCTTTGTTTAAAACGTTAAATTTGTTTGCCTACCCATATATGTATGTACTTTTTGTAACCACTCAATATGACTTTGCTGTGGAATGGAAGCCTGGTTATCCATGTCACAGGTTCTTACCTAGTTTGGAAACCAGTCTCCCAATACCTTCTCTGTAATCTTATTGTTTGTTGTAAATGTTATATGGGAGAAAATAAATTATTATTATTATTATATAATAATACATTTTTGCCACAATTACTGGAACGAGTTTATTGTAAATTATCATCTGTTACACCCCTGCCCCATTCATTTTCAGAGTAATTTTTAATGAAAAAGCAGGCAGATATTAATGAAAAGTCAATGCTTAGAAGCTTGGCCTTGCTTCACCTAAGCCAGCGCTTGCCTCTTTTCTTATGCTGTAATAAGTACGTTTCAATCATATTTGTGCAAATTAATTTGATATGCATAATTTAATACAGCCGCTTTTAAAATATTATTAAAGATATAAATACTTAATCCCCATAGAGCAGTGTTGACGTAATGACCTGAGTGACTCTCATCCCTGAGCCTCTAATCTCGGCTGTGCACCAATGGACTTTTTTATTTGTGCCAATATAATACTGGTTCTGAAGGAAAACATCGTGAGTAAAATGATAAAAGTTCACGGCGTGTGCTAGAAGGCTGATCACCTACTTGACTATTTCAAAAAAGGGTGTAGCGACACAGTTTTTTTTTAAATTTCCACGACATTGAGGTACGAAATTTACTTATTGAAGTTATACTTCTTTAGGCACGTTATGAAAAATTGATGAGAGTGAAATTCCAGTCTTTGATTATTTAATTGTAATTAATTATTTGCATGCAATCAAAAACTATTTTTAATAATGCCAAAGAATTATAACTTCTTACGCGCGTACATAAGTACACGCACCCTTTTTTTTTGTTTAATACAAAGCTATAAACACTACTTCCTATAGTAAAACTCCTACACTATTACTCTGAGACGCTCTCATCCTATTGACCCAGAAGCGACCTAATTGCCCCCTCACCCCCTCCAATCCAAATAATTTCCTCCCCATCAAATTGTATTGTGCTCGGAATGTTATTATTTTTCTGTTTTCGCTCCATCCCTATGTCAAATCTTATATCTCCACTAATTCGTTGATTTACTAATAAAGAAATGTTCCATTATATTTTCTTTGTATTTTTATGCCTAAAGTATTATTAGATAAAGATAAATCTTCTAAGCAATCCAATTTTGTAGTAAAGAAACAAGTATGTACTGTTTTAGAACTAGTAATTGTGTTGTTTGACAATCATAAACAAATCTATCTATGTATCTAGACGGCTTAAAAATCTGAAAAATACAAACAATTTTATTTGAAACTTTGTTTAATAATGCATAGTTCCTAGGTATGTGGATTTTGCTCATTGACGTGACGGGCTTAACGCAAATTTAACGGAAGTTTCGACCAGTATTCGGAATACCTTCCGTATCAGAAAAATTACCAAAATTATTGTAACATAAGATGCGTTGCGTGGGTGTATTTGGAGCTAACAAGACACACATCGTTCCTATAAAATAAAGTAGAAAAAAGTAAAATAAACTATACTTTCATTACTGCATTTCGGCAAACCAAGAGCTAGTGACCCACTAGCGCTACAGGAATTTGTATGAGAATGACATTAGCTCGTGCTTTGTCACGTGACCATTTTCATACAAATTCGTTTGGCATTAATGGGTCATGCCTGTCGAAATGCGGTTTTGTCTCAAACCCCAATTAAAATTAAAACTATTAATATTCTGTGTTTATTTGCCTTTGTTTTCCGATTTCGTGAAATTGGCCTAATGAGTAATGTTTCACTTCCCGCAACCCCAAAGAAAGTACAGAAATATATCTAATCTATCTAGTTAATTGCTAAATTTTTCGATAAACTTTCGTAATAAAACCGAATTTTACAAACAAGTCGAGAATAACAAAACAAGCTTAATCCGTGGTAGCTCGTTATTAAATAAATTACTATTGAAGATTCATCAAAACAAAACTTCCTATAATTTAGTTCTTTGGTTTCAAAAACACGCCAAATAATTAAGGAAAACGTAAACATCTAAGCATTGTTTTGTAATTTCTTATTCCGCTCACGGCTGATTACTAAAGCTTGTTATCGGCTAAACACTCCCTTGTTAATTTAACAAAAGATTAAATTAGCATGGGATAATTTTCTTATAAGGAAATATTTCTGGATTCAAAATGAAAGTCGTAAGCTTAATTAACTTAACCACATTATCAGTAAGGACACAGGATTATATAAAATGAAGTCCGAATAGGTTTTTGTAAATTTGTTTTCACTAATAGGTTTTGGTATATAATATGTACATTATTTAAAAAATAACTGAAATAATATAGGGTCTATTGTTGAATAGGCCGCTAAACATCTTGCCACGAATACGAAGAAGGGGAAAAGATGCTATCAACACTATTCCCTTGTAGTTGCAATTAAAATTTAATACGCAATTTAATAATAAAATATTTTTTTATAATATAAGAAAATTTGACTGACTACTAGAAAAAAACCCACAAAAAGCGCGGGTCACCAGATAAATCTATTACGAGTAATTTGTCATAGACTAGGAATTGTGCTCTTTACAGAAAATATTTAAATGGAAACTACTTGGCGACATAAGCTTCGAAGAATTGTACCATGGTGAATATTTTATCGCTTCATTAAAGGTGGGAACTGACCAACGTTACGAGGTGTAATGTAACACGTTACACAGCGAGCATACGTGCAGTCAGTACGGCGTGTTACGGGGAAACCAGCGAGCAACGACCCGCTCGTTGCTCACTTTGAGTGCTCCACCCGGCTGTCGGTTTTTTGGCGAATCCTTTGACTGTTACGCGGTTCAGTAATTACGCGTCGCACATCGCGAGTGATCATGATTATGATTTTCTATAAATTGTGTCTTTTTTAAGTACTTTTGGTCCAATTAAATTCAACAGTTCTTCAAAATCGAGACCTGCGTACAAAGTTTTTATACTGTCCAGTAATCATTTGGTTTTTAATATTGCAATCAATAACAAACCACCTCATACGCCTGTGTTTTCAAATAAGTTTTATGTCCAGTAACATTTTTTCTTCTTCTTAATTTGGATGAAACAATAATTAAATAGAATGAAAGATATCAACATTATCACTATCAAGCATCTCGTGAACACTGGCGGCGAAAGTGGAGCACTGAATTTTGACGAGCATGTTACGCCGATTTTAGAACACAGCGTAACATGCTCGATGCGTAACACGCTCGATGCGAATGCTACATTACACAGCGAGCATTCGTGCAGTACGTCGTGTTACGGGGAAACCAGCAAGCTACGAGCGGCTCGTTGCTCGCTTAGAGTGCTCCACCCGGCTGTCGGTTTTTTGGCGAATCCTTTGACTGTTACGCGGTTCAGTCGATAGGAGACATGCGTAAAAAGTTTTTATACTGTCCAGTAATCATTTGGTTTTTTAAAATTGCTATCAATGACAAACCACCACATACGCCTGTGTTTTTAAATAAGTTTGATGTCCAGTAACGTTTTTTCTTCTTAATTTGGATGAAACAATAATTAAGTAGAATCAAAGATACCAACGCGTCCTCGCTGTCGGCGATGAGCCATCTCGTGAACACTGGCGGCGAAAGCGGAGCACAGAGTTTTGACGAGAATGTTACGCCGATTTTAAAACACAGCGTAACATGCTCGATGCGTAACACGCTCGATGCGAATGCTACATTACACCTCGTAACTTTGGTCAGTTCCCACCTTTAGAAAAACACATTTTATGTATCTCAGTTTACAGCTGTTATCTAATTTCTTAAGTAGAACGTGAATGTGTGTTTCATAGTGACTAAAACTTTGACCTTTTAATCCCTGGTGCAAAAAGGGGATGTTATAATATTTACGCGATTGTCTATGGTATCGTAGTTCCGAAAGGACCACTTATGATGCTTACGTGATCGATTCTTAGCTGTTTAAAACTACATTCTCTCATCAGCTGTGTTAGATGCGGCAGCAATGTACTCCGGCAATCCATTATTCAATCAATGTTTTTGTAACTTTTTTTAAGATATCGATTATAATATTGTCTCTTAGTTCAGATTTCTCTATGGAGTGTCATAGATATACGGAATACACAGAACTCTTGCCTAGTGGTGTACAAAAAAACTTTTCGACACAATACCTTTTAAAATATTATGAAATATTATTAAAATATTATTAAACTCACCGATGTCCAGATTAAGCATACTTATAAACGAGCTAGGTCTGGATATACATAGTTGCTCACCTCACAGTATAAAATGGATTTTTGTTTAGTTTTTTTTGTAATTAGAATTTTTTCTTTGCTAAGTAATTCTTTTGTTTGGTTTTTTGTAATCAGAATTTTTTCTTTGATAAGCAATTGTTTTTGTTTTGTAATTTTTTTTTTTGTTTTGTAATGTTTGTTTTGTTTAATAATCTCTTTATGATCTCTATATATGTATGCTATGTTTGCCTATAAGTGCTTGTCACATTAAAAATTGTATTTTGTGTTTGTTTCTACCAATGTGCCGAGCGTTGGCAAGCTTTATCAATAAAAAAAAAATAAAAAAATATTATGAGGGTTAAAAATGAAACACATATACGTATAAAACTTATATTTAGAAAATAACCCTTCGCACCATTCAGAACCAAAAAACCCTACAATGTGTTTTTGATCAACTTAAACTATACTTCTGTTAAAAATGAAACACTAATTACGATGATTTTATAGCCAATTACCAAGAGTTAGATTTATACTCTGACATTTGAGTGTCTATTATGACGTCACAGATCATTTTATGTATTAAATCTACGTCATCAAAATGTTTTTTAATATCTATTATAAAGAAGTTTGATCATTCATAATAAATTTTCAGCAAAAACCCATAATCCCAAATCACCCTAATCTTATTAAATGGGGCAACTATTTTTGAAAGTATTTTAGGCAGCGAACGCAAACGAATTTGTATGGAATTAGTGACGTCACAAGCGAGAGCTAAACGCCATACATTTTTCACATTTTATGACAAAATACTATTTTCGTAGACAATAATCGCAATACATATACAATATTACGGGTTTTATAATATGAATGGACTATATATTCATAAACCTTCAAAGCCGTATAAAGGTTTTTAGTAAACGAGAATGTTTACTTTAATTTTGCAAAAAAACGACTTATACTAACAGTAAATATTGTTCTTTCAGATATGCTAAATAAGATACAGGTATTTCATCAAACACATTAAAATTTGACATAAATTTATTATTACTTTGAGGCCATAAGAATCATCACGCGTGTACTTCCCTTCCTTAACAGGAACTATGCGTGTTTTGAAACGTTACAATAAACAACATTTTGGCGCGCTTTATCTATGACAATTAATAGATGACGCAAATTTGATTTAAGAACGCAATACAAAGATTTTCAGCAATGGAATGAAGTTCAATTCGAATGCTCTGAAAGTCCATAGATTGCATTGGATTTAAATATGGAATAGATAAAAAATATTGAAGGGCGAGTAAAAATTTTAGTAAAAATTCGACATGCAAAAATTTTGACAGATCGTAACCATGGTAACCAACGATTTTATTTTTAGTGGACATTTCAAAATAAGATCGTCACGATATCATCATGCGACATGCATTATGCTTGCTTCACGCTTATTAAGTTTCATAGTCAAAAAACAAACTATGAAACCCAAAATGATTTTGACGTATGGAAGTCATACATGCTTAAGTCGTGACTTTGAATTCATTATTTTTCTTCTAAACATTTTAATTTCAACTAAAATTAACGTAAAAAAATTTTCAATCACACGCATATTCCGTTCTATCTACAAATCAATGCTAACTAAAGCTCGTATTTGTTCTTCAGTTCATTTATCACGTCATCGCTAAGACCCTCCTTTGTTTTACAATGTACCAGCATTTTATTGACCACTGAAAAAAAATTCAAAATTAATTATAAAAATTACCTTAAATTTTGTGTTATTTAAATAAAGCTAAATAGATGATACACATATTATTATTTTTTTAAGTCTAAAATAATTGAAGTGAAACTTCTTTATCGAGGTTGGAAAAAAATTTGTAGCAAATCGTCACGTTTTTCAATGATAGTAATAATTCTATTACAATTAATGAAATTCTATAATAATCTTCGTAGTAAGAAGGTAAAAGAAATATTTGTATTCATGTCTATGATAATAAAAGCCTTTTGTTAAACTTTATCTAATTTAACGAATTTCTGTAAAGTTGCATATAGTAGATCATTTTTCGAAAAATAAGATCATAAAGAAGTTTCACTTCTTACGTGTGTACACCTAGTACACGCACAATTTATTTTTATAATAAAAATTAGATGATCACTTATAGATTAATTAATAAACACGCGCACACATTTTGTATTTAAAATTTGTATGTATGTGTATTTTAATAATTAAATAGATAAGTTCAAATGTGTGTGTGTTCTGTGTGTTTTTTGAATCAAAATCAATGAAATAAATACTTACAAAGTTTATCATTATCAGCCAAAAACATAGCTAAAGCGGAAAATCTCTTAACGCGTGTGAAGGCTTGAAGGTAAAGACTCAGACCTCGTGTGTATCTGTCCTTATATTCGTATAATGCACTCAATAATTCCGATAAAACATCACTTTCTAATGCATTCGCAAATATCGATGGTATATTTGTTGGATCGATTATCTGAAAAGCACATCATTTAATTAGTATTAGAAAAATATAGTAGCAAATAAAATTACCCCCACCGGAATAAACTTGGAATATCTCAAAGAACCAAATATTATGAAACTTGGTCTGTTCCTTGAGTTGGATATCCTGAAAGATATTGAGGAAAGGAATTATGAATCATACTAGAACTTATTTCCAAAGAAATTGTAAACAAATCGTGTAAACATTCTTTTTTAAAGACGTCTAAAAGTTGCTTTTGTCCAAAAGAAGACATTTTTAATCAGAAATAATATTAATAACATTTTTTTAAACAATTATAGAACGAGCAGCATACGAGCAGGAACGTTACCTGATGTTAAGTGATATCGCAGCATTCAATGCCAGAGGGCTCGCGAGTGCATTGCCGGCCTTTTATTGTTATTATAGTCCAAACCAATCAGTTTTATGCTTAGGATGTTAATAATATTTCGCTTAATAATTACAACTAAATTAAATTTGATATAGGAAATGCTGACTATGCTGATTATGTTAGAAATGCTGTTTATGCTAGAAATGTTGACTATGCTAGAAATGTTGACTATGCTAGAAATGTTGACTATGCTAGAAATGCTGACTATGCTAGAAATGCTGACTATGCTAGAAATGCTGACTATGCTAGAAATGTTGACTATGCTAGAAATGTTGACTATGCTAGAAATGCTGACTATGCTAGAAATGCTGACTATACTAGAAATGCTGAATATGCTAGAAATTCTAGAAATGCTGACTAAACTAGTAATGCTGAAAATGCTAGAAATGCTGAAAATTATTTGAATACTTATTTCAACTTTTCCATGATTAAATAGAAAGACACATTTTACAAAAAAACGGGTTTAAACGCTGTTTTAGTTAACCTATGCTTGCTGAAGCCAACACTGGTTTAGAATTTTTTAAATTTTGACATTATACGCGTTTATATTTGGTAAAAAATGTCAAAACGCCGATATGTTTTACAATTTAAAATCAAAATAAACACATGTTTTAATTCTGTACAAAATGTAAATAAAATAAATATTTATAATACTCACATTTAAGTAGTTACTCCTTGCCTCAACCGAACCCTTCAAACACTTCCATTCATTCATAAATTGAACACTATTCACTGGCGGGACCATTTTATCCATAGATTTAATTTCGTTTGAATTAATTTCTATATTATCGCCTTTAGCTGACAGAGCACAGTCTTTTGTTTCATCTGAGTTATTATTGGTGTCACCTTGGGCTAAATTGTCGATTGTTTTGGCTTCAACTTTGGGTACTGTGCAGCCAAGGGGTATTTCTTGTATGGTTATGTGTTTTAAGGCTCTCTGAAAGTCAAGTTAAAATTTCTATAAGTGACATTTCTATTGAAAAAACAATGTTTGTACAGACAACCATTTTGATTTTTAACGCCAGCTGCTGAAAAAGCATGAGTCATTGACCCGTTATGCTCATTGTCCCGTTACGCTCATTGTACGCATGCACCGCAACTATCTCTCTTCCACCCGAAGAAGTATGCAATCATTTCATCAATGTTTTTTATGACGTTGTCACGTTAAACTATCGTCCATAAACTTGACTTTACAGCCAACCATTTTTTTTTCATATATTCATATATCTGGATTTTTTTAAATTATATATATGGTATTATAAAGTTTACCAAGTCACCCATTAGTTAGTTTTAGGGTAAGGTTCAGAGTCGACTGTCGACTAAGTACAAAACTACAAAAAAAATTGTGATATTTCTTTTCTTAATAGGCAAGTGAATTAGCCTTCTGTGTCCGTCAAATCGTCGACTTTTTGGGTCTGAGCCGGTTTCCTCACGATTTTTTACTTCACGATATGAGCGAGTGTTAACTGCGTACATAGTTGGTCCCAAAGTTCTGTCACTAGCACATTATTTCTACATTTCGAGCAGGATTTTATAAAAAAATTATTGCATTCTATTTTGGAATATTTGATTATTGTTTTAAAACAAAAAACAATAACTTTCCGTAATTTTTCACGATGGAGTGGACATTGAAAGTAAACCGAATAGTTGTTATTGCGTTGCACCGCTGTGGACACTCGCCGAGTACCATTTTCAAGTTGCTCAAAAATTTGAATATAACGCTTAGGTTTGTGTACGGTACTATTGATAGGTACCTTGAAGTCTCCAGTGTTGAGGACAAGAAAAGAACTGGCTGGCCACGCTCCGCAAGAACACCAGCAGTAATCAAAGCTATCAAGGCGCGGATAGTAAGAAATCCTGTCCGAAAACAGAAGTTGATGGATTTGCAGATGGGTGTCAGTAGGAAAACAGTAAAAAAGGTTTTAAATGAAGATCTTGGTCTACGAGCATACAAAAAAGAGTGGGCACTTACTTAATGCTCGTCTAAAAGCAATAAGGCTTAAGAGATCGCGGGTGTTGTTTAAGCGGTACGCGAAAAACCGACACCGTGATATCCTCTTTACGGACGAAAAATTTTTCGATATTGAAGAGAAGTACAATAAACAGAATTATACAGTGTACGCTAAGAGTTCTGAAGAAGCTGAAAATAAAGTTCCAAGGGTGCAACATGGACATCATCCATCATCAGTAATGGTTTGGTTGGGAGTGTCCTATTACGGGCTAACTGAGGTAAATTTTTTCGAAAAGGGGGTCAAAACCAGTGCTACAGTGTACCAAGAGACGGTTTTGTATCACCTTGTCAAAGACATGTCCAGCACCCTATTTGCGGGACATCACTTCGTGTTCCAGCAGGACTCTGCGTCTGCATACAAAGCCAAGACCACTAAAGCCTGGTTTGAGCGTCAAAACATCGTCTTAATTAGACATGAGGATTGGCCTTCCTCCAGTCCGGACCTTAATCCTTTGGACCAGAAATTATGACAGGGCATAGAGAGGAAGGTCTGTGATAAACCTCATGAAAATTTGGAGAATCTGAAGTCATCTTTAAAAAACCAGTGACTGAAATGGACACGAATATGGTGCGTGCTGCGATAGACGACTGGCCGCGACGCTTAAGGGCCTGTATTAAAAATGAGGGAGGTTATTTCGAATATTTTTATGCTTTTTTTATTCCTTAATTAATTTACTAAGAATTGATATATCACTCATTACAAACTGATCAGTACTTTTGTTTTTATCATTATTTCCATTTATGACAGAACTTTGGGACCGACTGCGTACATAGAAAGTCCATTGGCGAAAAGCCAGGTATCGAACCACGCTCACGCCTATAGACCAACACTACTATATCTATCTTACTCTTGCATTATTACTACATTATTACGTAGTTATTCATATAGTTTCTTATCTTAAATGTCACATAAATCTAAAGGTAAGATTCCACCAAAATAACGTACTAAGCTGGTATCGCGTTTGGATCTGTCTCCACCGGCAATGCAGTGTGTAACTTTTGTACACGAACGAAAATATTCTTGATCATTTAAAAAAATACTTGACTATGCGCGCACAATTAAATGTTTTCGCTTTGGTAGCGGAAGCAAGTATGAGTTCGCGAACAGTGCGTGCGCGTCGACACGAGTCCACTACTTGTACTGTGTACCACAACAAGTGCACAGTTGTTCGGGAACTTTTCTGAAATATCCGCCCACAATTTGTTATTGTTCGCTTGAGTGAGTGGACCAAAACAAATATTTGTACGTACGCTGTGCAACACTGTGCCGCACAGTTCAGCACACTGTTGGAATCGTACCTTAAGATACGCAAAAGTTCGTAAACCTCAGAGCAAAGGCTTAAATTATCATACATTACCTTGGATCTCAAATGCGGTGGCTTCTTCACCGTTTTAATGACCGTAATATTTTCGCCAACACCGGTCCTCCATTTCTCCTGCGGCGTCGATTCAACTGAGCTAATTTCCACCACTTTTGGTTTTGAGTCGATTGGGATTATGGACTTGGATTCCAAAGTTGGGGTTGATAACGGTGATGACTTAGATTTTGACTGGAATCATAAATTTTTTTTAAGTTACGCGAACACTTGTAAATAAAACTCTTGTTAAGAATAGGGGCAAACAAGCCTACGGGAAGTCCAAAAGGGGCAGTAATCAACACCCATTTTACTGGATGCGTTGCTGGCCTTTGAGGGACGAGTATGCTCTTTTCTTTAAATAAGTATTCTCTTTTCCTTATAATTTCCTTCCTAGTACTGGTAATTATACATAGTAAAAATATCCTAAGCAGGGTCCTAACACATATGGATTTAAGTGTAAAATTCAGCGCTAAGTATGACTCCTGTATGTCAAGAACGCGTTGGTTTTTTAACTGGGACTCAGTGCGCACTTAGTCTCGATCTTATTCTAAAAGGTTCTATTATTTAAATCATCTAAGACATAGTTATATCTATAATATATGAAATATATTTTTGTTTGTAACCATTAAACATCAAAACTACCAAACTTATTTATTTATTTTCATCAATAGAATGCTACATTATTTTTAGGTTACAAAGCTCTATTTATTTCCAAAATAAAAATTTGTCAAGACACGGGCATTGCTTTGTGAAAAAAGAAATTATACAGAACATTACACGCAAAAGAACATTTATATTGTATGACAAAATGCAGGTAATATTGCTTTAACTATATATTACTAAATACAAAAAAATACACAGAACCTACAAGTTAAACAGATATAATTACCTTCAGTTATATAAAAAAAAATACTTACGCCTTTAGTTCCCATCCTAGCTTTAATAGTTTCCAATTGTTTTCTCGCAGCTACATTATTAGGCTCAAGCTTTAGCACCTGTAATTACAATATGTATGCTATAAACCACAATTATTTATAGATTTTCAGTGTAGATAAAACTTTATAAACGAAAGAGGATTCAATTTTAATGTATGAGCTCGTAGACTTCCAAAAGTCTTCAAACCCTGTACATAAATAATAATAATTGTTCAATATATTTAAATCTCTTTGAAATACAAGACAAATTACAACAAATAAGAAATATTACACATGTAGTACTTTTTACAACTTTATATATCTGACAAATTTAACCACAAAAGTGCACTAAACTAAATATTTCAGTATTTTTTTAAATATTCTCGCCACGGATGAAGATTTCATACAAGTAATTATGATAAATTCTATTATTAATTGCTTTTCACCTAATTTAAAATAATATTTAATAGACAGGAACAAGAACACATTTAATAGGTAAATGTGATTACTTGTGTAAAGCCACAATTTTTATAACAAGTTTTTTAAAATAAGTATTTCTATAAATTTAATAAACTATTCTGTTTTACATAATATATTTCGCTGAGAGAAGAATTTATATTATTTTGAAAAGTATTACAGCATCCACTGATTTTCTAAAAATTTCAGCTTTCAGCAATTTTGCTGGATATTTATCCTATCTACAATATTTAAGGTACTTTCCTTTGATGTCCCATAGTATTGGGAAGCACCAACATAGGAAAAAAAATTTGATTTCTGTATCTAATTCATGATATTTTATTTTCTTAACAGGCCTTTATATCTAAGGTAAGCCATTTTCCTTTACCATATGAGCAACTTTTAATTGTGCATAGAAAGAAAAGTCCCAAAGCTGTGATGGAGATGCACTACCTCAGGGTCAAGAGGCACACTGTTCAGCCTCTAGACCAACACTGCTGTATTTAATAATATATAAATAGTTTATTTATTACCTCATAGAGATCAGCACTGGCCGATCTCAGAGACCCAAGTTTCTCCCGAGCAGTGGCTCGTCTCTGCAATGCTTTTACATATGTCGAGTCCAATTTCAAAGCTTCAGTACAGTCTTTTTCTGCTTGATGGAGGCTGAACAAATAATTATTATTAATTATTATATTGTTTATTAGGTAATAAAATAAAAAATTAAATATGTCTATTATGGAGTATAAGATACAGGTATCACTAATAAGTGATAGGTGGAATACCATGTCATTAAAAAAAAATTCCAGGGAGTTGAAAACAAGTTGAACTGCTTTTTATTAATGCCTTTAATATATAATAATTATTTTCATTTAACAAGTTGTAGTAAGTTTTTCTGTAATTTTTTTTACACACTACCATTTCGCAGATAGTTTGTCATTCAGAAAGTTATATTATTTGTCAAAAACCTATCTACATCTAAAGAGATGTGCCCTAAGGTCAACAAAGAATTTTAAAACGAAACAATATTACCAAAATATCAATGTCTCAATTAATAACAATAAAGTTATTACTTCGCAGCTGTCTATAGTTCTGAACTACTTTATTTACTTAAGATATACCAACAATACCAATAAATACCAACCTCTCCTTCTTAAGATAACAAAGTCCTCTATTAGCATAGTAAATAGCATCATTTTTAACTAATTCAATAGCTCTATTATAACAAGATATTGCATCATCCCATTTCTCTTGCTTCACAAATGTATTTCCCTATTAATAAAAATATAAGAATATTAAAGGCCTACTATATTTCTATAAAACTATGGAACTAATTAAAACAATAATTCTTTATAGTTATTGCCCATATTACTTGATTGACACAGGAATTTGTAGTTATAAAAGTTTTTAGCTTCTGTTTGGTTAGTTAAACAATTTTGCTCAAAATTCTACTAAAGCTTCAGTGACAAATGCCCGCCTTCCACTGCGGGCGGAACGGACCTATTACGGACTCCGCTATACACGTAACAATGATTTTCATACATGTGCCTCCACCAAAGCGGAGACAAGCATAGCGGAGAGAGAGTTGAAAGAGTCACATAATATGAGGTTAGCGAGTTGACAGTTTCCCATGGAAATGAAAATCATTCCCAGTTGTTCATAATTTAAAAACTAAATTTTAAGTTAAAGGCAATGTATTATATTATTTGTATGAATATTAAAATGTTAAATAAATTACAATATTATTTTGATTTGATTTAACTGTTACTGGTTAATGAACAATTCTCAGTAAAATTGTTACTAACTGTTAATAATAATATAATGAACACAAAACATCCATTACCCTCTCTTTCTCATATTGCGCTTCCTCTCTTAACTTGTCCTGTTTCTCTTTCTCACTCTGTTTGCTATCAAGGGACATCGGGCCCTTTGCTGCCATATCTACTTCTTCACATGCTTTGTCCTAAAATAAATGATGTGTTTCATTAAAGGCTATCATTCTTGCTATTTATTTTCCTTTATTAGGCTAACAGGAACTTTAGAAATTTAAAAAAATTATTAATATCTATTATAAATATAAATTTCTTAAAATATTATGATGTGATGAAAAGTACCATGTGTTCTTTTGCTATATTTTTTAATTGATTTCTGGATGAAAGAAAGAAAAAGCTTTATGATTCACTATAAAAGGATATTTATGTAAAATAAAGTGCACTAGCCCCCACACTAGGATTCCCTGTGTTGTGGGCAGCCAGTCTCTTTCTTTTGACATGTTAACTGTACTTTACTTTATGATTTCTACAAAACACAAATGAAAAAGATAAGAACTCAAAAACTTAAAATGCACTTAGATGTTAGACCGAAATACATACCACATCGAATTTCTCCCAACTACTGTAGTCTGACGAGGATATTCTATTTGGTTGCTTCTTTTTCACTTGAATTGGCCTCTCTTTGCGTGTCTTGCTTCTCACTGGAGGTAAATCCTATTTCCAAAATTATGCAAAGTCCAACATTAAACTTATTATTATACAGCAATCGTACATTGCATAGACAAAGATACCAAGTACTAACGCTTGAACTACAAAATAACGACCAAAGTAATAAGCTAAACACATTTTACAAAGTGGATTTTGTTTGCTATATATTATTTAAGACTGTGAGAATACGTTTTATAGTGCAAATGAAGATGAAAATGCCTCTAAACCTGCTCAAAGTTTCCGTTGAGCGCGGCCTCTTTACGTTTCATCTCCGATTCCCAATTCTGCAAGTCTGTGAGATATGTTTGTAAGGACTTCACATTGTCTCGAGCATTTTTTTGGATCTCAAAAGCTTTATCCATTTCTATTGCAAGAAAAAAGGGTTCTTTACCTGCGTTTTGCTTGGAATACCTACTTAATGGAGTTAATGGTTTGGTCGATTTCGATAGTTTTTTTTATTTATTCTGTTGTCAAATTGCCAGGCAACCAGCTGTCAACAAATTACATCAAAGTCATAAATATTGTTTCATAAATATCAATTAGTTAAATAATAAATAAGTAAATATGCTTGTATTCAATAGCTGTTTGGAAAATTAACATTAATTTTAATCATTATAAATAAATGCCTACCTAGTCACTAATCAACTGTCAAAATAAATGAAATAATCACAAGATGGCGTTTTAAATAAAATGTGAATTTTTTGTGACCAAAGAAGAGAAATTTTAATGATTTTAATTATATTTCTTATGGTAAGATGGCGCTTTAAGCAAACTAGAAATTATACCTATTTACCAAAGTTGTCTCTTTAAGTTATAGTTCTTTTCGTTAGATGTCGCCTGTTCGTATGCGAATTATGATAACTTTTTATGCGTATCATAAGTCATAACTTTAATAACGCTGTGCAATCAAAATAAAATAAGTATACTTCTTAAGATAAGATAAAAAGAAGCCTGACCAGAAAGATAAGAGATAATAGTTTTATGCAAGTTTTCTGTTTTAGTTAGCTATTTGACAGTTAAACTGTGAATAACTGGAATCGACTTTTTAATAATAAATAACCATAAGCGGTTCCGTGATGGCGCTATCGGACGATTTGTCAACAGTAATATCGACGTTTAAGGACCAATAGTTTTTTTTATTTCACTTTTTGTTTTGTTTATTGGTCCACTGAGGCATTACTAAATCACAAAGTCGTAGTTATTCGCTGAGAAAACCATCTGTAGAGCCTGCCAACTGTTTCTCTTCTCTTTGGTCACCTCGCCATGAAACGAGAAATGCGCAAGACCAGTACGACCAGCTAGCAATGGTGATTATGACTTCAGACTTGCAGAAGAAGCAATTTAGAGGTTGTAATAATTTGAGAGAGACACGCAATCCATTCATAGACTTTGGAAAACTCTTTTGGGGCGAAATAAAAATGTTTGTCAGAGGACATGTGAACCGTACTATACTACTCAGAAAACGAAAGGTGAAGAGTCTTCTCGCCGAGAGGGCACATTAAGTTATTTCGGCTAAACAGGATTGAGGTAAAATTCAGTTTGTAGAGATTTTTTGAATACCTTCACTGAAGCCTACCACTGTTCAGCTGTGGGTTAAAGACGTAGTTTCAGTGTGGACCTGAAAATAGGAGATATCCAGGTAATAGACAAATGCAAAGATTTTGCCTTAAATAACTATTTTAAAAGTGTCCCAAAAATGCCAAATAGTGCGTAGGATAAAGAAAATTATTGAGCCTGTATGTCGTACTAATCTGATGTATTACGACTAACAACAAATTACCTGTGTATCTAGAACACATTGATAAAGTTTTAAACCGAATAATTTATCAATATAACTTTAAAAAAGATAGAATTTTGGCCATAATGTGAAGGTAATATCGATGAGCATATTTATCAAGAATCTTATTAAAAAATAGAGCCAGGGAAGAGAAGGCAAAGGATAAAGAGGATAGTAAGGACATTGATTTTATTAACGAGACTTAGAGTCGTTAAAGTTTGCCCTTACTCCACTGCTTTAGCGCTTTATACTTTAAACGAAATTGACATGTCATAATTTTACACTCTTCGATTTGACTTCACGCCATTGAATGTTATGGTTAAGAAGTACTTTCGTGTCATTGTGATAGACTATAGAGCGCCTTGCTTGCCGAAGAAAATGCCAATAATTTTTATCCGATGTTGCACGTACCAAATGATTATAATTCCAAATGCCTTTAAACTTAAGTATAAGCACAAAATCACCATCAAAAGTTCCTCGAACGTGGTCACACTCAAATGGAGTTTCGTATATGGATGGAACGGAGCTCTCAAATGTGTAATTCATTTGCATGTGATTTTTCGGTAACTTAAAAGCAAGGCATCAAATCCCTATGAATATTCGATTGCCATGTTTTGAGAAAAATTATGCCGTAATCTACTTGCTTTACAAAATTATAGGTAGGACGCAAAGCTGGTGACCCTACTGTAACAGACTTATCACTTAAGAGCTATTTTTACAACCAAGACACAATTAAAGTAAAACTAAATTTCGACCAGGATTGGTTTGCCTTGCCACAAAGACCAAAAAGATATCCCCTACGTTCTTAATTTTTAAGATACACTGCCCCATTTGTAGAGTGTGAGTGTGAGTGTGTGGTTCAGTTGTTTTTGTTGTTTGTATCTGTTTCTACTAAATTTGAAGATTCGTTGCAGTTACTTTGAAGATTTTTTTAGTTATTAAAGTATATAATTATTAAGAAGTCTTTTTTCAGTTATTTTAAAGTGTAATGAATTTGTGATTACTTATATTATTTTACAAATTTATTATTCAAATCACGTTTATTTTTAATTAATGCCATTGTCATTATATTAATGAATAACGTCAAGTCAAATTAGTGTAAAACCGTTAATAGGAATGGTTAATTTCGAAATGACTATTCAATGGTCGATAAAATAATGACTCCATAGTCATTATTATTATTAAACGTTATTTATCATAATTTTAAATATTAAATCAATGACTATAAATATTAGTAATCTTTGACACTCGTTCCTATGACTGCCGTTCGACTCTGTGGTCGATTCGGGTTCGGTCGTGGAACGAGTATAGTGCTTTTCATGAAAGAAGTCCCGCGGTGATTTTTGGAACTAAATTTGACAGATCGGCATTGTTGTCATTCGTCGATGTTATCAACAAATCAAGTTCGTTTGTTGTGGTAGATTTTTGTGAATTTTTAACTAGTTAGTGCATTTTAAAGATTGATTACAATGCTAACAGTTGTAAAAAGTTCGGCTCGAGAAATGATATAAAGGTGAAAGAGTTCTGTGAAGCGGAACATAAGAATCAAGGTGTTTTAATACAACTAAACAATGTTCGGAAGAGAGTTGCCGCCATAACAGGTACTTTTTAGATTTGCCATTTAATAATTTTTTGCTGTATTGATGGGACTTTTATATATAAATTTTTTGCGACAAAATTGAACAAATACATAACGTGATGAAACTAGGTAACTGAAATTAAAACATATATTACATATTACATAAGCATTATAAACTTAAAGTTATTATTATTTTTAATTATTCATAATTATTTAATTGCAGGTGTGTCAGAGAAAACTGTAACAAGAATAACAAACGAAGGTAACAGCGGCATGTACTTCGAAAAAATTGTAACCCAACAATTATGCAATAAAACTGAATAAAAAAATGTATTACTTTTCTTTACCCTATTTTCTCATCTTTTCCTGTAATGTAGAACACCGCTAATACATAAAGTAAATAAAAATATACTTTTTACATAACAGAAATATTGTTTCATCGAAGTATCAGAAAATAATATTATTTGATAAATTAATCTGCTAAATGTAAATAAAATAGGTAAATTTTTTACTCATAAATGGCAACATTACGTCATGCGATTGAGCGCCGTCTGGGGGACTTCTTTCATGAAAAGGACTATACACGAAATGTCACGAAACTGGAATTACAATGTGGTTGCTTAAATACAGGAACTGGTTGGTGTGGCCCTCAGTTCGATTGAGCGGTCTATTAACTAAGCAGAAGCCTTTAAACAGTAGACTCTCAATGTCGATATTAATGCTGATGCCAACAAACCAATCTACCTATGACAATAAGGAGAAGTATTTGTATAATATAAATAGTCGAATATTGAGGATTCATAACAAAAGTCTTTTTACTTATTAGAACACAACATTTCATCGTTCATTGTGAACATATTAAAAAATGTGATTTTATCATTGTTTGTTTTATTTCAAAACGGCTAACTACGACTTATTTCAAAAATATTTACACTAATAAAACCAATACCACTATCTCACGTTAACTCTAACAGCCCGTTCCCACTAGTCATAAGTCGCAAAGACTAGTCGAATGCTCTGGTCACCATACACTTTATAGAGCTGTTCAATTAGATGAGACGCGACTTTTAGTCTAATACGACTCAAAAACCATCCGACGGGCCAGGCCGTTTTAAGACTAAAAGTCGCTCGAATGTGCTCGATAGGTGCCTGTTTTGCTGTTCACACTAGTCGTGGTTAATCGACTCGAGCGCGTTGTTACCTCTCTCCCCGCCCCGTTCCTAGATCGTACAGCTTGCTCACTCCATTCGTGTTTTATTCCGAATGGCGCGAAACTACGACCTATACGACTCGCGACAGTGTGAACAGGGACATCAGACTTTCGACTTTTAGTCTTATGCGACTTACGACTAGTGGGAACGGGCTGTAACTAGGCCAATCTTAAGCTAATGCTAGGATATTATCGTATTTCAGCATATTTTTCTATTTTTACAAATAAACATTTCAAGTATCTTTCTATTCAAAGTCGAGAAATGTTTTTTTTATCTCCTGAAAAGTTCACTTTATTGAGATAAACACTATTGGAACTTAACCGTCGAATTATGTTTCTCATAAACACAGTGGCGTAACTATACTATCTGGGGCCCGAGGCAAATTCTTTAAACGGGGCCCTATCAATAAAAATGGTAACGTACTCAGTTGAATTTTGATAAACTTTGAGATTTTCAGAGTACTCAATTACACGTTGTATATGTCCCACTAGTGGCCATAGGCCTCCTCCATTATGCGAGAGGGAATGGTCTGTAGTCCCCACGCTAGCCCAATGCGTATTGGAGACTTCACATAACATAATATCTCTTGGGCAGGGGCCCTCTGGGTCGGGGGCCCGTGCCCCGTGGCATTTTTCCAGCTCTGCCACCCTATTGTTACACCACTGCATAAACACCTGACTTTCTACAAATCCAAATTTTTCGGGATCTTTGTACAGTTTTTAACTGCAATATAAAAATTATTGTTTACATGGTAAACAATATTGACGCAATGTTAGATAAATATTTTCTTCAAATAAAGCACTGATAATATCTGACCTTACTGATTATGAGTCACTTAGAAACATTCATCACAGCCAATCATGATATTTGCATAATCCATAAACTACGTGATTTCAATTTTCTTGCTAAAATTACATTTCCAAGGACGATGTCCTACTTTGATGAACTGTATTATTTCAATTACAATAATTGTATGTCAATTTATAAATTTACTTGAATATCTGCCTATAGTTAGTAGTATAATTAAATCTAAGGAATTATTCAATTATTGCGAAGTATTGCTAATTTAATTTACAAACCAATAACAACTTAAAGGCTGGCAACGCACTCGCGAGCCCTCTGGAATTGAGTGTCCATAGGCGTCCATCACTTAACATCTGATCGTTTGCTCTGTTCTATAAAAAAATATCTTACAAATGAAATAGTATTGATTAAAGTTTGTAGGATTATCTTATGAATTAATCAATTATTTATATCATTGACTAGTTGTTCCCCATTACTTGTTGTTGAACAAGCAACATTTGTATATATAAAATTACGTTATGCAATTCCTCAATGCCAAAAACCGGTCCCTTTTTTAAAATAAAAAAGCCGGTACTTATTTTTTAAATTAAAAAAACAATGCCGATTTCCCCACGATGTTTTGGAAAATGACTTAGTCGGGTACGAACGCAGGACCTAAAATAATAAAAATGAACTTCTAAACCACTGAATCCAACACGGCATACAAATTATTTGAGCAAATCAATCCCAAGGATTCAGGATCATTTAAATATTCGTTAAATTTATTAAAAGCTTTATTGATTTATTTACGTTTAACGAGAGCTTAGATTTTATTCAGTGATAATTATCTAATTTCGCTTGGGAGTTTGTTGTAAAAACGAATACTATTTCCATATAAGGTGTGGTATATCTTCTGGAGCCTGGTTGGCCGTACGCTTAAATTATTTTTGTTTCGAGTAGTATACTGGTGAAAGTCACCATTTGTTTTTATATCTTGTACTGACTCCCTTGGGGAACCACAAGAAATACCCCGAACAGCTTGTTCAATCACCTAACCAGAAGTTACATATTACTGCTGAGTGCTCTCAGGGGGAAGGTGATTAGATCTTTAAAAGCAAGGTGCCTTAATAATGTGGAGAGTTTTTATATCAAAAGTTTTGACAACTAATATAAATATCTTAACTGTTCTTTTTATTATGACATTATAATTAATAATATGACATTTACATGCCTATTTTAATATGGCTGATTGTGCGCTTTTTTATAATTAAATCTGAATCTTTAAACGGTTTATTTATCTTAAAAATGTTCTACTTAATTACATTTTATCACCATAATAAGGTACCTTTTTCACTTCGTTACGAAATTCATTATAATATTTAATTCATACGATCATCAATAATACTTATCGCTTTTGAGCGATCTCTTCCAGGCAACATTTTGTATGTACCCACTTATTTACAGTGTTTGTATTCCTAAGGTAAATTATTTTAATATATTTATGCTATTAAAACATTTTTGGTTTAATCGCCTCCAAATATGGCCTTTAACCTTTGCAAGTCAAAGCGAATACCATCAAGAACTTAATTAAACTATATACATCAATATTGATTCAAATATCGGATCGATAAAACGTCAATGTAAGGTCGCTTTGAGTACAACCATTGAACGATTTGATCACGAATCATTGATGCAATTTAGACAAAGTATGTAATTTGCTTTATTATGGGCGGGTGTAAAGTAAGGTGAAAATTATAGGGCTGATGAAATTTACCAATATGTGTGTGTATAATTTATGCAATATTTTGACTGGAACTTCTCTCTTCTTCTTCGTAGTCTTGATTACTGAATTACGTGCCTGTTTCAAAGCCCTAACCGGTCGACATGCTGTGTCCACACCACTCTATCCTTAGCTTGTCTCAGTGCATTAGGGATATTGAGACCCATAATAGGGTCAGACCAAGGAGCAGGCGATGAACCCTGACTTCTCCTGCCATCTTCTCTTCCCTTTTCCCAGCTTGTCGAGACTATTCGGTTCCCTCCTGGCAATATGGCCAAAATAGCTAAGAACCCGTTTGTAAATGATAGTCGACAGTTTATTGGGAATGTTTAGTTGGTTGGGAATGGAATTTTTTTTTTTTAATTCCACGGTATTCGCAACATTCTCCTCCGACTGCACATCACAAATGCCGAATCTTTGTGAACTCATAATAAAGCAATAATATAAATACAATTTTAGTTGTGCTAAATGTAAATAAAAGCTGTAACACAATAAATATTAATTTATTGAATAATAAAAAAAAACTTAATCGTGATGATTGATCACTTCCAGGCAACTTAAGAAAACATTATACACTGTGAGGATGTGAAAAAATGAACAACAGATTGGTTACTTAAATATTCAATTAAGATATATGTTAAAAAATTTAGTTACTTGTAACAACTAAAAGTTTAATTGCACCGTTTTATAAAAAGTACCTACATCTCTTTTTATCACAGCTTCAACACAATTGAGTGAAATAAGAGTGATAGTTGTCCCCTTAATAAATAATATTTTAAAAATTATATATCGTATATTTAATACAGTAAGTACAAATATTATAAATTCCTACTTTGGATGTGTTTTAATATAAATGTTATTCAACCATATTTTCCATAAAAACAATTTATCCTTGTTTCGAATTCTTCGCGATTTTAACGGATTGAACACAGCTTACCGGAGCTGGATATATTCGGTAGTGGGCTGATCGGTTTTAGAGAAAGCATTGTGGGGTGCCTTTCTCGAATCTAATTCGCTGTTTTGCTGATGATTTTTCTTTTTTTTCTGCTTTAAGTACCAACAAATTTCTAATAATTTTACTCGTATATGTTTTAATTGTATTTTTTAATTTCTATTTTTTTGTAAAACTTATGTTTATTTTAATTGTCATACATTTTAGATGGAAGATTTTGTAAAATATTCAGTAGATTTAGTACTATGTATGATGTCGTAAACTTAATAACAATATAAATATCCTTATTGTCTAGAATACTGAAAATCATATCAGACAACATCCAATATTATGCTACATGCTTGTGCACAGATCGCAACTGGAAATATTCTGCGGCAAGATTGTCAAACATGTCACTCACAAAAATAGCACGAGAGGTAACGCGGGTAGCGCCGGTCAGCAGGCCTGACTCACCCATTAATGTTATGACGATATTCCCGGAGTAGTTGTCGCCCGGGCCCGGCGGGAGACGCGAACCCTTTAAGATAATAATGTCCCTTTTTAAGAAAGGGGAGATTTCGACACTCCTCTGCAGCTTAGATTGCGTTTCTGATAGGCTAGGATGTAGGGGTCCTTTATATAAAAAAAATATATTACTCTTCATAACTTAGTAGCAAGGTTTAGGTGCTAAGTAGGTATATAAACATACTAAGTTCCGGATTCCCAAAACAGACTTGTACTTGGGACCAATTATCCAGTCAGCGGTAATGTGCGTTCCGGACTAAAACGTGCTTTTCGGATCAGCTTCAGATAACTCGTGTGCCGTGAGAATACGCTCAATCACGTATTCACGGAAGCTCTAGAAACCTTGACCCAATCTCCATATATTTAAAGGATTCCAAAGTAGTCCTACTAATTCTAACGGTTTCCTATTTTTGGGTTTATTCTAATAGGAAATACGTGTTTCAGAAATCTAGCGACCACTTCGACTGTATTTATATTTATTTTGTCTATGTGCACCCATTCTTTTCTTTTCTATCGAATTAATGTTAAGTTACTGTAATGGTTCTACCATTGTATTCGTTTTTACAACAAACTCCCAAGCGAAATTAGACAATTACCACTAAATAAATTCAAATACCCCATTAAACATAAATTAATCAATAAAGCTTTTTATAAATTTGACGAATACTTAAATGATCCTAATCCTTGGGATTGATTTGCTCCAGTTCAAACAATTTGTATGCCTCAATACTTGGCGATTAAAAAGAGTGGCGGAAAGTTTCTTGCCAGTTCTTCTTACCCGCTCTACGCCCTTGACTTGCGAACTGGTAGTAAATGTAAATTTACAATTAATTCTTTTTGACGATTCATAACTGCCCTGCGATTCTGTAACTCACTTTTCGAACTCACACAGCGGTTTTCGCATCGGCGGTCGCTCTCAAATCAGTCGTGAAGCAGTCATTTTATGATTTGGCACTCTGATAAGCAATAAACTACAAGCTCCCACCTTTTCAGAATGCCAAATCATAAAATGACTGCTTCACGACTGGTTTGAGAGGCACCGCCGATGCGAAAACCGCTGTGTGAGTTCGAAAAGTGAGTTACAGAATCGCAGGGCAGTATTTGAAAAGATAAAGTAAATATATTTTGAGTTTGAGTTTGAATTACGAATAAAAAATAAAATTGTAGCTTACACCTATGTTAAAGGAAAACATCAGGATGACATAAGCATTAGGTATCCTTTACATTTTTTTTTCTTTTCTATCGAATTATTGTTAAGTTGCTATAATGGTTCTACCATTACCAATAAATAATACATTTCTTGCTTATATGTTGAAGGATGACATCGGGAAGAAATTAATTAGCGCTTCACATACGAAATCGACGGCGTGTGACACAAAAGATTGGACAGGGAAACAGGTTTCATCATGGTTTTGACGCAATTTAGTAGTCTGTTATTTCAATAGATTCTTATAAATCAAACAAAAGAATGAACCTTTCATTTAATGTGCATTTATAATAATGAACTTAATTCAGAGAAACAATAAAAATTGTATTACACATGATGTACATAGTACAGTTTTGACGAGGAAAATTTTAATGTTAAAAATTGATGTTATGTAGCATTTTACGTTGCATGATACATAATATAAAGAAAATTGACATCAAAAGTACAATATATAGTTTATCAGTAAAATGTACTTATACTGTCAAAAAAGTTATATTATTTACACTTTAAATCATTATTAACGGTTAAATTTACCTCTTTTTAAACATGATGTTAACATAGAAAAAGCCGCCATTACCTAATCGAATAGAAAATAAGACAATTTGAAAAACAACTTCTTCAAGTTTCTTTGCGAATAACTAAATCCATGAAGGCGGTTGCCGAAGACTAACCATAATTAATAATAGCCTAATTTATTACTTAACTTGACAAGTTCTCAATGGTTTGATTAATTGCTCTCACAGTCCTGTCTCAGATACTAATCGCCATGAACCGTTTTAACGGTTAGTTGACAAATTTTTACAAAATGAAAGTTCGTTGCTCTTGTATTATAATAATACAAGAAACTTTGCACAAGGATAATTAATTTAGTGTATATTTTTTTAAGTAAATCATTTTCGTAACGCTAGTTGTGTAGTTTCACTTTCTAATATGGTTGTAACTTGTAGGTATTGTCAAATAGCTTAAAATACTTTTTAGTTATAACCAGTACATTGTGAGATTACCACAGTAGACCATAAACAATTTTTCTTTCAAATTTTATATGATTTTTGAACAAAGCGTTGTTGTAGAAAATGTGGTGCTACAACCCTTGGTTTTGGCCTCCAGATTTATGAATATTTCATCGGTTGGGTCTTTTTTTTAATATGCAAGTAGATGATCAGTCTCCTGACACGCGCCGTCGACTTTTTGGGTTTAAGGCGGGTTTCCTCACGATGTTTCCCTGCACCCTAACGCCCGAACCCAATGACATATCTCAATCCATAATCCACTATATCAGATAGTAATCTTAATCCAAATGTTGTAACAAGTGCGCCAATAACCAATCGAAGGATTGTAATAGACATCTGTCGATACGAGCTATCCATGGAAGGTCATATGGATAGACCTTTGTATGAAAATGACAGTTGACAAAAGCTCGAGTTCAACAGTTAATTATTATTTTAACAGATTTTAACTTACACCAGTTTTTTAAATAATTAAAAAAAACTGTTTGTTACATACACATGTATATTTTTATGTTATTTGTACGGTTTTATTTACTTTATTTGTTTTACATTGATTATCAAATATGAGTTAAAACTCGGTAAAATGGAACGACAAAGAGCATTTTATCCGTCGCCAAAAATTTGGATGATTGTCTTCGTAGGGTTTGGTTATTGGGATGCAGATAGGTCACGGTCTGATCTCAGATTGATTTAAATCTGAGATTGTGGATCAATTATTGGGTTCGGGCGTATGAGCGTGTAATAATGCGCACATAGACAGATAAGTTGGGTACACAGTCAGGTCGTATCTGCAACCTCAGGGATTACAGTCCCAGGCTCCAGCCACTAGAACAACACTGCTTTTAAGCGTTGTTGTAATGACTTATGAAATATCTAACTATACTCACAAATAACTTTTTCAAGATTTCATATCGCGAACATTTCATTAAAATGGCGTATATTTTTTTAAAATGTAATGTAGTAAGTATGTAAAATGTCGTTTTTATTGTAATTATTATTACTTCAAGAGATATCTAAGTGTTTAACATGTATAATATCGTTCACTGGATATAGCAATTTTTTAAATTTTAGTCAAATATTTTTTTTTACTTCATCATTGTAATTTATGATATGGTGAACAGAAAAGATTTAATCAATTTTTTTTCACCGTCACATAATTGTTTACATTTTTAATATTAAAATAACAACATAATAAATAAGGTACATTTACTAGTAAGATTTCATAGTACGAGTATATATTATAATTAGACTGATTAGGAAACTAGCTATTCTATTAGGAATGCTGTAAGGTAGAGCACTAAAATAATAGTTCAAATACAGATAAACGTACTCCATTAAGTTAATATTATTATTACACAGTTATATAGTAAGTGGCATATAACAAGAGTTTTGTAAATGTCACTGTGTGGGCATTTATAGCTTCCCTTTCATTAAAGGTTAAATACAAAGCTTTTACAATTCTTACTTCATTATCTACGTAAATATGATTTAAATAATTAAATCAATTAAAATGAAGAGATTTTTAGAACGTCTTGCGGTAATATTTTAAATTTAGAACAATCCCATTTTGTGTTTAGTCTATATGTATAAAAATGAAACCCATTTTCCGTTGTCACGACATAACATGAAAACGGCTTGACCGATTTGTCTGATTCTCTTTTTATAATATTCCTTGAAGTACGAGGATGGTTCTTACGGAGAGAATAATTAAAAAAATTCAGTGAAAAAGTCTAAAAACGACACTTTTCTATATTCCCATACAAAATATTCGTAATAATACTTAAAAGTCAATTTGAACTTTAATACCATATCATAAAGTTCAAGTGTTAGTGGAGGGGTTCCGGGAAGGTAAATTTTTATTTTTTGACATAATGTATTTGTTGTCTTATCAACTTTCTTTTTTTTATCTTACTAGCTAGACCGGTGTCCCGAATAGCAGAATAAGTAAAAAAAAATAAAGAATCGACTGTTAGGCGGTACGATGTTCGCCAGGCCAGCTAGTGTTTTATAAAAATAACAGCGTCAAACATGACTTGTCTTATGTACTAAAACGGTAGTAATATTGGAAGCAAAGCATTCGTTTGTTGTATCATCACAACATAAAGACATGGAAAGATATCTACTTCGAAAATTGGTTATACTTTATTGAAATAATTATATTTGACTTAATAAAAGACAAATACAATAAAACCTTAATTATGTTGCTGTTTACTAGAATTTTACAAGACATTTCTCAATGAGTAATATTCACAATAATTTAAAACGTCGGTTACGTATTTACGTCTCTTCCTCATTCTGTGAAATGACATAATTCTGTTTATTCGGTAATGAAAATATACGAATGTATTAATATACAATTTTGCAACAGTGTAAACTTTTGTTTTATATCTAAGTCTGTCTTCATCCTTAATATATCCGGTTCATATGTGTTACATCCTTTGTTCTAGTTTTCACTTCTTAAATTGAGAGACAATTCATTTGTAACATGTTTTATAAGCTTGATCCTACTGAACATTGAACTCATTACTTAAATATATATTATTTATTTCCCACATAACTACTTTCTTACTATTTTCTTTATGTAACAGGAGGCTCATCTGATGGTAAGTGATACCGCCCATGGACACTCGCATTGCCAGAGGGCTCGCGAGTGCGTTGCCGGCCTTTTAAGAATTGGTACGGTTTTCTTGAAGGACCCTAAGTCGAAATGGTTCGGAAATAGAATAATATCGATAGAACTATCTGATACGATAGATGAAGTAAATGTAAAATTAGAAGCATTAATATGTATTTCTTTAATGACGAATCACAAGTGTACATTGTGTTACCTACGTGAATAAATGATTTTTGAATTTGAATTTGAATTACACGTTACAAACTATTCCGATAATTCTACAATTAAAAAGACTGAATTGAAAAATTTATTTCATTCATTTTATCATTTAGATCTAGATCTTGTAACGAAAAATATAACAAGTAGCTCTTTTGAACTCAACAAATAGATCTAGTCACATAGCCAGAAGGCTCGCAAGTGCGTACGCACTCTTCTTAAAGGACACGAAGTCGAATTGGTTCGGAAATACTTCAGTGGTATAGTTGAGGAGTGTTCACGCAAAAGGTTATATCTCATGCGTCCAAAAGAAGGGTTGCTGACGCATCCCTGCAAGCATTGTACTCGGCCTCCCCCAGCTCTATAAAACAGGATGAATTGGCCGATATGAAAGGCCCTTGCTGTGCCAAGGTCCATTCCACATCATTCGTGGCCGTAGAGGACCGTAATATTAACGGTTGATCGCGTGGCTGGATGCGGACAAGGCTACGCTGTTACCGTGTCCTGCCCCGGGCGATTGCTGGTGGCGCCGTGGGGTTTTAGTGGGTATGCACAACAGCGAGTCCCACATCACCCTTCCCCAGGTCAACCATGCCGCGGGAGGGTATGCGTAACGCATTTCCCCACGGAGAAAAAAAAAAAAAGGTTATATCTACAAAAATAGAAATATGTTTTTTTTTTTCTTGATTCTGGGTTAGTACATTAAAAAGTACAATCCCGACTAAATAAAATTGTCCAAAACGCTTTCTTTATTATATAAAATGTGACTTAAAGACAGTATGACTGACCAAAACGCTGTAACTTTTTTGCAAAAGATTTAAATTTTGACCAAAAAGCTTTTAATTTTCATACAAATTCATAAGCTCGCAAATAAAACCGTACAAAAGGTTACATTTGTCTAAAAAAACGTATTGCTAAAACACATTCAAACAATATTTATATAACGGTTCTTGGTCGTTTTTTTGAGGTCTACTTTGGGTTTACAATCAATTTATTTTTAATAAAAAAAAAAACTCAGTTTGACAGCCACTGTGAATCCACATCTATGAATGAATAATACTTTCTTCTTTTCGGCGCGCAATTTCTATCTATGGCCGGGCGGCCGCATTGCAATGTATTTATTTTAGTTCTGCCTGCTTTTTATTAAAATAATATACAATACGAATCTCTCAACTCTTTAGTAGTATTTAATTGATAATATCATATAAATGGAGACAACCGTTAGTGCAACAGCGGCACTCGCCACAAAAACAGATTTAAGCAACCTAGGAACAAAGAAAGTAAGTGTCTATTCATTGGTATTATTCTAGCTAGCTAGATAGAATCACTATAATTTACAATGTGTCATGGAATATATACTAAATCTTTATTTCGTGTTGTTTCAAATGTACATTGATAAGGACCCATTAGCTACGAACTTTAAAAAAACCTGTAAACACAAAACAACAAAGACTTTCAAGTGCTCTGTTTTGTCGATACAAGAAGTGATTCTTAACCGTAAAAGATTCTTTCAAAGCACAGACAAAATTGATCAAGACATGTTTCTAACAAGATTGATTGCGCCTTATGAACCTCAAAGAAGACCACCAAAAAGACCTGCAGTATTAGCTAGAGAAAGAAAAGCATCTTGTTCCTATTATTTCCAACCATAAGGTTATATTTTATTAGGTGTCTGACCATAAGACAATAAATACAAGATACTTTTTTTTTATCTCTTAAAATTCTGTGTGTAGAGGGTAAAATATTGTACTACGGGTAACTTAGTTCCCTCCTTCAAACATAGAGAAAAAAAAACGATTACATTTATAGCTTGGTTCTTTATTTCACTATTCTATTGTTTCCTGAAATTTTACTTAACATGTAGATATAACTTTTTGGGTAGACACTCCTCAGTTAATAAGGTTTCTATTAAGGTAGATCCGTGAGCGGCGGCTTGTCAAGTTGGAGTGTGCACGCAGTACAACATAGTTTTGACTCCCGCTATGCTGACTATGTATATCACGATTGTTATAGGAAAGGTGGTAATATTTGCTTTAAAAGCGATTGGTGTTTAAATACACCCGTGTTTGTATGCGCATGTATTTGCCTTTCAAATGACAATTATTTTAAAATACATACGCTACGCTATCGGTCGACATGTTTTTACTACTGCATAACTGTTACAAAAACATTTTTTTATCAAGTCTAAGCTATTGTCACATCTAAAAACTATTTTTCATGACAATTATTTGAAGTCAAATCTAGCAGCTTGTGCGCAAAACCCTAGCTGGAAAGAATGTAACTTAAAGGTAATTAACATTAAGCTGCTGGCTTTAAATAATCTGTGATTGACAGCTACTTATAATATACAATGTAGTTGATTTAAGCACCTCATAAATCCGGAATAAAACAATATTCTGGTGAATTTAACGCTTGTCAGTGCTCAAGGGCCAATGTGTAGCGAATTCGTATGAAATTTAACATTTGAGGAATGTTTATTTGATTAAAACTTCCGCCTATGAGTGAGTTCGTTAACGTATGGTGTATAAATCGTAGATAAATCAGAGTAAATCCTATTTTACAGATTAATACAAAAATTATAAAATATAACTTTTAAAAACCACTGTGGTTTATAGTAATGTAACTGTAATTGACTCTGTTCTGGATTTAATTGAAAGGCATTGATACTCGTAACAGCAGTCTGATTCTGTAAATTCAAAAGCGATTCCTATTTCAGTAACCTCGCTGCATACTCTACTTTACATTACATTTTAGGAAACTACACGCTTGCTCTTGCAGATTAATAAGAATAAAAATAAATCAGTGGTACAACCTCTTTAAGTCTTGGCCTCAGATTTCTGAATCCGTTTCATGATCCATTTTTAAATCTAACAGGCAAGTAGGTGATCAGCCTCCAGTGCCTAATACACGCCGTCGACTTTTTAGGTCCAAGACATGTCAATTTCCTCACGATGTTTTTCATCACCGTGCGAGCATATGTTAAATGCGCACATAGAAATAAAGTCCATTGGTGCAGCCGGAGATCCTACGACCTCAGTCGCACGCTGAAGCCAACACTGCTCAACTTGCAGATTAATAGTGTATGGGGATAGGATTTTTTTTTTTATAAAACTGGGGGCTATTGGGCAGTAGGCTCACCTGATGTTAAGTGATACCGCCGCTCATGGACACTCTCAATGCCAGCCTTGCGATTCTGTAACTCACTTTTCGAACTCACACAGCGGTTTTCGCAGCGGCGGTCGCGCTCAAATCAGTCGTGAAGCAGTCATTTTACGATTTGGCATTCTGATAAGGAGGGAGCTTGTAGTTTATTGTTTAGTTGCCGCCCCGAAAATCGCTGTGAGAGTTCGAAAAGTGAGTTACAGAATCGCAAGGAAGAGGGCTTACGAGTGAGTGGCCGACCCTTTAAGATTTGGGACCCCGAGTGAAGTACCGTCTTGCCTTGCTGAGCACACCAAGCTTTTTGGAGGCTAATTAAGCTTTTCCCTCCAAATGACCGCGAAACTGAACGTCGTTCGATATGTCAAGTGTATCGATGCTGGCTGTGGCTTTGAGAAGAGTGTCTTCGAAAAGAGTGTTTTTTATAAATGCACTAAGAGTACTTTTATGTTTCACAAGTTTTTCCTTATCTGCAAATAGACTAACCAATGCATATTTCTTTTTTAGAACTTTTAAATATCCTGTAAATTAATAATAGTATGTTTTCGTATGACATCCGGTCTACGGATGTTGAATGATATGCCACAACGTTAGGATTTGTGGTTACTTGTACCAATTCCAGATAATTACTCAGTCGATAAATGGATATATTTACAGAAAAAACCTGTATGTCCCTGGTCACCACCGACAACCTCGAAACCTAAGGAGACTGTTGACGATTAAAATCCAGTGATGCGGAAATGAACATGCAATATAGGTCATAAAGAAAGAAAGAAAAAATCTTTCTCTAGACCCCACACGTATTCCCTGTGCCGTGGGCAGCTAGTCTCCTCCATTTGACGTATTAATTTTAGGTACTTTACTTAATAAATACTAAATAACGCCAAATTATATAATTAACTATTGTACTAGAAGAATACTTACTGTTTCAGCATAGCACTCAAACTTAACTCAAAATAACTTTATTCATATAGGTAAACAACTTGTACACTTATGAATCGAAAAGATGTTAAATTAATTGTAAATTTACATTTACTACCACTTCGTAAGTCAAGGGCGTCGAGCGGGTAAGAAGAACTGGCAAGAAACTTTCCGCCACTCTTTTTAATCGCCAAGTATTGGTCATACAAATTGTTTGACAGGTTGAGATTTGCTTAAGATTGTTAGTGAATGTGGGACATATATAAGTTTCAGTCGAATATGTCTAAAATGTATTGGATTTGACTTATAGGGTAAAATCTTGAATTAAAATCATTAAAATGGGAGGCTAAGGTTTCTTTAACCAAAATTTGTCATAATTTATATGGTTCGTCTTTCTATATTGAGCCCATTTGACAGCCAAAGTTTTGATACAAATATCTCTAGTAAGTTGTTAAGATAATGTTGGGATATCTCCATCCTGTTAGAAAAAAATCCCCTGAATCGGGTTTAATAATTTGGGATTCCCATCATTATTGTATCGTATTCAATATGTGATCTTATGTTTTTCGTATTGTTGGCTATCTCTTAAGTTGATTGTTTACAAACCCGTCTTCATTGTATTCATGTACATATTTATAGTATATTATCATTATATGTAGACACTTGTCGAGGAACAAAGATGGTGTGGAGAATGGAAGGTACTGTTCTTCCAAATTAATAGGAGGATCCTCTATCCCGAAGGCCCTAGTGGGCCCCAAGATCGAGAGGTTGTATATCCTTAGGGGTCGGAATATTCTTCCGGTATGAAGTTATCGCAGTGATTTGTAGGCCGCAGATTATAGGTGTCGATACAAATGAAAGGAACTCTCCCTGGATTCCCTTGCGACTTGCGAACCTTCTGCCAATATAAATGTCCATGAGCGGTGGTGTCACTTAGCTTCAGGTGAGCATTTGCAGCAACAATTTATATACAATTACAACTGCTAAATGCTTCAAAAACAATCAAAGTTTGTATGTAACAAACTTTGATTCTTTTTGAAGCATGTAGAAATTTTATAAAATAGTAAAAAACGTATTAAAAGGAATCAAATTTTGTTTTCGTAGGCACAAACACACATCACTTGTGTTAAAGTAAAAAAAAAAATACTGATTCAAAATACAAGTGCATACGGTAAGTAACCAATTAGGGTCCTACATACCATGCGCATGAGTAAAAATGTCAATGAATTGCTACCACGTTGCAGTATTATGGGACGACATTTTAATCACTTAACCATCAACGAATTAAAAAAAAATACATCCGCTATAAACTATTTTTACATTTTCAAGGCGTGTGAGTGGTTTTTAATGCTACTTTCAATCTTCTGATGGATTCAGAAAATTTAAAATGCTGACACGGATAATATAACACAGCTTAACTTTATACACAGAATGTTTTTAGAAATCTTATCTATTTAATAATAATCTTATTATTTTTATAAATAATCTTATTTATATATCTATTTAAAAATAAGACACTGGTTGATCATTTTATAAAATAAAAGTATTAAGCGTGTGGCACGCGCTGGTATAGGTCATAATACATGTACATATCATATTTACTACGCTACAATTATACACCCTTTTAAAAACTAAATAGCGTGGTATAGCCACGCAATTTCAACTAAACATTCTTTCTTCGTCTCAAGTTAACCACGCTTAATAAAATGGAATCTAGCAACTATAGTTAATATTAAAGGAAATGTCGAAACAATGTAAACATTTTGCCTACGAAATAATAAATAAGACCACTTTTAATAGGACTGATTTTGTTGTATAATCTACCTATACTTAATATCATAAAGAGGAAAGATTTGCATTTTTGTATATTTTTGTAATGTAAAATTCAAAGAACTGAACTGTACGGATTTTAAAAACTCTTTCACCATTCGAGGGTGTCATTATAGCTTAGTTAAGCTATGTTAGGTTATATTAATTTCCAAAAATAAAAAACAAAGCCGTAACAAGCTGGGAGCGGCCGTAGTGTAAAGCTTAAGCCATAATTATTGTAAAGCTTACACGATTATATCCGTGGGCGTGGTGGTATCACTTAATATCAATGATTCTGCTCCTTAAAATTTTCCCTTTTTGAACAAAATGAACAAAAATAAATGAACAAACATAAAACTAGTAGATAAATAACCGATTAACAAAATATAAACAAATATTATATCCAAATAATTTTAATAAATTCCTTGACACAATTTTGACCTTATCACGTCCTATTAGTATAACATTTCACGACACACATAAAGGCATTTTAGATCATTAAACCGATTCATTCCCAATTAAAATCGTGTGTTAATCACTCTTGTAGGCACTTGAACTTGAAGTCTATGCCTGCATCAGAATCGGAGCAACAATATGCAGCGAAACGATTATACTTTAAACCTTATGGTTATCGTAATAAGGAATATAGTGCTGTATGAGAATGCATTAACAACTTGGTGGAAAGCTATAAGCTCGTTTTTTTGGATGAGTTTGGTATCAATATAAAAGATAAAGTCGGTTTTTCTGGGCATCAGTGTGTGGTTACTCATCAGTGTGAAGCTGTGCTTAAGGATGAAAGCGGTAACGAGCTTTTGTGATGTGTTGTGAATTAGTGCTTAGTGGAAAGCTTGCTTAGTTGGAAATGGCTGTAGTCTTACAAAATAAGATTATTGAATATTTTCGACAATTTTTTAATAGCTTATGTATCGCTAAAACTCGGAATTAAAAAAAAACTTAAAAGTACATAATAATTTTTCAGATTATCTTCAGCGCTTTAATAGCGATCTGCAGCTCTGCAAATCTAGATCGCAGTTATCTTCCGCCATCTTCAGCTAAAGCGGCCGGGGGCTCATCAGATATCCTACAACCTCCGAACCTTCCTATTGGAAGTTATGAAAACGACCATCAAGGAGTCGTGGTTGAAGCCGCAGTTGGAATTAGAGCCTCAGATCAGTCTGGGCTGTCAGGTCTAGGAGCTTCAAGAATCAGCTACGGGTCCACAAACTCAAAAGTTGGAGAAGCGGCATTCAGGGACAAACATCTTCAGGGTGGAATTTCTTTTCTTCCGCAAGGATTTGTAGACTTTAATAGGCCAGAGAGGATTCAGGCCAGTCGCGATCGTGTCTCCAATATAGTAAGGCTTGAGAACAACTTGACCCCTGATAGCTACAACTATTTGTACCAAACAGATAATGGTATAAGCGCCGCTGAAAAGGCTGTTGCTGTCGATGGAGTGAGGGCGGAAGGAGGGTATTCCTATACTGGTGATGATGGGCAAGTGTACACCGTGACGTATACAGCTGATGAGGATGGGTTCCAGCCTAAAGGAGCTCATTTGCCAACACCCCCACCAATTCCACCAGAAATTATCAAGTCCTTGGAGCAGAATGCCAAAGATGAAGCTGCAGGGTTGTTTGATGATGGTGAGTTTAGATTTAAATGTACATATTTTTTGTTGAAAATTTCATAAATCTAACCGTTATTATATATACTAATTAACGTAATTACCGAAACAAAGTAGACTTAGGGTAGTAGGCAATACCTGATCAGGTTCTTAAATAATGATCAATCCAGCAAAGGAATAGAATATAAAATTTCTATAATTTTTATATGAGTTAAAAAATTAGCTAAAAAGATGTAGTTTATGTTTGACATGACAAATTATGTATTATAATATTTTCTAACGAATAAAAACCTCTAAAAAGCCTCTAATATAGTATAGTACGCACATGAGCACTAAACCATTAATGCCAATAGGGTTTGGTGACTTCTAGAAATTTTGGTGTATCTCTATTTATTATTGGTATTTAATAAATAATAATGTAATTTTATATATTGTCACTGTTCATTATTTATGTATTATCATAAATAAAATCTCACAGTTAAAAATAACTGTTAAAAGCAATAAACTTAAATGTTATTGTTTATCTGATAAATATCTTATTAATGGTCGAGGTCGTTGACCGAATCTTAAGTCGACTCTACGATCGATTAAGTGAAATAAATGACTTGATAGCTTCCGAATATGTAATTGAGAGACGGTTTTGATTATTGTGATGATAACAATCTTAATAGTTAGATTAATTGTTGTGTAAAGAAATGTATGGGAATCGAAATAGAAGCTTTAGAGCTTTTTTAATTGCACTTTTTAATTCACTGTTATAACAACCTCGGTCAAATGCTAGTTTAATCAATTATTGTTGATTCGCGGCGAAACATTAATTGTTTTGGCAAAGAAATATAACCGTACCGGACTGTAACATTTGTCCGTTTCATTGAACGTCATAATGTACAAAACACGCGTATAGCACGATAATTTATAGTTGTTATGATAAACAAAAGTTTATGTGAAAGCAATTTTTATACGGAAGTAATGAAATCTATATATTATAAACCTGTTCACAAGTAAGTTCGCCCACAATAATTATGGTCACTTAATGTAAACAATGTTTTTTTAAGAGCGTAATACATTACAATATTTAAATATTAATCTTTTACGACTCTTTGAATTTAATGCGCCAAAGCTGTAGCGCCTTAGTTGAACTTTACTAGCTTGTTAGTATTTTTTTTAGATTGATTAAGCGTCAGAATCGCATGAACTTGAAAGTAAAGTATTTTATGATAATGGATAATAAAATAAATAAAAAATTTAATTTAGTACAGCAATTATTGCAACATAATTACAGACCACAAAACCACATTTAATTCAACCTGTTTTAAGATTTCAGTACTCATTATTAAATGATATTATTATTATATTATTAAGACAAATTTTAGTAGTAACCCAACGTAAATTGATTATAAGCTATTGCGCAAACAAATACCATAAAACATGCTCCATCTTTTCTGGAAGAAACTTTCAAGAGTTTGTTTTAAAGATTATTTCTGTATTTTAGAACATTAAAAGAGTTAAATGTAATTCACATACATTTTTCTTAAAATGTAATTGTTAAAAACAACAATTTTTGACGTAATGTTTTCGGAAATGACGCCAAACTGAAATTGTTTTTTATCTGACAATCCGTTGTAATTAAGTGAAAGGTTTCATTAACCTTGTCATTTTGTGTATATTTTTTAAAGGTCATTACAATTATTCTAGCACATAAACAGTTAAAAATAGATGTTTAATTGATATTTAGCTGCCCTTTTTTCTCTAGTTTTATTGTAATATATAGATCATATTTGGATTGAAGAAAGTGCAGCAGGTAAAAAAGAACGGTTAAAAGAAAATTATATTAGTTCAACGTTAAATGATAAAAAAATTAACAAAAGTCACTGAACGTTAAAGAAAATATTAACGTAATAAATTTCATAAAACTGACCTACCGATATACGTTACTAAATCCTTTTCATTATAATTACTATTAAATCACAAGAAAATCTGCGACAAGACCGATTAGTGTAATCCCATTGTATTATTTGATGAATGTTTAAGCGGCTCATAAATACTAGTCAGAGGCGTTGACAAATGATCAACTAACTTTCATTTTCTATTTACAGGCTCCTACGACGCGCAGAAGTACAATACCGCCGGTGATTATTCAGACAGCAGCGATAATGATAGATATAACGACAGACAATCAAATAAAGTTGCCAATCGACCTGGATCTAATTCACCTTCAAGCTTTTTCATTACTCAGAACAACCAGGCGTTTAAACCAAACTTTAGTACCCAGACAGGTATCTTAAATAATAAGGAACAAGCTAACCAGATTCAATTTCAAACTTCAGAAGGTACATCTAATCTTGCAACTGACACTACTCCAGGGCTCATTAACAAACCAGATATCACCCAAGCAAGTTTTCTTACCAGCAATAGGTTTGGAGAAACTAATCCTTCACAAAATTTGAATCAGCAGGCAATGTCAACAAGTCAACAGTTTTCTCAACAAACTTTCGGAGGAACATTAAATACATCGGTAAATGATGGTAAACCTGCGTCATCGCAAGATATTGTTATACCCCTTTCCCAACAACCTTTGCAAAATGAGGATAACACACAAGCCGCATTTCCATCGGGGAAGCCGTTTAAAATAATGAATACCATACAGGGCATTCAGCCAACACAAACTAGCTCTTTAGTTTCAACCATAAACAATAATGGAAACATAATCAAACCATTCACAGAGACCAAGCCATCAGATGCTTTAAGTTCACAAGCAACTATTTCACCAACCAACCAACCATCCAGGGAGCTTACTACTCCTTTTGAGACAACTGTAACGTCAAACGTTGGTACAGACCATAAGCCTGTAAACACTTTTTCTGCTCAGGTGTTTGTACCAGTTAACTTTTTTACATCGCCTCAAGCTGGTAAGCCACAGAATAACGAACAACAGAGTCAGTTGACAAATAAATTTGAAGATAACATTTATGATTACAATAAACCATCATTGTCTCCAGAAACAATATTCCAAAAGCCATCATTTCAAGGATCCGACGATAAGCAAAACGTAAATAGAATACCAGTAAGTCAGCCAAACTCTCTAACACAACAACCAATTACTTCATATGATGGCGAAATTTACCAGTACAACAAGCCAATATTGTCACAGGGATCTTCAAATATTCAAGGCTTTGGTCAAAAACCTTCCGTAGAGAGCTTCAGCCAGAATTCAAACGTTATACAACAAATATCTGCAATTCAAAGCACTCCGACAAATCAACCGGGATCAACATACGAAAGTAATATTTATGAATATAATAGACCAACTTCAAATTCTAATCAAATACAACAAAGGCCGATAACATCTTCAATAATAAACGTTAATCAGCAACAACAAAACTTTGAGAAACAAAATCAATTATCGCCGAATCAATCTACAAATAATATTGAAAAACTCGATCAATACAATAAGCCGTCACTGCAACCATTCATGTTAAACCAACAAACTTTGCAGTCAAGTACATCAACCAAACCCTCCTTTGGAAGTAGCTTTCCAAGTATGTTTCAGCTAAATTATAGTATACAAACCCCCAATTCATTTAAAGAACAGACAACCTCTGAGAATTTAAACAGGACGCCACCACAAAGTACATTTGTACAACCAAAACCAACTATACCTTCGTTCAGTCAAACAATAATTAATCAATTCAGGCCACAAGTGCCCGATGGTACCAATAATTACGACATACCTTCCAAGCCCTTCCAGCAACCAAACTCATCCTCTGATCAAAGTAGAATAACTCAAAGTCCTCAGTCTTTTGGAAATATTAATAAACCAACCTCGCAGCCGATTCTACCATCAACTACTGGTCAACTAACAAGTTCATTCCAAAATAATGGCATTACTCAAGCTTCAATTTCTTCATTTGCCCCGAATACTGGTTCACTATTCAACCAGCCAACGAATTCGCCATTCAATTCTAGACCAAGTTCTACATTTGCCCAAGCTGCTGCATCAACGGGACCATTTCCAACATTGCCAAGTTTAAAACCTCAAGAGCCAACGCCACAGTTTCAACCATCTAATACATATGACGGTGCAATCTATCAGTATAATAAACCCGAAGAATCCTTCCCTGCTAAGCCTGAAGCAAATGAAGAGAAAATAATAGAATCACTTCCAATAAATGGTCAACTCAATCCCCAATTTATGTTTAGTTTAGATAGTAAAGGCTCTGTTATTGACAAGTTTGAATTCAAGCCAGTATCATCACCCCAGGTGCTTCCTACACTTTCCAAGACACCACAAGGACCAAAATTTGATCAATTCAAACCAGATCAAAGTAAGCTTGAAGTGTCAAAGGAAGCGGATTCTCGCCCGATTGGTTCAACAATTCTTGGTAGCGCATGTTGTAGTGGGCATTTACAACAGAACAAACAATTTGGTAAGCCCGAAACGAATCGTAATGAATTAAACGCACAATCGTTATCGCCGCAAGAAGCAAGTTCAACAATCAAAGGGGAACAATTTGATGTTAATAGAATACCATCAACCTTCGACTCAACGGGCTATCATTATTAATTAACTGAAACGCATAGCAAATTATAGTGTGATATTATTCTTAATGTTTGGAGCAATAAATAAATTATTATTTTATAGATTTGTTCTTTTTTGTCTTACATTACTAACTATCTTAAGTTTCAATACTTACTTTAAATACATTTTTGTATTGTCTTATTACTACTTACTTACTTCTTATTATGTATTGATTGTATCAATACATAATACATTCACTCATTCACTTCATTTATAACACTAAATTTATAACTATTATTATCATCTTTTTTTTAACTAATTAAAACATGTATCACGTAATAATTGTTTTCTAGTTACCCACAACACAGGGCCTCCCTAATGTGGGGACTAGCGATATATGAGTTCTATCACAAACCCTGTTGTCATTAATAAAGTTTTTATTATTATTATTATGTATCAGGCCCTTGGGCCTATCAATACTTTCAAATAGTTAAATGAAAATGAAATAATATATTAATCGTTTACCTAACTACGCAAAATATACTACAGATATTACAAAATTGTAGAAGTTCCTCGATGTGATAGATTTAATTGGTCTATAGATTGCGCTGAAGATTATAGACCTTATACGAGTATATATCAAACGTAAAAGAAGTTTACTTCTAACAATATTATAATATAGTATTGTCTTTGATTGACATAACCTTTACACATTTATGAAATATTTTTTTAATTTTAAATGTAATTGTTTATATTTTTAAAATAAAAATAAAAAAATTTAAATAAATCAGGTACATAGTATTGTCTTTTATTGACATAACCTTTACACATTTAAAGAAAAAACTTTTTAACCGGATTAAAGTTATGTATTATTATAAAGTCACGGTGACCACGCGCGCTGTAAAGCACGCGAAACGTCGGATAAATTTAAAATTATGTTAAATAATTGTAAATTTATAATATGTTATACATAACTTTAATCCGGTTAAAAAGTTTTTTCTTTAAATATTATAATACATTTGTTACATCAATATAAGATGATGTTGCAAAGACCAAAGACCAAAGTCCGTATCTGTTAATATGTTAATAAAACAAAGGTAAAACTTAAAAATAAACTTCAGTAATCCGTTTTGTCAAAATTCACCTTCACTGTGTTACGTCGTCCATTACCCTTCATAGTAACGATCTACAAATATCAAACAATTAACTCATACACGCAACACGCCATAAAGGGCCTATCAATACATATAATATTACAAACTGCTCTCTGTTCAAATGGTTGAAACATTATATGAAATGAAACAGTGAACCATTCAATATGAGTTGTTAGCCGTCAGTAGAGCTTAGAGAAAATATAAAAAAAACTAACAGGACTGCTCTATACAACTCAGTATTCAGTTTTATACATATTTTTATATTACGCATCTATATATTTACGAGATCACCATAGATTGTAGGTACGGTAAGTGTACATTATCTATATGAATAAATGAGTTAGATACTTATGGTAGTATTTTTTTTTATGGTACCAATACCGATCCATGCTGTGGTGACTGTACTAGGCACGGATATAATAAAAAATAGATAGACATAAATACAATTTAACACCCAAGACCTAAGCACAACACCAATGCTCATCAATCGATTTCGTCTCACCGGGGATCGAACCCGGGACCCATGTTCGCAGTCAGGGGTACTAACCACTAGACCAATGAGTCGTCAAAATTAAGTATTTATTTATTTAGTAGAGTCGAGAGTTACCGCTAAGTATGACTCCGTATCTCGAATCGAGTGATGCATTGGATGCATGGAATCTTCATAAAATTTCACCATAACACTTCAGAATAACGATTGTAGCATTACGCATGCCCGAAGTAGCCGTCAGTAGTTAGTTCTGGATGTCTTCATTAGTGTGTATAATTGCATAATAGTATAAATAGTAATGAAATATATTTTTAATTATTAAATGTTTTGGCTGCCCTTTTATACTGTAATCGGCACTTACAGCTAATGTTATTTCCGCAAATAACAATGCGTGTATTTCATTTAATTTTATTTTCCGCCTTTAGACCCACAAAAGTTAAATGGTATATATAATGCTTTATAAATTCAACAATAACTTTAGGTGATATATGAGGACAATTATGGTTCAATGGTGATGCAATGGATTGGTATTAGAATCTGTTTTAAACAGAGTATATAGAAGACTTATTAATTTATCAGTAACTATAGAAAGTCCAACCATCAAAATCTATCTAAAATGGAAGTATGTGACCACAAGTCGATATGAACCCTCCTCATTTGTTCCTTTTAAAAAAAATCCTTTGTTTGTAAAGATTCCAGAGCAAACATAAGCTGTCTTGTTCCGGGTTTACTCCCACTTTTTTTGCTGCTTATCATGCTCTAACTGCTATCTTCCGCGCAATCACCCTTAAGTGGCGCTGGGAACCCCGTTACGCCCATGGGCTTGCGGGGGGTTGCGGGATACGCGTCCCGCTCAACGGCGGGACGGTCGTTGGGGCGGGCCTGGAGCGGCCCTGAACCTCGTTTGCGCTGCGGAGCGTCTTCACTCACGCAGCGACATGTTTATCATGCAATGCATGATAAGCAGCTAAAGCCGTAGCATGGTTAACAGTTTCCCTTAGTCGTTTTAAGACAAAAAAAAAACTGTCTATTTTGTCCAGTAATTTTTCAATATGTGCTTTCCAACTACAAAATTTTATCTATCGTAAAATACACACTCGTTCATAATGTCTGGTTTATTGCTTTTATATTGTATTAGTATTAAGTTATTGTAAAATAGGAAATAAGGAAAATAAATCCTTAGGAGTATGTATATAAATAAACAAAACAAACGCGTGACATGATGACGGCTCGAAGCCTTGAAGTTAACATACTATCACTTTTTTCATCCTACGCTTATCCTATTTAGTCTTTTTACTTATTAATATTCTGTCTATAAAAATGTATTCATAAATTTAGATAGAATTATATTTTTGACCAAAAAAGGTTTACAGAGCTTTAAACAATATAGATTATAGGTGCGTTTTGCGATTAAAATACAGAAACCTACGTTAGGTTATCATAATCTAAATTATACAGGTTTGTTTTGTAATATCGAACCAAATTGAGAATAGGAGATGGTATTTAAAATTGTCTGGTTTCTGTTTTAGTTAACGCTTACTTATAGAAACTACTGATATTTACATAATAATAACAATAATCGAACAAAACGTAATTAATAAACTGACAGATAACTATTGTCTTTTTACTTAACAAATGAGGCTTAATATTCTTGTTAACTATTTTGATTTTTAATATCTGTTGTAAGTCTAGCCTTCACCATCTGTAATATTAAATGTTGGACACATCAATCAATAACAAAAAACCATCAACAAATCGGGTTGATAGAATTCACAGGTCGTGGTCAAAATATCCGTACATACACAAGTAGTTTTATCTCTACGTCTTATGAACCTTGTTCATTGATTTAAGCAATTCTATATTTTTACTGTAAGAACCTGGGAGCAAAAAATGCAAAGAAAATTAATGTTTCAAAACAATGATGCCAAATTAATTGTTGATCTTTATTTATTAAATACTTTCCGCCTTTTGGAAAGAATTATCTAAAAATAAAATAAAATTTTCATTATATTTTCAATAAAAAAAATATATTCATATCGGTTATTCCTTACAATAGCATAGAATTTTAAACCTCAATAACGCTTCGTAATGCTCTAAATATGTAAAAATATTATATATGTATTTAAAAATATAAAAAACCATCTATTTGTCAATGAACTATATTGAACATTTTCCATATTGGCAACCGAAACAAATATTGTTTTCCTGTGAATAAAACCTATCATAACATCCACGTGCATTCAACGTAGCCTATTAAACAACGTCGGTAATAATATAGAACCCGTACAGTTCTAATATTGGTGTAAAAGTGAACGCAAGTAAGACAAGAAGAGACAAAGAGGACGAACAGCCGAAAGCCAAATATAAATATTAGAAGAGAAAAATAGATTATGTTACAAAATACACATATTGAGGAAAACAAATATCCTTTAATGAAGATAATATTGAGGAAAAAGTGGCAATAAGGGAATCAAAAGCTTGGAATGGACATTAAAAGAAGTTTTAAAACAGCCTAGATCTAAAACATACTGTTATGGACACTGGCATCCTCCCATGATGACCTACGGGAGCCAAACCTGACGTTCACTGGTAGAGTGAAGTCAAAGGTGAATAGTGCCCAGAGAACAATGGAGGGGAGCATCCTAAAAATAAGACAGATCCACAAAATTTGAAGTGACCATCAGGGCGAAAACGAAGATCACCGACGCGCTAACCCACGCCTTACAGCTGAAATGGAAATGGAAATATTACAAGGTGCGCAGATAAAAGATGGACCGCCGAAGCCACTCGCTGGAGGGGAGCTCCAGGAAAAAGAAACGTGGGCAGACCACAAAAGCGATGGGCTGACGAATTAGTTAAGGTTTCTGGAGAGAATTGGATGGTGGTAACTTACAACAGAACTATATGGAAAGATCAGGAGGAGGCTTTTAACCCAAAAGGGCATACTGCAGAACACAAGGACACGGAAATAACAATAACTAACGTAGACTAGATTGAGAGCAAAATAGTCGAAAAAAGTCACTCAATGGACACCCCGCTACAACACCAAGCGAAAGAGAGGAAGACCATGTGCGCGGTGGGCTGATGTCTTTAAAAAAGCCACTGGTCCTCTGTGGCAAAGACTTGCCAAGGATAGGAAGCACTGGAAACAGCTGGAGGAGACCTTTGTGCCACAAAGGCAAGCTGTACAAGAAGACAGCTGTGCAACAAAACCTTCTTAAAGAACTTTTTTATATACATTTATATTTTGTAAACTTTCTATTGTATTAGTTGAAATAAGGGCTTTGAATCTTGAATCTTGAACGTAGACTAAGAGTATAATAACAAAACTAACACCCATTTGATATGTATTTTTACAGTATGGTATTAAAGTGGCTTTATTATTATTATTATAAAATATGTATCATATATGGTTAAAGCCAGATCGAATAACTAGCATTATAAATTAGCTCATTCACGAAATAATCGTGGGCGAGATGACCTGATGTGTTAGCGTCACTTGATGAACAGTCACGCAGAGTTAAACAAATAATACGTACATTTCGTTATAGCTACCTCAATGCTTTAGTTAGGGAAGGTTTTGCAATGGCAAGGTAGGGTGAGGCTCGCAGTAAGGGTTCTTAATTTGAATAAATATTGTTGACAAATTTTGTTCCTTTTTCAAATATGCATTCTTGTCCTATCATGTTATCTGAATCGCAATGTTATCGAAGTAGTTCAGCCTCTGATTCGCGATCCTCAATGTACTTGTAGTACTTGCTAGAGTGGTGGAGCAGTGTTGGCCTAGCGGCTTTATCTGCGGCTCCTAGCGACACCTGTGGGTGGTGGCTTGAATTACGGTAATGTCCCAATTTACTCGATACGAAACACGTCTTCGACTCAAAAATAGAAACCATACTGGTCAGGCACAGAAGGCTGATTTACCAACTTACCTTTACATAATTATAATTAATTATTTTCTATAATTTCATATGAAGAATATCACCAATTAAAAATTATTTTGTATAAAAGTTATAATGTATGTCCTTGCTATGTTTAGTAATAAAATATAATAAACGTGTTCATTAATTATAACATTATACAACATACATATATATGTATGATTTGGGAACCCTTTTAAGTACAAATTACTTGTGTCAGGGTTCCTCTTCCATAACAAACTTAATAGTTAACTTTAACAATAAAGCATTACGTGATGCATAACACGCGAAACACAATTTCATACATTTATAAAAAGGCTATATCATTTAACCATAAACTATACTTAAATTACTATACATTGCTGGCTTCTTCTTGTATTCAGATTCGATAGCATTTATTAAATTATCGGTCATCATGACGCGATGTATTGTAAACAAAACTATACGTCAACTATGAATAATGTAATTTATTTATTTTAAAAGGCACACTAAGGGAACACATAACTTATACATTAAAAATAAAAGACAAACTAGATTGAGCTGCAGCATCTTACGCCAAAAGCAGATAGAGAGCTGTTTAGAAGAGCATTACCAACATTGGTCGGACAACCGACGTTGGTCCTCAGTGAGGAGTGAAGACTCCTCACTGCCCGAACGTAAAAAAGGACACTTTATGTGTTTCTTGTGTTTCTCTTTAAGAGGAAGTTCACTTGACTTAAAACATTTGGTAAATCTACTAAGTCATTTCAATTTTTTTAAACAAAGATAATGTCGATCAGGCTATTATGGGATACCTGGTGTTGGATTTTATAAAGAAGTGACCATACCGTCAGCTTTCTTTAAAACCTACAGTCATTTAATTCAATTCAAAAATCATTTAATCATATGGGTAACACATTGTACACTTATGACTTGTCAGTAAAGAGATACATATTAATGCTTCTAATTTTACATTTAGTGCCAGTTCTCAAATCAAGGGCGTAGAACGGAAGAGAAGAACTGGCAATAACCTCTCCGCCACTCTTTTTAATCGCCATGTGTTTTTTTTTGTTGTTTGTAAGGAGCTGCAACCATTAAACCATGTTCCACATGACATCTTAAGTAATTAATAATAATAACATAAATAAAAAAACAAAGAGTTTTCCTCTATCAGCAGGAGGCATGGTGAAATAGGAGCACGCACTTACATTCTCGTGGGAACAACACGCAGACACATAGTCGAAATAATTACCATTACCGCATACACGAATTCAAGTACGACCAGTCACCACAAGTAGCACTCGTTCACGAGTATGACACATGGCCAGCCATCGGCCCCCTCGCCATATTTTAGGGAGAGAGACAACCCGACGCATGGACGCCGCCACAAGCAATGACATTTAAGCGAGCATGACGATCCTTGAAATGTGGACTTGGCTAATAAAAAAAAAGAAATAATTTGATACCACATGGATCACGGTTTGTTCCCACTTTACATTAAAACAGTCGTGGATGTTGACGATCGCCCCAGAGTCTGGAAATGCAGCCGAGAGATTCAGTCGTGTTACCTATAATATATACTGGAGCAACTCATATCCAAGCACTAAAGATGGAAATAAAAAGTTTTTAATATATATAACTTCAAAAATACATGACTTAATTTTTTTTTTAATTTTTCTGATAACTGGTGTGAGAAAATTTCGACTTGACGTCGACTTTTGGGACACCCTGTATATATTAGAACTATGATTATACAACATAAAAATAATGTTTAGTTGGAACCAGTGGGAAAAAACAAAGCTTCATATTGGTACAGATTTATTGTATACTAATCTAAGTTAAAGGACAATTAATATGAATTTTAACGAAGTAACGTCATTTAACTAACATTAAGTGAATCGCGCCTCTGAAGGGCATTACAACAAAAACTTAAGACAAATTATGAACATGAATGACTATAATTAACACCATACTTAACATTACACAATTGTTTAGGAATTTTAAATAGCTAAGATGCTTAACCCAGAATTAAATTATTACGCCTCTAGGTGTAAATTATATGTGTGATTACTAGCGAAGCACTCTTGGTTTAAAAAATAGATGGAGCCACTGTTCCAAATATGTAAGCATACTTGATCCTATCTTCAAGTTACGTCTAAATAAGGCGACTGTCGATGTAATGTAGGTTGCTATAAAACACTGTAGTTCCATAAATTTACAAGTCGAGGGCTACTAACGAATGAAACAATGCCTTATGAATCAATTTAAAACAGACGCAATAACTAGGTTCCATAAATTTATTTAACGATTTTCTCACGATATTTTACTTTACAAAGATTTGAAAATTAAATATATTTTGTATACATCAACTATGATGTATACCAAATACAACTGAGGTAAAAATAATAGGAATAAAATAAATATTTATTTATAACAATTTTTTTTGGGAAATAAAAATATTTTCCAAAAAAATCTAATTTCCATTTAAAGTGCTGTATTCCAATTATACAGACATTACATTTTAAGTAAGCTACACAGCCTTCTATTACTAATCCGAAATAATTATTATTTCTCCGGGAATTGAACCCAGGACGCAGGAAGACCTTGGTATTATTTAAGCATTTTTCTCGTAGATTCGTGGTTACGAGATCGTGCGTTTGAACCCGGCTAAAAGAATGTATTTTTCCATAATGAAAAATGAATAAATATGCTGGTCATACTTTGGGTTACTATATATAATATATAAATCTCACAAGTTGCTTTAAGTATTTGCCTATGTATTTGTAAGCTTTACAAATAATACATTGGTGCTAAAATAATTAATATTATTGATTAATTACTTAAATAACAAATACGGTATATCTCGTAAAGGCTATGCTTCATTTCACTGCTAACACATTACCATTTTATGCCCTTCTGTAACGAATACCAATTACTAACTGTAATAAATATTATAATATAATGTTAAGCACTTTCATAAAGTAATTGGAATGAACTTAATTGCAACATACTTGAGAAATAGTTTTGGTAGGATGAGGATCGTGATAACATGAATTTTTACAAAAATCTTAATTCATTGAAAAATCATATTTTTTTTAAATATACTGGTATAAATAACTTAGACCCTAGTGAGGACCCAAGGAGGTTTTACTGCGAGTGTACTCTTAATGATGATTTTTTTTTTAATTTGCTGTATGCAATATATTATTATTTCAAATATTTTCACCAACAAAGGGAAACCTTGAACAATTTTAACAACTATATTTTGTTTTAAATAAGGATAATTACTATTATATATCTCGTTTATTATTATTATATGTATACAATGAGTCGCGTGCCTTCGCAAAATCAACAAATCGTCGATCAAAATAATTAGTGTATCAACAAAATCGATCGGAAAATTGTGTAAGACGGCACTCACACAGTGAAATGAAGATTCACCTACAGTCAAAGGTTAGGTCCGTGAGCGCTTTTAGTAAGTAAGGTGAACGAATTTCGAGATATAAATATAGCATGGTTCTGACGAACGGTACATTCTGTGTCTGTCCTTACATCTAGCAACCGATATGAAGCTGGTAAATATTTAATTTTACCCATACATAAAACAAACAACTTTAACAGCAGAAAAAATTGTTTTAAAACCTATTTACACGAAAATATTTTACTAAAATATTACTTTTATTTTCAGCTAATATTATTATCGATAGTAGCATGTAGCTATGGGGATAAATTAGATAGAACATATCTTCCACCGGCAAATGCAGGCTCTGCTGGTGGTAGTCCGGGAGCTTTAACAGCTCCAGGCTTGTCGAATTTCGGGACGACAGGACCAGCCAAACAACCATTTGGACAGCCTTCCAGACCTTATTCTTTCGGTCAAGGTAATCAACAAACGCCAGGCAAGCAAGAGTCAGGATCTTTGAATTTCGAATCAAACCGGCCATTTGGACTTACGTCTGGATCTGGCGCAAGGAAACCCAGCCCGGTGTATGGACCTGCTGACAGCAGACCAAACCAAGGATATAATGGCTTAATTTCTGGTTTTGGACCAAGTAATTCTCAAGGTAACCAGCCACAATCTTTGGAATCGAATACCCCCAATGAATTGGGTCAGCAATATTTTGGTAATTCATTTGGACCCAATTCTGCTTCACCCTCTGGATACAGCCAGATAAACGGGCAAAACTTTGTAGGAAGTTCTTCACGACCTGAATCTGAACGCCCTCAGGCGGCTGCTGATAGGAACGCTGAAATCCTCAAATATGTCAACGAAAACGACGGGGACAGATTTACTTACAGCTTTGAAACATCTAACGGAATAACTGCTGAGGAAACAGGCGTAGCGTCTGGTGGTGTTAAAGCTCAAGGAGGTTATTCATATACTGGTGATGATGGAAAAGCTTACACTATTACGTATACTGCTGATGAACAAGGTTACCAACCACAAGGAGAACATTTACCCACACCGCCCCCAATTCCTGAAGAAATATTGAGGTCGATAGAAAAAAATGCACAAGCTGCCGCAGCTGGCACACAAGAAGGTAAGATTTATTAAAATAATGTATTGTGTGATTAATTAACGAGTAAATAACTATAATAATCGTTAGTGTTTCAAAATTAAAAAAAAAACTTACTGATATGTTGCATGCTTTTGTAGCACTTGAAGATCGCTATTAAATTATATTATAAATGAAAAAAAATACAAGTAACTAAGAAGTTGAACTGATGAAATACCGTAGTTTATTTTGTATATGTTTTTTCTAAGACAGCTAAATAATCATGTTAATCTTACATTTACTTATGCATAAACATTGAACGCTTCAATTCAACTTTACCAAAATTTATTGATTTCTGTTTTGATGTAATTTATTTTAAAAATATAAATTATAATTGCCATTATATTTACAGGTGCTTACCGTCCAGAAGATTATGAAAACGAAGATAATTCCCAAGGTTATTCAGGCACCACTTCTATAAACAAGCCTCAGGGACAAGACCAGTTCTCATCTCAACAATACACCGCTCCAATTGATAAACCAGCAAGTTCTCAAATCGGATTTCAACAAACAAAACCTCAATTCCAAAATGTACCGACAAGTGAGACTAGTTACAAGGATAGACTCACAAATGGAGGATCGAGTTTTGAACCGATTAGGGCTTCCAATCAGAATGCAGGATCAATTAACCAAGCTCAGTCAGAGAGAAGACCTGGCTACCAGTACTCTCGCCCTCAGAACACACAGGACACTAAACAAGCTTTTGGTAGCCAGCCCGACCAATCTCGTCCCCAGTTTGGATCCCCAATCCCTTCAAACTCTCCATTTTCAAAATCTGGAAATGGACAGGCATTAAACCCTTTCAACGGTGCCTCCAGACCCGAGTCTCAAAGCATACCAAGTGGGCAAGACTATTTCAAACCTAGTCAAGTGTCACAATATCAACAATCTGGTTTTAAGCCCACTTCAAACCAACCAGGTCAGGGATTTCAGTCCGAAATATCTCCAGGTCAGAATTACAAACAAGAGTCTTCAGGTTATCAGTATCAACCAGGAAATTCAGGTTTTGGTGTAACAACGCGACCAAGTTTCCCTAATCAGCCCAGTTTTCAAAACTTAGACCAGGATGCTACACCTCAGGGCGGAAGTCAATATCAAACCAACCCGTCCAACAACTTTTCGAACAGACCTTCATCAAACCAACCAGGTCAGGGACCTCAGTCTAAATTATCTTCAGCGCAAAATTACAACCAACAGTCTTCAGGCTATCAGTATCAACCAGCAAATTCAGGTTTTGGGGTCACAGCACGGCCAAGTTTCCCTAATCAGCCTCAAGGCGGAAATCAATATAAAACCAACCCGTCAAACAAATTTTCGAACAGACCTTTAAACCAACAGTATCAACAAAACACCCAAGATATAACACTTTCCCCAAACGGTTTCAATAGACCTAATGGCGCACCTCAAAATCAAGTTTCAGTGACTTCAAACAACTTGCCTGTAGTCCCTAACTCTATTGCGAAACAAACCGCACCAATTCAAGCACCATACCAGTACCAACGGCCATCTCAACCCTTCAACCAAAATCAGGTGTCGCAAAATGGTTTCAGGCAACCAGCAAGCCAAGGCCAGATACCATCTGGTGCCAATAAACCTGCATTTGGTTCACCACAAACTAGTTATAACCAGCCAATTCAAAGCCAGGGCCCATTGCAATCTAGTTTCAATCAGAATCCAGGTCAAAGCCAGACTAACCCTTCTCAAATTCAAGGATCGTCCTCTGGTTTCAACAGACCAATCCAAGATCAAGGATCAAAACCGGTATTTCCATCTGCGAACCAACCAGAACAGTTCAGTGGACCTCGTCAACCACCAAGCTATAACCCAGAGGAAGGCTACAAATACTAGAATAGTTTAAGTAACAACGAAAGAGGCATTAAAATGTAAAAAATAGTTTATCGGGCATTTGTAAATAGAACAATTTATTATGTTTAAGATCACCAAGTGATCGTCGCAATAAATGATTTAAAAAAAATTCGTGTATCTATAATTAATTCAATTGAAACTTCTCTTTCTCATGAACTTCCTTGCTCATTACTACTTAGTGTAGCAAATATTACGGATAATTTATATTAAACATACTCCTACGAAACATCTCAATCTACGCTCACGCACTCGAAGCTTTTTTATATGTATAAAAGGTCAATCTATAGAACACGCAACGCTACTATGATAGCATGACATTACGGATCAGTAAAACGATTGAGTAAGACAAACATGTAGAGACTACTAAGAAATTATTAAATTGCACTAAATTCTACCTTGAGGGCTTCGGGTTTGTTGTTGGCCTGTCATACATATCATGAGATGATATTATTAAATCCCAAACATGAATACATTTGGGTAGATAGAGGCATTTTCATAAAAAAAGCCATTTAAAAGAAATATTTGAGGCACACAAACATGATGTGATTCAAAATAACAACTTTTAAATTGAATCATTCTTTATTACAATCATATTATTCGGAATAAGAAATATTTCGAAATTTCCAAATAGTTTTTTCCCAAAATTCTCCAAACTGAAATTCCCCAGCACAGTTTGTTTATCTCTATCGAATCTTATAAGATTATTGTAATTGAAATAAAACACGAGAAAATAATTACCAAGACAAGAAAGAAGGGTTAACGCAACGGTGGCGTTTCAATTGGTCTTACCTTCTTTGGGTTCATTAGTCGTTTAGTCGACTTCTTAGTAGGGCACAAAATATGTAATAGAATATAATTCATAGAATTTGAAAATTTATAAAGCTTATTGATCAAAAGATAACTTTGTTTTAAAAAAAAGCAAAGTTTAACGTCTTAAAAAAAATTATTGTCTACCCTTTCTCTTCTGTGTAAAAATTAACAACATTAAAACTTTTAATTTCAAAGCACTTTTTACTTGGTAATATAATATTCATTGTTTTGCGAATTTTATTTCATTGGATATACAGATTATATACAGAGCGATACAGAAAAAGAAATTGTATGTAACTTAATTTATGGTCCGGCATGAATGTATCGTTAGCGTATGTAGCGTTATTTTTAAAGTATTTAAAGTATTTTTAGTGTCGTGGAGAAATTTACGCAATCACCGCAATTGAAAGACAACGGGGATATGTGGGACTCGACACACACCAGGCAACCACTCTGCTACTCAGAGAGGGGGTTGAGAAATACCTACTAAACCACTCCTCGGGTGTACCCCTATCGTCGAAACTCCCAAGGACTGGCATGTTCCAGGGCCATCGTTATGACACGTATAATACTAAAAGCTCATCATAGCATTGAACCATAAACAAGACGGATTACATGAACATTACTTACATTGCAACGTTACATTAAAATTGTTACAAAACTAAAAACTTCACGCATGAATCTAATGAGCCATCGTTAGTTCAACTTCTTCACGTATACTATTAAATTAATTTATGACTTGAATTTTTAGGAAACATTTGATGCTGATATGAAATATTTTTATGATTAAAATTCAGGGATTTTTTATTTTTTTATTAATAAAAAGCTTGCCAACGCTCGGCACACTGATACATTGGTGAAACCACCACATCATACAATTTTTAATGTAACAAGCACTTCAAGGCAAACATGACATACATGTAGATATCATACAAATACTAATCAAAACAATTATTAAACAATTTTTTGAATGGAAATGTATTCCAACTTGTGAGAATAGATGCAATATCTTTTAATAAACTTGGGGACCAAAAATACTGGCGGTGAGTTTGCGTTATGAGTTAACCCGAATCTTACCTTTAAATTCTTTTACACGCGCTTATACATATTCTCACATCCACACAAGCACTCATCCTTTATTTCTAGTTTCGTTTGTTAGTGTAGTTTAGTCATAATATGAAGTCGTCTCTTTGTATATATTCTGGGCGCGTTGGAAGGGTGGTGACCTGTTACCACAAGACTTCTACAATCCTATCATAGGCACCAGCTTCACACAAAGTCTAATTCAATATTGTGAAGGGCAAATAAACTTTGATTACTATTTACCCACACTCTTGATTTTGTAAACAGTTTTATTCCTAAATATCCTAGAAGCAGCCAAACTTAAATATCATTTTAAGATTAAATTGGAAATTATAGTAGATTAATAAGGATAATTAGTAAATAATAAATTATTTTACTTTTAACAATAACCAACAAAAGACTTGAGTTAAAGACAGAACATTTCCATTTATTCTTATAAAAGTTTATACATAAATTTAACAATTATTTGTTATTATTAACAATAGAAATCCAGTGGCGCTATGACTTTAAAGGTCTTGGTTTAAGCTTGCTTTTTTTCTTTGATCTTATTAAAGCCAAGTAGCTAGCCGATCAGCTATATTCAGCGAATTCAACAACAGCGTATTCCAATTCATTGCTGAAGTCACAATCTCTACTTTAGTATCACATATATTAATCTTTAAAAAAAAAAAATGTTTGACAGCTCTTTAGGGACGTCCTTGTATGCCTTTAGACATGCCGGTTTTCTTAACCTTCTTTGTATTCAATTAACACAGCATGTGTTATATGCGGATAAAAAGAAAAGTCCATTAATGCGCAGCCGATTGACACGTTCAAAGCCAACATTAGGACAATTGAACAAAAGCCTTTACAAAATAATGAACTAGCTGGATCCTTCATAAATGCAAGTATAAATCATGTTTCTTGTTTGCAGCAGAATGCATTATGCAATTGCACGGTTCATTTGTCGCAGGTCGTCACGAATTTAATTGTATATCCCTTACACATTCATTAATAACTCACTCGTTATACTTTCATTAAATTATATCTTTATATATATAACTTCTAGACCGATTTTAATTGATTTTTTTTGTATGCGTTTGGGTGGCGCCCTGGATGGTTTAGTTTCACAAATCAGCCCGACAGATGGCGCTGCAGTCGGTATCTAGGTTATTTATCTATACAGCAAATTAATAGCTGGTAATAATCTTCTGTGCATGTGTTCCTTATTAAACTCCTAAACGGGTATACATATTATGATGAAATTTTTTTGAAGCGAATAAGGCTCTGCTGTTCCGCATCCCGCCTAAGGCTAATTGTTGGTGGCGCCTTGGGGTTTTAGTTGGTATGCACAAATAGCGTATCCCACAAAACCCTCCCGCACTAAGCAGTCGCGCCCCAGAAAAAAAAATAACTGGGGAAAGTACGGAGCTAAAAATAAAAGAATCCAGTGGCACTACAACCTTATATGGTGGTGGAGACTTAAGATTAGATTTTTAGCTCTAAGACTTGCCGGTTTCTCACGTCTTGCGTCGTAAAAAAATCCATTGGTGCACGGCGTTATTCGAGTGCACATTTGAAGAATAGACAATAGACCAACACTACTACACAGAGCTATGAAAGTAGTACATTAAGAGCTTAGTAAGATTAAGTTATTTATTTATTATTGAATATATAATTTAAAAAAATAAATTTACAATAGTGTGGTGAAAATACTTTCTATTCCTCAGGACGTCGAACAAATTCAATACGTATATAATTTACAGCTTGCCAGCCAGTGGACTGTGAAATATGTGTTTAAATTTATATGTATTAAATGTCAGGAGTATTTGTATAGTATATGTAGTGTATTGTATAAGCAAGCTGAACTAAATATTTAAGAGGGTGAGACCTAACAACCCTACGGCAACCTACAGACGTACCCTAACACATAAATAGTGAATATATATTATATATACATGTACAGGAAGTACAGGAAGTCTGCACCAATAGACCTAAGGTAACAGACGGAGCCCTACGGGTAGGATCAAATGGTCAAGGTAGTGGAATTATCTTAAAGCTTGAAGTAGTCTTCGCCACTTTGAGAGGAAGTGAGAAATGAATACTAAAATCAACGATATAACATATAATTATTTTTGCGCGTAATAGGATGGTACATTATAATAAAAAATCAAAGTATTCATGCATAATATGTTTCTAGGATGATAAAATTATCCTAGAAACATATTATGTACATATAATTTACATATATTCAAATATAATATATGAGAGCATAAATAATACTTATTAAAGCTTTTAAGTTCACCCATTTAATATAATTGTCAAGATCAATGTATCAACACGGATTTTTAAAATCACGAGTGCTAATATACCACTAATTAAAATAAAAGTAAAAATATTGAGGTCGCTTGGTATGCAAGGTCGCGGAGTCCATAAAGAAGCATGATCATAGAAGTTACGTTTGTTACTGGTGGATGGTGTTATGCAAACTTTAAATGGGCATTTCTAGGCATTTTTATTACGCCTTGAGATAAAGAGATACTGCAAGCATTTTCATGCAGTTTTCACTCTTGTGAAAACTACTTAACTGAAGGTTCTTACCTTATTAAAGCCAGAGAGAACATTCTAGGACCCCTTTACGACAAGGATATATAAGCGAGCGAGCCGAGATTCGATTGCGAATGCGATTCCAAGAGATTAACATCGAAGAGATAAAGTGCGAATAGTGAAGACAATTGACAAAGTACAGTGTTAAGTGCACGTAATTAGTAACTCTTTTTTGTGTGTGATAAATAGTGTATTTCTGCGTGTAATCGTTGAATTAATAAAAAAAAACGGTTGAAGAGATCTACGGTGTTTTTGTAACAATATTATATTTATATATTATACATATGTCAGAGATAATGTAATAAGAGTACATGATGTAATTTTATGACAATATATCACTCGGTCAGTCCTATTGCCTTTTAGTTCAAGTTCATCATCCATAACACCGTCCAATAATGATACGTCCATCTTCACGTATTTAGATTACAAAATCAAGACACGATTTAATAAAGAGCAGTGGATTAATATAGATCGATATGAACAACATTCGCTATAAATAAGCACATCATTTTTTTCTCAACACATTCGTACTATCAGCGTTTTAGCAGTAGCAACATCTTCGCAATGAAACTGGTATAGATTTGTTAATTTATTACTTTGAATTTAGTTTAATTGCAAGCTGATTAGCTATTTTAAAGATAATTTTATAATTGAGTTAGTGTATGAAGTACTAATCACCCTATATAATCGTGTATGGGACTGTGAAATTTGAATACCATTGATCTGTTAGCTCGTTACAATTATCATTGCTTCGCTGGGAATCAAACCCTGGACCTGGACTAAGCATCTAATTGTGGCAAATTATACATAATATCTTTAACTCTTTTTTCTGAAATTATTACCTGTATTTTTCTAGGTTAACTTTTTTTAACAAAGGACTAATACGATTTTAAATTTTTTCAGTTCATAATCCTTACCGTGGCTGCCTTGTCTAGCGGAGCTAAGCTGGACAAAACGTACCTGCCTCCTTCATCAGCCCAAGCTGCTGGTGGAGACTTTTTGGATACCCCGAATTTCGGTTCTGGTGATACCTTCATTCCCAATGGCCAAGACGTCAACAGATACAACTATGAAGGCAACTTCGAGTATCGCCCGGAGAGAACACAGGCAGCTTTTGAAAGAAACGCAGCGATCCTCCGCCAAGACAATGTGAACAATGGTGATTCCTACTCATTTGCATTCGAAACAGAGAATGGCATTGCAGCTGAAGAGAGCGGTGTAGCGACAAATGGTGTAGAGGCTCAAGGCGGCTTTTCCTATATTGGTGATGATGGAAAGCAGTATAGTATTAGGTTAGTAATTCCTTGTTATGCATTTGAAAAAAATATATTTTTAAATTCGTTTTCATATATCAGTTATAAGTTAACCACGGTGAAGATATTTCTAATTGGAAAAGAGCAATACACTAATATTTAGAAAATAAATAAAAGCTTTTATTCCTTCAGAATTACACTAATTATCTACGCAACAATGGTACAAAATAATTTTTCAGATGTTCACAGAATTTACATTTATACTTATTTCAGTTTTATAGAGAAAACTATACTGCCATTATTTTCTTCAAAACTAAACAAATAAATCTTCTTATTACAGATATACCGCTGACCAAAACGGTTTCCAACCACAAGGTGATCATCTCCCCACGCCCCCACCCATTCCAGAAGAAATCCTTAAGGCTCTAGAACAAAACGCAAGGGATGAAGCCGCGGGAATTTTTGATGATGGTAAATACTTTATTTTAATAGCAATAAACTTGCAACATCTATGGAAAAGCTTCAAATTATTGGCTCTATTGGAAATAACTTCCGATTTTTCCATATTGGTTCAGCGGGTTCCAGTGTATTTATATTAGGGAGCGTTCAAGTATTACGTCACGCATGTTTTGGAGATTATTGAAAACCCCCCCATGTAACGCGCCGTAACGTTTTCTGTACCCAATATTAAATACTCTTGCCTCTTTATAACTAAAACTTACCATTTTGTGATGTAAAGTACTGGAAAGTCTAAAATAATATTAACAATAACGCGTAATTCAATCCCCGCCCAGCATCGTAACGTTTTACAAATAAAACTTCGTTACGTAATACTTGAACGCTCCCTTACAACTTAGGCATGTAAGTGTATTAAAGCGAAATTTTACAGGCTCTTACAACGAGGCTAAATATGAAAGCAACAACTACAAAGAGAACTACGGTAACTATGAAAACAGATACACCGTTGATCCATCCAACGCCCAAACAGACGATGACTCCATCATCACCGATTCCGCAGCCTTCAGAAACCCTAACTATTATCAACCATCAAGAATTCCCTCGGTGACCAAAGCTTATTTACCTCCAAGATATTGATTTAGACTGATGCTTTCGACGGACTTAGATTTAATAAATTATAGGAGAAAATTGTTCTTTTACTATACCTACTCCCGACTACACTACTACGTAACAAATGCTAATAAATAAAAACGCTCATGGCCATTTAAAATATGCATTATTAGCCAGGTTTGTCTATGAATATTGAAGCGTATATATGAAATGACTTACTAGCTTTTTATTAATAAAAAATAAATCAGAATAATTGCACCGTTTTACCTGCAGTATATTAATGACGAGTTTTATTACAGTGTAAACACAATTAGTTAATAAGACTAAAGATATATACAACTTTTTTAGATCTGGGCCTCAGATTTGTATACCTGTTTAATGATATTTATCAATCTACGTATAATACGCAAGTAGGTGATGAGCGTCCTGTGCCTGACACATGCCGTTGACTTTTTGGGTCTAAGGCAAGCCGATGACTTCACGATGTTTTCCTTCACCGTTCGAGCGAAATGCGCACATAGAAAGAAAGTCCATTGGTGCACAGCCGGGAAACGAACCTACGACATTAGGGATGACCGTCGCACGCTGAAGCCACTAGACCAACACTGCTCAGTCTGTATAAATAGGAATTTATTATTATTATTATTTTGTACGAAATGTATTTCCTATCTAGAAATTAAGGAATTCCTTCCTAAAACTAAATATATACTGTAAAGTTTTTATAAATAGAGATTTAAGTATATTAATATTTTAGTAGTATGTAGTAATATCTTAACAAGAGTCTCACTTTCACAATATTTCATGACGATGCAGATTTTTAAATTTAGAACATTAATGTCTTCAAATCTAGATAGAGAAAAGGTTGAACGTCTTCAAGTTATTATAACAATTTGATCTGATCTAGATAAAATTTCATACTACATTGATTTTTACATTCAGTCTTGCAAGATCTCTACCAGAGATCGTACATCGTAATCGTCGTACAGACATTGTTTCTTTTTCACGAACAAAAAAAGAAGCGAAGTGAAGAAATATACTCTATATTTTATAACTTTTAAAAGCTTGGCGTATCTTTTACTTTAGTGTAAAAATTGTGAAACCACCTTTTCACCATTTTCTCTTACACTACTTATTTAAAAATAATTGTTTTAGTATGGAAAAGTGCCTAAGTTGATACTTCTAAACATAATATTTTGATAATATTATGGGTAGTATAATATTTTATACTATGAATAGTAAAATTAACGATGTTTCTGAGCTAAACTAGTTACCAATGATATGCTAAACAATAAATAAAAACTAAAAATGGTCTTAACACCAACTCTTTAATCAGTCTTAAAATTGTTTTACAGTTAAAAATATTTCTCTTCTAAGGGTAATACAGTATGTATTCTTAGTTATTTAAATTAAATGGGTTTCAAAATGTGTATATAATATTTGTATGAAATATTTTAGAATTTTTTATATCATTCAAGAATCCTTGTCATACCTGTCAACTACCGATCAGTTACTTAGTTAACTCATAGTCACATCTAAAAATCAATGGCACTACAACCTCTTTAGGTCTGGGCCTTAGATTTCTAAATCTATTTAATGATCATTTTTCAATTTAATAGGCAAGTAGGCCTTCTGTGCCTGACACACGCCGTTGACTTTTTGGGTCTAAGGCAAGCCGGTTTCCTCACGATGTTTTCCTTCACCGTTCGAGCGAATATTAAAAGCGCACATAGAAAGAAAGTCCATTGGTCCAGCCGGGGATCGAACTTACGACCTCAGGGATGAGAGTCGCACGCTGAAGCCACTAGGCCAACACTGCTCATAGTCACATCTAACGAAATTTATTTACTACCAAGTACCATTGGTGACGTTCTAATACAATATTATCATTGGTAAATCATGATTTTATACATATATAGAACGAAATGTTGCTAGTTGCAAGCAGATGATCATAGCGGTGTCGGTTTTAATTAATTCATGGTCAGGACAGGACAATTCAATTGACAGACTAAAGATTTTCATGACAGGCGCTAAGATGATAGTAAAAGTAGCTTTAAGTATAACAGGAATTCTGTAAGCTGGGCGTGTAATAGAAAATAAATATGTACTTTTCATTATTAAATTGTCATTATACTTCTAGACATTACCACTACATTACACGCAGTACACGCCCTTAGAAGCCTTCACGCTTAATTTGTAAATGATGAGACCGTGCATTGACGTTAATTATATCGATATTGATTACAAAACTTGCCCGAGTCAAAGATCAGGCCAAATTATAATGGAGACAATGGTCGGACGATTAGATTTCGTGTCTATTTTGACCTTTCGCAAATAAATGCTCTGAATGGTAAATATTGGTTATATCTATGTCCTTGCTTCAGATAAGGGGTCACGACTTATGGATGAGGATCAAATGATTGATGGTCCTAGAAAATTTTGTATAGTACGCCACCGTTGGATAGCTAATTGGAAAAAATATAGTGAAACCGCTTTCCGATATATGCTATGTTGCGGTCTCTCTATAAATTTCCAATTACTGGTTGTGCATTAAGAAATATGTCTATATCATATTAATAGACCAAATCAAATTATAGACCTAAAATATATGGACAAAATGTTGATTAAAGATGTGTAGTGGCTATATTATAGAATTGAAGAAATTTTCGAGTTTACCATTATTGCGACAGTTAAACTTTTAGTTTACGCTTAAAAGAACTATTGTACAGTAATCCATCGTTAGTACTATAACGCGGAGATTTTGTAAGGTATATTTCACTAGTGTGAAATTTATGATGATTTATCAAGTCCAGAATTAGTTTGGCGTACCTTTGTGCCTGTTTCAATTGTGTTATAAAAATTAAACTAATAAGTTTATTAAATTTGTGTTCCTAGTTTTGGAAGTTTATACATAGTTATTACATCTAACATACTTAAGTAATATTTTTAAATGTCCTAAATCATTTAAGTTATATAAAACTATTATAAAAAAATCTGTGGCGCTACAACCTCTCTTAGGTCTTGCCCTCAGATTTCTGAATATGTTTCATGATCATTTTTTAAATCTAATAGGCAAGTAGGTGATCAGCCTCCAGTGCCAGTCATACGCCGTCGACTTTTTGGGTCTAAGACATGTCGGTTTCCTCACGATGTGTTCCTTCACCGTTCGAGCAAATGTTAAATGCGCACATAGAAAGAAAGTCCATTGGTGCACAGCCGGGGTTCGAACCTACGACCTCAGGTATGAGAGTCGCACGCTGAAGCCACTAGGCCAACACTGCTCTATAAAATTATTATACTACAACTTAAATTTCAAATTTACTAATACTATATTACATTTTAGCCAATATGCCAAGGATCAATTATTACACGACTACGACAATGCGTTGATGAAATGTGAACGAAATCGTCTTCACATTAAACATTTGACAGCAACAATTAGACTTTTGTCACGTTGTCTGTCCGTCACGTCCAGTTTATAGCAATTAGATAAAGATACTATAAATATCAATTTTGGATGATACAAAGCACACATCAAATCTGGTGGCTGATCTTAAAACATCGCTATGAAGATATTTTTAGTAAGTACTCCTTAATCAATTATTGCTATTAACACTTTCTAAAATATTGATAACCTTTTACAATTCCAGGCTCTCTTGTTTCTAACCGAATCGGTGTTAGGCGACAAATTAAGTCGTGGTTATCTACCGCCTCCTGGTGCGCATTTGTCAGCGGGAGACCTTAACTACAGCGATCTTCCCCTAGAATTACCAAGTCATGAAGTTTATACGAAATATACAGACCTGAAAACTACTCCAGGACTTAAAGAAAAGGGAAATTACTTTATTGGACCTCAAGGCAGTGAACCTGTGTCCTTTGATATCGATTTTAATACACCAACAAGCTCAACACCTGCTTCAGCGACCACTACGAACTCAGTTTCAGAGTATATTTCTACTCCATCTACACAGGTGCCTACATTAACTGATTTTATTTATGACACCACGGAATCCAAATTTCCACAGATTATCCACCAATCACACAGAGTTCATGAACCCTTCAGCTATGGCGATGTTAATAAATCTAACAGTACAGGAGTAGCTATACCAGTTTCTGGAATCGAGGAGAAATATTCCTTCTCTCCAATGTCATCACTCTCCAACTTTGAACCAAACACAATGTTCGCAAACCAAATTTCTAACATGGACTATTATTATCCTACTATTAATTCAGGCAAAGAAGTTGAAATAGAAGGTGACCAGAAACAATATGACACATACTCACCTCGTCTATATGAACCCAATTTGTCGTCTGCCAGAAGGATGGAATCACAAAATAATGACAGAAACGCTATAATTACAGAGCAAAACAATAATTTGAAATCAGATGGATTTTCCTATAGCTTTGATACTTCTAATGGTATTAACACTGATGTTATTGGTACTGCTAAAGATGGTATAAAGACAAAAGGATCTTTCTCTTACACCGGTGATGATGGAAAAGTCTACAAGATGGAATATACTGCAGATGAAAATGGATTTCGACCAAGTGGTGCCCATTTACCTACGCCACCTCCTATTCCTAAAGAGATACAAAAAGTTATTGAACAAGCTTATATCAATAAAGCCGCCGGAATAGTCGATGACGGTAATATATTTTTTACAAATATTCAAAATTTTACGTGAGATAAGTGAAACTATAAAAATATTATTTTTCAGGATCCTACAATGAAGAAAAGTATGGATATAAGAATTATATGCCTCACAATGATAATAAAGCTACGAAACAAAATAAAGGGCTTCTTACGAAGAAAACGATAGTCGAACCTACGAATATTTTTGACGATAATTTAAATAACATTAACAGACCTAGGATAACTAGTAACGTGCCATTGAATAATAGAATAATTCCAGTGCAAGTAATCTATGATCAGGGCTACAGATATGATCGACCACAAAACAAATTACATTCACCTGAAGCTATTGGTAAAGAAACAGAAATTAACTCATCGCCAATACCTCAAATACGACTAGGTAGCATCAAATCTATGGATAATGTTAATGATGCAAATTCATATAATAATTCACCAAACAATGATACCAACAATTCTGAAAAACCAAATCTATTTGGACCAACAGATGAAGTGAGAATTTATGAAAATAATCAGCCTAACAAGAAATATAATTATGAAAGTGAAAATTATAAAAGTACAATTTTTCCAACAACGTATTATACGAACTTTAATCATTTAAATGGTGATCCTAGTTCGGTAACTGATTCCCAGGCTAAGATAATGACAAATCTTCCAACAACGGCCACACCAAATTTTTCTATAGAAAATGCAAGCACAGAACCATCATTTAAGTCAACATTCATGTCAGAGGACGACGAAGTGATATCGACCGGAAATCCAAAATGGGTAACTGCAGCCAGTCCTCGCACGCAAACCATGCCTGTTTACACTCAAACGCAGGTTCGAGGAGAAGATTTCAGCGGACCCAAACAATTACCAACATATAATCCTAAATATGGCTATTATTATTAAAATTGATACTAAAATATTGTTATTAAATGTTTACTGATACATCAATGATTTTTCATGCTCTAATATTCAAATCTATAATATTCTTATATTATCCCACACTCTTTATGTTTTACTCGGTGAATAAAACAAAATAATTTTACTTTCATTATAATTTAACTCCATCTAGTGAAGAACACGCAAACAAAACAAATGTATCAATACATTAGATTGGAAGAATATAAAGAGCCTTTTGTTAGTTCTCTGGATTGTAGAAGCTTTCATAGATGGCGCTGATTACAAATGTTGTTTTTTATTTATTGGGAACGTTCCTTAACTTTATTGTGGTAAATGCTTAATATATGAGATGCATTAAATCTTCCAAAATTACTAAAAAAAATGTATACTTATAAAATTAAACAGTTTAAGTAAAGGCAATAATACCGTTGAATTTTATTGGAATCTCGCACACAGCACATCATTAAAAAAGTCAAATAATTGTGATAAACTACATCTATAGATTTAAAGAAGAGAAATGCGATCAAATTAGTTAAACGCGCTGTGAACCAATAGATTATAGAACATGGGTCAAACGGGCAGGAGGCTCACCTGATGTTAAGTAATACTGCCGCCCATGGACACTCAGTGCCAGAGAGCTTGCGATTGCATTGCCAGCCTTTTAGTAATTGGTACGATCTTCGAAGGAACCTTAGTCGAATTGGTTCGCAAATACTTCAGTGGGCAGCTGGTTCAACATAGTAGTGGTGCGCGGAAAAAACTACCTTAAAAAACGGTTAGCTGTGGAACAACGGACGTGGGTGATACCGGTGGAATTTCGTATTCTGCCTGAACGTCCGATGATGAAACTGTAGGTATTAATCCGAACAACTCCTCTGAACACTCTCCTTGGTAAATGCAGAAGACACAGAATGACCCCACATCTCTACGCAACGCCAAGGAATCAAGCCGCTCAGAGAGGGATTGGTCTTCGACGAGTAATGTGCGAAAATATTTCTTGATATTGTCATGTTTTAATCGAATTCCATAATAAACATATTTATAATAAACATATTTTTATTGAAGTATGTTTGTTGAACTATGTTGAAATGTATCTACACCATGCCCAATAAGGGCTAACGGGACATCATACAATATATTTATCATCATTTTAGAAGCCTTTGTTTTAGGTTCATCATTTTATTTAGATATATCAGATAGCCTTCATGACACTTATTGCAAGAACCCATTGTTCAAGCTCTAGATATTGATAACTTGAAATGTCAAATATAAGTGTTAAATTAACCTGTTGTTTCTGTAGTCAGTTCGTTTGTTGGAGAATTTTATACGCATTTTATCTATAATTTTCTTTATATTAAATAGCTTGATACAATTTTTGCTGCGCTGAAAGTGAGGACTGCGCCTATACTCTGTAATTGCCAACAGCGAGATTCCGAAACCGGTGTTTTTGTATGCATTTCTGATGTTCTCTGAAAATCCGTTACGAAACTTAGTGCAAAAATTCATTATTGTAGCTGGGACTGGACTACACACGCGTTAACCATAATAGTTATGTTGTTTGTTATAAAACCAAATCGAAAGCGGGACGCTATCCATGCCACGACAGCCATTTTTTTACTACTCACGAAGCACCTTCTACATTGATACTAATCTCTTTAACGCACAACAGACCAAATGTGTGTCTATGTGCGAAATCTTAGACCACACTACATATTGGATATTGGATTTATCGGCTCAATCAAAATACCTTTGTATATAACAAAGATGTGGTGTGATGTTCTTCTACGTTGAATTGCCAGTAACTTGTCCTTAAGGCGTTACTTTGTAAGGTCAAGTATCGTGTTGAGAAATTTTTATATCGGTAACAATACCGTTTATGAAACTATAAAGCCTTGGTATTTCCTTAAATAAACTTTGATTATAACTCTTAATAGAACTAGAATTGACTTAGGGTCCTTCAAGAAAAGAGCATACCAATTCTTAAAATGCCGGCAACGCACTCGCGAGCCTCCTGCCCGTTTGCCAAAATAAATACATATAATGGGTAAATATTATTTTTCAATTTTTAGATTTCTCTAGCTATAAAATCATATTTATCCTTAAGCCTAAAGCAGTAGCAACTATTCGTGTTTATAAAATCCAATACATAAGAAAAACATATTTTCTATCTTCACCCACAAAATGTTTGTACACCGTATGACCAAATTGCTCACGAATTTAGAATCGGATAATTCCTAAATAATGACCTTTATTAGCAAAGGACATGTTTGCAAATCCTTATCGGTAATTATTTCATATAAACTCTTTTGTAGCGTAAACAAGAATAGAAAATTTTTGCAACAATCGCCGTGCAAAAGAGAAAAATACTGGAAAACCTCTTAAAAATTACAAGGGTAAATACCTAAAATTAAATATTCTGTACTAATGTCCAAGTACTTCACGCTAATTTCTGAAAAATCGTATTTAAATTATTGTCAGCTGATGAAATACAACATTGTATCGTCTGCGGTTTAATACCAAAAGCGAGTAGAGATGTCTTCATTAATAAATCATGAGACTACTTATTAGGCGATGTGAGCCAGTTTCACACTAAGTAAGTATTCCTCTACCTGTTCATCTCGAAGGCTATGCGCTGACTATGAAGCCTTCTTACCAAAGAGGGTCTGAGGAAACATTTTAGACTTTGACTTTATTTAGAAGTTAGCAGTAGTAACAATTTATTTTTCTATAAAATATTAAGTTGTTGTTTGTTTAATGTTAAATTTCAGTTTACTTTTTTATCGACTTATGTTTTTGTTTCGTATATTTTGTGTAACAATGTAATCTGTTTTGGCTATGTATATTATCTGAGTTTTCTTATTTATAATATATATAACTGTACGAATACAAATAAATAAATATAACTTTCAATAAAATATTATTTAACTTTGTAGCGTGGTAGCTACACTATATCTATTACCCATTTATAAAGATGTTTACTCCATTTTTCCAAATTAAAATACACCTATATTACATTTATAAAAAATTTACTCCGAAGCATCAGAAGGCATAAAACAATTATTGTTTCCGGAAATCAAACCTAACGCCGTTCAACAGTTGCAACAACAAGGTCTAACCTAGTTTAAATTTAAATTGCAACAAGGTCTAACCTAGTTTAAATTTAAATTGCAACAAGGTCTAACCTAGTTTAAATTTAAATTCATCAATATGTATTTGCTTAGGAAACTTGACACATTTGTTGGAAAAAAGCATGGATAAATCTAAAGCAATCTTGCGCCTAGATACATCTAAGCAAAAAGATTAATTTTGTTAATAACAAAATCGCGTAAGACTATATATAATAAAATTTTATGTTCAATCCTTCATATACTATATTATCTTTGGCTTACACAAGTACTACAAATTTAAATTAAACTTTAACGGATATAATTTATTACATTATTAAAATAAATCATCGTTTCTAGCGCTTTTTGGCTATCGTCAGCGAGAGCCTTTGTTGTTCACTGTCGGAATGAATATTAAATAATGTAAACTATGTATAAATAAATTTATACTCACGTACTTTTTACTGTAGTTAAAACATTGTACTTCTATTTGTCCGAATAAAGCTTATTTTAAATTAGAATATTCTTAATCAAAATAATGATAAATGAAAATGCAATTTTCTCAAAGTAGTATCAGCAAGGAAATTAATATTTTGATTCACTTTTTTCTGCTATAATTTTGAGGTAATACAATTATTTCTATCTTCCTCTGAGAGCAATAGGTTATTTTCCTTCCTAAAAAAGAACTGGCTTATGGTGTGTATGTGAGGGTGTGTATGTGGGGTGTGCTCATGATGCAGGTGATTTAGCGCTATGGATATTCTTAATACTCCTTTTAACCATATTCCGCGATAGCTTAAACAAGTCAAGGCTTAAATATTGGTCGTTTTCTTTATATATTATACATATATTTCGATAAATTCCTATAAGCGAGAGTGTTTAAGAATACTTTAGCGTGTAGTTAAAACATTTCCTTGTCACACACGCAGTCACAGGGATACAATCACTCTCACAATTTTCTATCAAATTCAAATTCAAAAATCATTTATTCACGTAGGTAACACAATGTACACTTGTGATTCGTCATTAAAGAAATAAATATTAATGCTTCTAATTTTACATTTACTGCCAGTTCTCAAATCAAGGGCGTAGAACGGAAGAGAAGAACTGGCAATAAACTCTCCGCCACTCTTTTTAATCGCCATGTTTTTTACACAACGTTTGTAAGGAGCTGCAACCATTACACCATGTTCCACATGATATTTTAAGTAATTAATAATAATAACATAAATAAAAACAAAGACTTGTCCCCTATCAGCAGGAGGCATGGTGAAATAGGAGCACGCACTTACATTCTCGTGGGAACAACACGCAAACACATAGTCGAAATAATTAACATCACCGCATACACGAATTCAAGTACGACCAGTCACCACAAGTAGCACCCGTTCACGAGTATGACGCATGGCCAGCCATCGGCCTCATATAAACCCTACATTAATCGTTTTTCGTCAACGCCATCTAGTGAGCTAGTTGCGTAATAATTTAATACGAAATCAAAAAAGTTTTAGAAGTCATTTGCTGATAGTACATATAAGGCTCATGGGAAAGTGAGCTAAGCTAATTAAGTTCTACCTGCGGGCGAGCGCTAATGAAGGCATCTTGATAGATAATGCTTCATCTTAACTTCTTGCACCATAGTGTACTTAGCTATTTGAAATAGACGATTTAGTTAGGTAAATGGTTTGACGTGAGAGGCTCTTGAATGTCGGAGGCATAAAACATTAAGAATTTTTGATCTGTATGAGGTCATCATGTTCTACGTTTCTGTAGTATTTTTAACGGATTTGGGCTATTTAATTATATCTTAATAAAAAAAATAAATGATAAATTTTGGGTCTTCTATACTTTTCAAAGCAAATTTTTTACAAGTGGCGCCACAACTTTTTAAGGTTTTTGTATCTGTTTCGTTATCATTTGTTTTTTTCTAACTATGTCTACTATTCCTGATACACGCTCTCTTTTTAGGTCTCATACCCGTTTCCTTACAATGTTATCCTTTACCGTACGAGCAAGTGTTGTGTTAAATAGACAAAAAGTCCATTCGTGCACAGCCGGGGTTCGAACCTAAGACCTCAGGGATGACAGTCACACAGGCCAACACTGGTCTATACAACATTAAACGCTTATTTAATTTAACATTTAAATATAATTTAACAAAATTTAAACATATATTTAAAATAAATATAATATTTCCGAAACTGTATCTATGTTATTGCTAAAGAAGGGAGCGTTCAAGGATGCGCAAACGATTTGCACTAATTACTGAAGTTGAACTATAATATTGCATCGTTTAAGATTACGGTCGCGACATATACTAGAAAGTAAGTCTAGGTTACTTTATAAATTAGATATATATTAGTTATTATTAATAAATATATAATGGAATGGTTTATCGTCAGTATATGGTCATAACTGTTTTATCTATTTTGTTTTTTTATTATGGAATGTTACTAATTCCTATCATGTAATGTGTTTTGTTTATAGGAGCCAATCCTGGACGTTTACGGAAATAGTGTAGTCGAAGGTGACTAGTGTCCAAAGAGCAATGGAGCGGAGCATCCAAAAAATAGAAAAGAGTCACAAAATACGAAATGACCACTTCAGGGCGAAAAAGATCACCGACGCGCTAACCCACGCTTTACAGCTGAAATGGAAATGGGCAGGCCATTTTTCAAGGTGTAATAAGGATGGACCGACGAAGTCACCCGTTGGAGCCTGCAGGGGACCTGCAGGAAAATGAAACATGGGTAGACCATGATGCGAAAGAGAAAATTACCAACAAATATGATTCGCTGAGTCGGCCATATAAAGATTATTGTAGTATCAAAATCGCTATCACAATATTATGTATTTGTTAATGCCTACTAACAAAAAAATTAAAAATTCTACAAAATGTAATGAAATTTATACTATTAATTTTTCTAATAAACATTTTTTCTGCATGTTCTTTACATAAATTATACAGAAATGATAGTGTTATCATACATAGCACAGTAATTACGGTTAATAAGTAATATTATGTTGACTTAATTTTCTACAGTACTAGTGATTAGCTTAAGCTAAGGTAATATTCATTAACAGTCTTAGTGTTCTATAATGTTTTGTCACTATGTTCGCGTGTCCGAGATACCGCACTTGCACTTATGTTCACTACACTAGTTTTGGTAACTCAAAATGTTTAGCTTTCTTTAGGCGTCGTGTTCCTGTTGTATTTGGATGTGTGATTAATTATAAAACAAATTTTGGACATGCTCCTTCGACATGTTTGAAGACGGTACAATAAATAATAAGTATAAAAAAATTATACCACATCTACCAGTATCGTGAATATTCAAAGATTATCCAAATAAATGGTTCATAATTGCCCAATTTACTAAACAATGTATTACTTAAACAATGTTTACGTCATGTTCTGAGTCACAATGATACAGTTAACCTTTTTGAAATCCTGATCCTGTTACTGCAGATATAAAGGGCAAAATTTAAAATGACGTAAATTTTTTATTATTATTATTATTATAATATACCAGTTTGAGTTAAAATAGGACGCAATGACAAGGATGCGAAAGGGAAATTGTATTCGTTTTTACAACAAACTCCCAAGCGCAATTAGAGAATTATCACTGAATAAATTCAAAACTCTCGTTAAACGTAAATTAATCAATAAAGCTTTTTATAAATTTGACAAATATTTAAATGATCCTAATCCTTGGGATTGATTTGCTCCAGTTCAAACAATTTGTATGACTCAAAACTTGGCGATAAAAAAGAGTAGCGGAGAGTTTCTTGCCAGTTCTTCTTGACCGCTTACGCCCTTGACTTGCGAACTGGTAGTACCTAAATTTAGAATCATCTTTTTTGTTGACGTTCGTAAGTGTCCTTGTTTACCTATATGAATTAAGTTATTTTGAGTTTGAGTTTGAATGCTTAGGTGGTTTGGCCTTGTAGAACGGATGAAATCGGTTGACAAGTAGGATATTTAGGGCAAAACCTCTTTGAATGCAAGTCTATTAGTTGGTTAACCTTAACAATACACGTTGCTCCATCTTCAGTTTGCCCTGAGCACAATAAAGTTTTTGTTCGTTTAATTACAGAGAAACTTAGAAAGGACTGCCGACCCTTGACATTAACGCTGTACTATGTAAGTGGATCACGCAAAATGACATGCAAATATGGGGGACTTTTTATATATTCTCGTTTCCAATAATTTTAAAATAATAGCCTGAAAATAACAAAGTGCAGTAGAATACAAAAAGAACATCTCTTGTATATAGATTTTGTATCTAGATAGGAATTAATTAATATTAATTTTGGGGGTCTTCCTGGGAGATGCATTGTCCAAACAAAGTGTATACTCATCTCTCAAAGGCCGGCAACGCACCCAATACGTAAGGTGCCCATGGCTTGCGATGACTGCCCTGAGCATCCCGTAATGAAAAAGCGTGTTTTTGTTATCTATTGATTTTACTAAGTTATTGCAATTTTTCACTTCACTCTGTCTGAAAATACTCTGAGATATCCCATAAGAGAATGACTATAATTTAGACAATATAACATGGTCCCAGAGAATGCTTTGTGTATTAGGTACATAAGAAACTAACGCCACAACCATCTCACTGACACTGTCACACATAACACAAATCAGTAAGTTGTTGACAGCAGTTTATTGACGTAACCGTTCGCGTACAAGTCAGATAAGATGTATGAGACCCCAAGAGCTTAGGACCGATGTCATCCACAATTCACCTTAGCATTCTTCGACTCGGCTAATTTCAAACTCTGACCAACTATCTTAACATTTAACGTAACGGTATTAATAACGCAACGCAATTAACGAATAACCAAGCAATTAATAGCTTTTAACAAATAGTGTCTATTAGGTGGGCATTTCATATTTGTTGTTATTTATTGCTTTTAGACTATATTACATAGCTTCCGTACTTTGCGTAACTATAATTGTATTTCACATTAAACAAATAACGTCATTTGTTTATAAATATACATATGCAATTAATAAGAATTGTTTTATTATTATAAAACGAAGTAGCATCAGTAGTTTATTTAATTATAAAATTAAATTCTGTAAAACTAAGTTCCTTTAAAGTCCAACGTGTGGAATTATAATATATAGTTTCTATTACTCTTAGCCCGTGCTAAAAAGAACTAAGAGTGAGAAAGAGAAGTGCATTTTTTTTTATAAGCTATGACTTCTCCTTAAAGCTAACTCTAACCTAACCTAACGAAAAATATTACGTTAAATGTATTATGGTTCACAATTTTCGATAGTTTACGAGTACAATATCGTGAGATGCGACTGAGGACATTTTTAATCTTCTTCTTCTTTGTAGTCTTACTGAAGGTCTGCTCCACATCGCTCCATGCTCAACTTGTCTGATGGCATAGGGATGTTGAGACCCACAATTGTCTTAATTTGATCAAATGAATGGGTAGGCGATCGACCCCAAATCTGTTATCTTAAGATTACGTAATATTACCGTCCTTAGATCAATGATTTTATTTTACTTATGCTCTCAAACATCACACATGTTAAAACGAGGACAATCACTTAAGAATAACACTTAAGAAATCAAAGAAATAAAATATACTCTTGTAAAAATTACATAAGAACTTACGAATCAGGCGCAGTGCCTACCAGATTCATGCAACTTCGTCACAATCGAGTAGCCAGAAGTATCAAAGAAGTCACACGGATGCGCCAAGCGCAGTATACAAAAAAATGTTAATTAATAAATAGGAATTAGGAATATGACAAAGCGATATAATCATTGATTTAACCGAAGCAATTTCTATCAATCTAATATCAAATTACCAGATGTGGATTGTATCTATGAGAAAAGAAATATTCTTAAACTACACAGTATGGCTAACTACCTACGGCTAAATGTTATATAAATTGAGTCATGTTCAAATTACTGGTCTGTGTAATAGCCATACAAAGGCTTCGAAGCACACCTAACAAATAAATCATCGGTTATTATGTAGAAAATTGAAAATAAATTACACTTCACGTTTTGTATGCAAAAGTGCTGCATAAGAATTACTTATGATTATTCCTACGAAGCTTTTTGTTTATTACCCATAATGAAATTAAGACAATATTTTATTATCATATATTTTGATTAAAATAATTAAATGGTAGAACGGGTGACCTTATTGCGACTACGTGATCTCTTCCACGTAACCCAATAACAGAAAATAAATATAATGTTTTATGAGAAACTAAAGGGTTTCTTTCTAGATAAACAACGATACTGCCTCACTTGCGCTATCGAGGCAATTTATTTTCAGCTGGGTCAGGGAAGCTACAGACCGAACAAAGATGGAGATGGCACTAGCAGTGTACGAGGAACCTTACATATACGACATTAAAAAAAAAATATAAGATAGAATTAAGACTGGTAATATAACAAAATAATAATTCGATGCAAGAACTCTTTCACGTTAAATCTTAATTAATTCAATTATTTTTTATTATTATTAGGTAGTATGATTATAACATTCATACAACTTGATTTTAAAAAAATATAATTGCTTGTAGTCATTTGATTTTTGTGATGCTACTTATACTTTACTCTCTTTTGTTAATGGTAAAAGGGGCATTCAAGAGCAACACTTAGATTTGCAACGCACATGCAAATCTCAGTGTTGCAGTTGTCCTTGGGCGGCAAATACTTAGATTTATGTAGCCCGACGGCTTGCATTCTGTCCTGAAAAAAATCCGCTTTAACCTATCTAGACAGCCTGCTTAAAACATTGCGGCTGTTACATATATTTATTTTATTTATTTATAGAAATACATACGAGTATTACCAATAACAAAACGCTATGTTTAGCCTCCTGTATGTATGATATTACAATCTCATTTTATCTCTGGTAGTTTTCCTAATTCCGTATCTGCCGGTATTTATTTTACATGTATAATGTCTGGTTATTGAGAAAGAATCGTGACTAGAGCATCAAGTCGTACTTATATATCAAAAGTAAATGATATTGTGGGCGAACCGTTTACTTGTTAGTGGCGTCTTCTTGAGGAATCTAGGTGTGTAGATCAATTAATGTAACTAGCTGTGGATGCCTATTCACGTATCATAAGGGTCTTAATATAAAACGCCAAATCTTTTATTACTAATAATAATGTATATAGTAATATTTTATTATTTAGAAAATATAAGAAGTAACTACTGTATACTATGTAAAAGAAAATTTACTAGAAGCTTTTTAAATGCCTTCAAATGAAGTACGAGAGTGGATGTTCGTCTGTATAGAACCCCTAATATCTTAAATATAAAAAAAAAACATTTAAAAATTGATAAATAGAAAATTTCAAAAGTTTGGTCCCCCCTTTTGGTTGCAGTGTACCTTTAATGCTGGTAGCATTTCCTCGCTGTTTAGCGATAGTTAGTCGTTGAGCGAGGATAGCACCAGCATAAATCTTAAATTAGCGCCTGTGCACTTGAACCCCACGGCCCAAGAGTCTCTCCTCCAAAGGGAACAAAATCAAAGTTGAAGGAAATAATATTTAAGCCGTAACATTGTATTATTACTATTTAGGTTAAGAATATTGTAAATACTGTACATTTGAGTGTAGAATTAAAAATTATAATTTAATCATAATAAGAATAAACACTAAAGCAATGGTCCTACATGCCGCCTTAAATGAGGATCAGCTAAAATTTAAAAAAAAAAAACATTTATTTAAAAAAAATTGATATTCGCTTGCATAAGCTCGTCAATTTCCTTTGGAAAAGTAGATTACTATGTTATAAAGCCTTATATGCTATACATATTGTTATTGTATTTCACTTCTTAAAAGGTTTTTATCGAATTACCTGAATAACCCCGTTTATGACATCGACTGAATTAAACTATCCGTAGGAAAATTACAACTTTTATTGATATTGACTTAATTGATTCAATAATTATTTGTTGAAAGGTTAATTTAGAATGTTCATATTTAATCCTTTTTAACAATTACTGTTTTTTTTTTAGTTAATCATTGAAATATAACCTTTGTTTACACAAACAAGCCTTTAAATCTTTTATTTTTGTGTCAAACTGTATTCACGCTTTGACAGCAAGAAATATATGAATGAAAAACGAATAAATTAAGCAACTTTTATGAACATACATTTACGATAAAACAGGTTACCGTCGTACGATAACTTGTGCTCTTCATTTATTAACAAAATAACATTTTAGTCTTATTCACCTAATTTAAAGTATTAATATATGCATCGCTGAATACAAGAAAACCCAAAAAGGTTGTAAAAATCTTGAGCATAAAAAAATCTGGGCATCTAAGTGTATAATTAAACATTATTATTACAATTTCTATTTCAGATAGATTTACGAAATTCTACCCGTATCACCTCGACGTCCGTCGTTCTACAAGAGAGCGTTTCTTAAGGCAGTTTTTGCCGCACCTCCACTATGTGGAACCAGATGCCCACTGAAGTATTTCCGAACCAATTCGAATTAGGGTCCTTCAAGAAAAGAGCGTACCGATACTTAAAAGTCCGGTAACGCACTCGCGAACCCTCTGGCATTGAGAGTGGCGGTATCACTTAACATCAGGTGAGCCTCCTGTCCGTTTTCCCTCTGTTCTTAAAAAAAAATGTCCAATTTCAGATAATTCCAAGCAAAAAATGTAACCTTAATAATATGAGTTAATGATCAGGTTGTCATTCGAATTAATACGTAACTTTTTTATAAATAACATGTTCAGAAAATCTATTACCAGCCAGTGTTAATCTACAAGGAGTATTCACCAGTTTTGATGAAATTTTGTGATCAAAATAATCTCTGTAATAGTCCAATATATCGAGATTAAACGAGCGATACAATTTGAAAAGGTCACATCAAGAAGCAAAGTGAATTCGCAATACATTTCAACAAGTCATGAAGATGAACAGTAAAAGTAGTTTTGGAATAGTCTCGGTCACGATTAAAGCAAACTAGTTTTATTAAATAATTATTAAAACCTTTAAAGCTCAATCAAGCTCGTAGTGATTTAACAAATATTAAAATTACATCTGAATATAGGAATTTGACATTACCTTTCACTTGCAAATTTAAAAAATAAACATCCAGTCTTCGCCACATATTTCTTTATGAAAATTTTTCACGATTTTCCCTCCTCACTCGGAGTGTAAAATTGTGCACAAAGAATTATTACACGGTCGATATTCGAACCCACGAAGGCTTGATGGTTACACCCACAACCCACACTATAATTCTTTAGTTTCCCAGAAAGCGTCTATAGCTTTAAAAGTTGCGTCTAAGAAAAATAAATTACATTAGCTGTTATACATATTTCATAAGTGTGTATTTAGAGAATTTATGACTATTTATATAATCGCCCAGCGCATGCTACTCTTAACAAAGCGTAAAAATTTAAGAGTCAAGAAAGTAATTCGTAAATGTACTTGATTATTTAAGGTAAAATAAATAAAATGCGTAATAAAAATGTAAAGTGCTTTGGTATTTTTGATGCACCGTTTTAGTTAATAACATGGCCTTGAATTCTCTGAACTGGTGACCCGTTCAGCCTTGCTCGAAGCTTCATATAAAATTAGAGCGTCTGATATGTAGTTTACTAACGCGTAGTGAAGAAAATCATTTTAAAATTGGTAGGTTTTAAACTCATTTACATTACTTAGAAATTTTAAAACATCAATTTTCATACATTGACGATTAAAAACACTAGAAAGATGCAAATGTTTTAAAGTACTGTAAAAGTAATATGGTATGGGGAAGATTTTTAGAAGTTTAAAACAAAACAATTAAGTTATACATAATATGTTTTATAAGAGATGAAAACGGAACGCGATGAACACACTGTGCCCTGTGTCATTCAGGGTAGGTCATTAATTGAATGGATGGATTGAATATTATTCGTATTTATTTATTCGAAAGAGAAGGATATTATACATTATTCTTTAACAATTAAACTTGTTAAATGACAGTAAAAGTTGGGTAAACTTCTTAAATTTTCCATTTTTTTCATTTTATATTTTGATTATTATTATACTATGTTCGTTAAGAGTATTTTTTGAAAATACTATGATTTTTAATAATGAAACAAAATAATTATGTAATCTTTCACAATTATATTTGCGATACTATTGAAGCTTTAAGCTGTGGAATGAACATTCGGACTTTATGTAATGTGATAATCATACAAATATAACGATTCTACGTTCTATTTATTATTGAGTGATTACTGTACACTATACAAATTATTGTAATAGGTTGATTAGGTATAACATTAGCAAATTATAGGTTAGTTATCAACATTCTGATATTAAACATGTAGAAACTTGTAATATTTACAACATTCTGTAAATGTAAAATTAAAGGAAGCATTAATATGTATTTCTTTACTGATAAGTCATAAGAAATTGTATTTTTAAATACATTTTAAAAAAAATTAAATGTGAATAGAGCCCAGGGCTACTGATCGTCTTCAAAAACAAACACTTTGTTCTTCGAGTTACCAATGTCTGTCATTTTATAAAAGCTGTAAAGTACTAATAAAAAAAAAAAAAAAAAAACAAGGGGCCCCCAAGCTATTTTGGCCGCGGCGGAAATCTTCTGTGCGTGGCAATCGTGCCTATACAGTTTAAGTAACGACCAGAGCACTCCTCCCATAGCTCTCGCCTCTTAGAATGGGAATGGTTGTAGTCCCCACGCTAGCCCAATGGTTTGACTTTCGCAGAGAACAGTAGTAATCTTGGGTCGAGGGCCCGTGGCATTCTGCCAGCCCTGCCACCATACTCACACATACACTCCTTTTTTCCTCCACCGTAGAAGCAAATATCAACAACCGGATTGGACAACCCCAGGGGATAGGACGTTTAACTACTAAAGTAATACAGTTCTTATATGTAAATAGAAGACGTAATCAAAACTCGTGTTGTATGTCATACATATTATATTCATAATATTCGGCACACCTGCTGCGCCGATTCGGTCACGATGTCAAATTCTCGTGAAGAATCCGATCAAAGAATGCGCTTTCATGATATTACTTTAACCTTTAGTGAAGGGACAATGATTCGTGCTCATAGGTCTACCGCACACATAGGGTCTTTGGGTCCTTCAAGAAAAGAGCATACCAATTCTTATAGGGCCGGCAACGCACTTGCGTCTATGGGTGGCGGTATTACTTAACATCAGATGAGCTTCCTGCCCGTTTGCCTGCTATTACATAAATAAACATATTTAAAAAATATTTGTATCGTATTACAGTGCTAAGGTTCATTGAGAATGTCGATGTGTTTTTGGTGGCTTATTATCTATCTTGGTTATCAGAAACGCAATAAAGAATAAGTTTTTAGAAATACCTTCCACAAAATACACAATAAACTTAATAGATCTAAATATCATTTGTTTTTCTTTTTCTTTCATTTCTTCTAGATGCAAACATTAATTACTTTAAAAAAATATAGTAATAAAAGAGTTTTATAAAAATGTAAAGTATTATTATATAAGGCTATTGCCTATATATATATATATATATATATATATATAACAAAATTATTCGTTTATAACGCTTCTATAATCTTTTATATTTTATAAAGATTTTATTGGTAAAAGTCCAGGTGTTGCAGATACTTTTCTTTTAAATATTGAATCTTAATCCTATAAAAACGGAAAGGTAATCTCAAATGAACATTGAAAATTCTTGTGTGTGTAGGATTAATGTTTGATTCACAAATAAGAGCGTGACTTTCATTACCATTTTCAAAATCATGCAGGACAGTCTGTGGTCCAAGATCTAAAAAACGGAAATTAACATTTAAAAAAACAAAAACTCTTTTAGTTCATGAAACTAAAAGTGCAAATTTCAATTAGCTTGTTATTGAACAGTTTTTAAACTATATGTTATTTTCCACACTTTAGTGCTAGCAGCAATACGTGTTGTCTTAATTTAATCGTATTGCTTTGTGGACTTAAAAAAAATTTCATTGTTTTTTCAAGATAAACCTATGAAATTATTATATTGTCGCTGATTCTTTATAAGTGTACAAAGTTTGAATTAAATCTGTCCGTTTAAAGTGGGTCAAAATCGAGTCCGAAGGAGTCGGTTACATACATACATACATACAGGTGAAGCTAATATAAAGCGTGTAAAAAAAGGCTTAGTATAATATATTCGCATTAAAATATGAAATCTCCGGTCACCTTAACAGACACCTACACAGCATGAATATTCAATCGTTCGTGATTCTCATAGACCCATCTCGAGTTATGTAGAAATGTTCTCATTATTGTATACCATAAGTACAAAATGATCCTATGAAGTAAGGTCTTCATTTTAATCATTAGTGTAGAGCAGTGTTGGTTCAGTGGCTTCAGCGTGCGACTCCCATTTATGAGATCGAACCCCGGTAGTGCCACCAATGGACGCTCGTACGGTGAAGAAAAACATCGTGAGAAAACCGGCATGCTGTAGATCGAGTCGAAGGCGTCAGGCACAGAAGGCTGATCATACTTGCCTATTAGAAACAAAACAAATTATCACGAAACAAATACACAAATCTAATATATAAAATTCTCGTGTCGCGGTGTTTGTGGTTAAACTCCTCCGAAACGGTTTGACCGATTCTCATGAAATTTTGTGTGCATATTGGGTATAACTGAGAATCGGACAACATCTATTTTTCATCCCCCTAAATGTTATGGGTAGTCCAGCCGTATTTTTTTTTTAATTTTTAGCTAAATTTTTATTTTTTATTTTTTTATGATACACCATTAAAAAATACATACAACCCCTAATTTTCACCCCTCTACGATCAACCCCTATTTTTTATTATAAATGATAAAGATGGCAAAACGACGTTTGCCGGATCAGCTAGTATAAATATAATGGTTGTAACGACACTTATTAAAAGTACAGACTATGATACAATTTCTAGATACATATTATTAACATTGACATATTAGAAGCATACAGGCGTGTTCCAACTATGGGTGTTTAAAATACCGTGCCCCGATTTAGTATGCTAAAGCATCAAATCAATATTAAACAAATAACTATTTCTGCCCCATAACATAGTTATTTGTTGGTCTGTCGTTTTTTTAAGGAAATAATACTGTATTACAGCTGCTATGCCAGCCGACTCAATGACTATTTCGCCTAAACTCAAACTCAAAATGTCTTTATTCATGTAGGTAAACAATTAGACTTAAGACTTAGACTCAAGTTAAATTAATTGTTAATTTACATTTACTACCAGTAGTATGTAGTGGGTAAGAAGAACTGGCAAGAAACTTTCCGGCACTCTTTTTAATCGCCAAGTATTGTCATACAAATTGTTTGAACTGGAGAAAATCAATCCCAAGGATTAGAATCGTTTAAGTATTCCTCAACTTTATAAAAAGCTTTATTGATTAATTTCGAGAAATTTAATTAATTCCTAGAATCGAGTTCATGCTAAACGTTATGTACCTTAAGAATTAATTATAATGCGGTGGAACATATTCTTATATGAGAAACAGGAACTCGGGTTTTATTCGAATTACGAGATATTTTATGATAATCAAATGTTCTCTTGAATCATAATTCTCTAAGTAGTATAAATAATTACCGTACTAAACATTTGAAAAAGCCTGAAGGTTTTTACTAATAGACTGTTTTTATTATTTAACTCAAGTAATGTAATTGAGGAAAAAATCGTACCCATTAAGTAATTTGTTAATTAACCTAAAATGGTATAGTACTTTAGTTAATTTATATTTTGTTTTTTATTCGGTAATACATTTGGAACCACTTTGTTCTAGTGAGAAACAAAAGGCGATCTTTAAAAAACTACCATATTCGTTACCATGGTTACGGGTTATTTATGGACATAGACATTGAATGGCTTTAATCTAGAGTTTCTGGGTTCGATTAAGGTCGAAATAAAAGTTATTCGGGCTTGAACATATTTACTTGCTGAAAATGAAAATTTATAAAAAGATATAGAAGATTCGAGAACGTGACTTAAATAGACACTGTTAACGATTCACTAATATTGTCAAAAACATTGGTTTTTTTTTCGGAAACTGTCAAATCATTCCTATTTTTTTATTATTTCTGGTTAAATTAATCGAAATATTTTAATTACATATTTAAATTAGTTTCTTAGAGTAACTGAATTTCCAAGTTCATGGATTCGAAAGCATTTATTATAAATAACCTTTATTGAATAGGTGCCTTACATAAAACTGTATAATAGGTTTTCTCATTAAGACATAATCAAACTTAAAGAAAATTAACTAGATAATACGCAAAAAGTAAGCTAATTTGCACCAAGAGTAATCTCTGCGAAATGGCTGTACCCTTTTAAGTGCACGAAATCGTTCAAATAACTTGTATAAAAAATATTTCAAAACCATTCATTGTATTCTCACGTTAGATTGTGAACATACAGAAATAAAACTTGTCAAACAAGGCTGGCTTTTTAATATATTTTTTATTTTGATCTTAAGAGATTTTCGAGGGTATAAGTTGGTGTCTGGAGGACAGAAACCGTGATCCCGGAGCTGGTCTCAACAGTGTATAAGCATCGCAATACAGCGAGAAAATGCTGCCAGCATAAAAAATACTTCATCAATATTTTTTTTATAGAACGGGTAGCAAACCCGTTGTTAGCATCGAGTGAGCATCCTGTCGGTGAATGGTGCTGCTACCCACGGATACTGACAACTTTGTAAGATTCACGTGTCTGACTGGCAACGAGTCTTTTAAAAAAAAGAACGCTCTTTTCTTAAAGGACTATAAATAGAATTGGTTCGGGAATACCCCAACGGGCAGTTGGTTTCATTTAGTCGTGGTGCGCTCCTAAAAGTAAAGGATAATTTATATTTTTTTTTAAATAAGATGTTACGAACCCTAGCGAGGATATAAATATATTTTCAATGCGCGCCACCCTAACATAATACGTGTGTATTATAGCTTGCGCGAGCGAGGATAGGAATATTACAACTCTACAGTAAAAACTTGAAAGGAGTCGTAAGTTCGTGTTTATGGCATAATGCAAATTTGAATGACCATAATGACATTTGTCATTTACTTTTAAACAAATAAAGGAGTTTTAATTATTTTTTCAAAGAAATTTAGCGATTTTTTGAATTATAATCAGAAGTGATTTAAATTGAATATTTAAACCAATACTAATTAATATTTGTGAAAAAAACTGTGCTAAATCAACCAAGTGCTTCAATACAATTGAGGTTAACTATCCATTATTATTATTATTATCGAGAATGTTTTGATTAAAAATTAACCACATTTTTAATCAAAACATGTATTTTGATTTTATCTAGCAAATAAAGAAAAAAAAACAATTGATGAATCAGTGTAACTGCACTAAATTGAATACAAAAAAAGATTTTTTTATCGTGAAAATCAAAAACTGGAGGTGGAACAAAGCCAAACTATTTTTAATATTGCCAAAGAAGTATAATTTTCGCGTACATAAGTACACCTTTTTTAAATAAAATATAAATACGTATTATACTAATATAATACGTCTGTATTTCAGTTTAAATAATTATTATAACTTTATTAAAAACTTGAAAGATTTCGAAATGTCATCGTATGTTTATCCAGAATGCAAACTTAAACAAACCAGTATACACTACTACAAACTAGAAGGCTCTCTAAGGAACGTCACGAAGATGTGCAGCGTTTTGTCAAAGAAAAGGGAGAGAGCGATTGAGACCGATAGAGAGAGTGAAAGCTAGAATAAAGAAATGACGAGAAATTCTATTTTTAACATTAAAATTTCGTAAAGAGAATTTATGAAATATTAGTATTTTATATTAAATGCAACATAATTTATTGAAATCTCAAATGACGAATTGTAAATTAAAATGCCACGTGTTTTTATTATCGAAGAAATAAATAAAAAAAATTTATAATTTGTATTAATTTTCGACACTTAATATTTTAATGACAATTAAATTCCTAACATATCTTCTTTTTTCCCTCCCTCTATGTCTCGGAAATCTAAAGTAGATTTGTATAATTATGAACAAGACTCAAAAATTAGTTTGCCAAAGAACTTTCACTTCTGATTTTTTTATTTAAATATACACATTGAAAAGCATAAGATAAAATTATACCCCATATGTTTTCACAGCAAGAAGCTAAGTAATTACTGTCCTCTGAGTAACATAATAGATAATATAAAACGCATCTCCGTTGTTTCCTAACGCGATTACTTCGTACATTTATACAACCTTTGAAGCTTATGAAAATATTCTGTCATAACCGTATCATTTAATATAACGTATTAAAGCCTGCCCTGCGATTCTGTAACTCACTTTTTGAACTCACACAGCGGTTTTCGCATCGGCAGTCGCTCTCAAATCAGTCAAATCATTTTATGTGTAATGACAAAAGAAAACGAGGAAGGCAAATAAAAAGGTGGGAAGATGATATAAGTAGAGCAGCTTTTGGCTACGTAAAGCTAGACACCGAGAAGAGTGGAAGCTCTTAGAGGAGCCCTATTTCCAAGGACAAGGTGTAAAACAGCAATTAACCTTGCTGATTAATGATTATTAGTGTCTTCACATTTTTATGTATTTTACAGCAATAAAGGCTATTATTATTATTATATTAAAGCCTGGTTTAATATAGAATGCCAATTTAATTTTATATTTTCTTTATCAACGCTTGAGAGTAGTGTTATCATCATAACTGAGGTCAGTTCGATCCCCAGCTGTGCACCAATGGACTTTCTTTCTATGTGCGCATTTAACATTTGCTCGAACGGTGAAGGAAAACACGACAAGAGGAAACCGACACGTCTAATTCCGCATATACATTCATCCATAGTGAGTAGGGAAGTGGGAAGGACGAGTGTGTAAACGCGATATATGTATTATAGTATCGCGTGAATGTAAAACTGATATTAGACCCAAAAAGTCGATGGCGTGTGTCAGGCACTGGAGGCTGATCACCTACTTGCCTATTAGATTTAAAAATGATCATGGATCAAAAAAAATCTGAGGCCAAAACCTAAAGAGGTTGTAGCGCCACAGATTTTTTTTTTATCAACGTTTTTGTCCAGCAACACAATATCAGCAAAACTATGACCTAAAAATCTACCGACCATACTTTAATCCTACTTGTCTATAAAAATAACAATTAATGAATTGCAGGAATCTAAAACTAAGTGAGACAGCATCTTTTTATATTGTTTATCAATTTGTTCCGTAGTTCTAGTGTTCTAAACATAAAAAAATTGTTTCTATTATATTTTATTTAAGCTTTTGACAGTTTTCAATTTATTTTATTCATTTATATAAAAAATACAAAATAAGATGATAGCTAATCATACAGACGCTAGACTAAAACAGTTAAAGTTTAACGTGTAAACAATTAATAATTTTACATTAACAAAATGTAACATTGAAACTTAAAAACTAAACTAAAATTATGTTAGTAAAATAAACTGCACAAAAATGATAATATATCTATAAATTATAAATAATTTCATGTGTTATTAGAATTATAAAACTTTCATGAATTCATTATATTAATTAAATCTAACCTATCAAATTGATTATAATATATCCTTAACCAGCCGACAATAAATTATACAGCGTAGGTATAATTGCCATAATTACGAAATTTATCAAACACTTTTTATTAATATTCAATAGCACCTTAAGCCTATAAATATTTTATTGCATCCATCTTTAAAGTCTAGAACCAAATATGTACGCAATTTCCTTTAAAGTCAATACAAAAGAGTTCAACAAATGCTACCATTTATTGCCAGAATAATGTTATAATTATGTATGATTCCTTAAATAAATTTGTTGACAAACCTTGATATCACAGATTATAATAAGGATGCGATACTTTGTCGGCTGTAAAAATGTAAAATTCCAGTCCTTATCGTATCTAAAGATGCGTTCACTTAGAAGACCTTACTATCGAATTGACCGTGATACCATTTAAGCTGGTATGGCAATCTTAGTGGTATAAAACCTAGCTCCTTGCATCCATCAGCACAGTTTGTGCCTAACCGGAGCAAACATCACTTAGTTAATATATTTATTAATTTATAAATATGAAACTGGTAAGTAATATTTAAATGGTGAAGTTTGGGATATTTTATATATATATTTTAATTTAAGGGTAGTTTTTAAAACCTGTAGTTGTTAATATTTTATTTATTTAATAACTATATTTTTATTTCTTTAATATATTTACAAAAGTTATTAAATTCTTATTAGGTTTGATATAATTCCGATTCTCTTGTGATTTCTATGCAAATTACGTTTTTTGTCTTATAAACTGATAACGTTCATACTTTTATCAAAGTAGAATGTCAAAAGATCTTCTGAATTTTGTAGAACGTTAACTTTGTGGAGTTTCGCCCCGTCCCATTTTCATTGAATTTTAGAATCAATATGAAATGTTAGTCTAGTCTAAATTTGTCTACATTAATATTTAGAAAGGTTTTCTTTGGCGTATAATGAAGGTTTTTCGTTGACAAGCATATTTTCCAAGTAATATAGGTTTTGATAACAATTTTTCTTCGCAAGTTTCTTTTATTCTCACGTCCCAAATCCTCGAAATAATTGTTTGAATACTTAAGTGTTAGTTGTTTTATATTTAAACTGTCCCCTTTTATATTTTCATATATTGAAATGCGTTTAAGTCATATTTCTAAACATGAGTAATATAAAAATTGCAAATCAAAAAAACATATCGTAAAATTATCTACAAATTTGCTATTAAATATTTCTAATACAAAGTTTCGTCTATAAGATATCGAATCATACGTAAGATAAAGATGGTATAATTACATCAGATTTCACAAGTGCAAATCGAGTGTTTGAGCAAGTGCCCTACAAACTTTGCCCCAAGCTAACTGTCAGACACGAACTACATTTGTTAATGCATTTGGTTATCGGACCAACCAACTCATCAATTTATGAAATATATCAAAAGGTCAATTATATTAGAGTTATAGTTTGTCTGGATCACGTTGTGCAATGCTTAATTCGTAGCTAATATAGGTAAATAGTTTAAAGTTTTAAAAAAACTTTGTTTCATAATTTTGAGCTGTCAAAGCAGTTCATTTGCTAACTTACACAATTTTAAAACTTATAAATGCAATTTTCTTTCTTACAGTTCATTGTTGCCGCCGTTCTTGGTGTCTGCTCAGCAGCCCGCTTAGACAACGCCTACCTTCCTCCTAGAGGAGGAGATGGTGCAGGCTATGGTGCCACAGGTTCCGGTTTCCGAGGATCCAGTTTCGGTTCCGGCGGTAGTGGATTCGGCTCCGGCGGTGGATTCAGCTCTGGAAATGGTGGCTTTGGAGCTGGAAATGCAGGTTACGGTGCCGGCAGCGGTTTCGGAGCGGGAGGCGCAGGCGGTTTTGGAAATGGAGGTGCTGGTGGTTACAATGCGGGTGGTGTAGGTGGTGGCAGACAATCTGCTGACGCCAGTGCTCAAATTCTGAAACTTAACAGGTACTTAACATATTTATGGTACTTTTTCATATGTTTAAGTAAGATTAGGTTCGATTCATTATTAGATTTCTAAGGTATTGAGATATTGGATAATAAACTATTCTGAATGGAACTGACAGGTAAAACTATATAGTCAAGTTACGCAAAGATACTATACATTTTTATATTTAATTTTACTAACAGTGATGTCACCGCCGAAGGCTTTTCTTACGAATACGAAACCTCAAACGGAATCAGAGCCGATGCTTCCGGTGTAGCCACCAATGGAGTCCAGTCGCAGGGAAGCTTCTCCTACAAGGGTGATGACGGTCAGGACTACAGCATCACATACACCGCTGATGAGAACGGCTACCAACCCCGTGGTGCTCATCTCCCTACCCCTCCCCCAATTCCAGAAGAGATTCTTAAGAGCTTGGAGCAGAACGCTAGAGATGAAGCTGCCGGCATTGTTGATGATGGTAAGTTATAATTAGTTAACGTGTTCCTATCAACTATTATGGTATTAACCTTTCCTGGGTAATGCAGCCACGGTTAAGCTTAATTTAGCCTCGCCATTAACTCAGGAGATATTAAAAAGCACAGGTGCTAAGTGACACAAGTGCGTTAGTAAGAGTATTGGTAATCCTCTTTACCTTTGGAAATGAAATAGGTTAATAACAACTCCACTAACTTTCTACTGGTTTTTAGTTTTATATAGATACCTAAACCTACCATTAATATTGTATCGACGCAGTTTTCTTTAGTAACTGACTCAGTACCATATAAACTGACTTACTACCACCCAAAGTGATTATTGGCCTAAAACCAAAGAACGTCACAAATACCGATCGCGCGCCACTGTTTGCATTTTACACTGCATCTTTCACAAAAAACGCTTTTTTAGCACGTAACGTCGTTACGTTACGTCCAACGTAAAAAAAATATTCAATTAACAAAGATGTAAATGCTGGTAGTATCCAAGTAAGCTTGAACGTTACATAACATTTGCATATCTTCATTTGCATTTGTATATTCAACACTATCTCTCATGTCGCTATAAATCTTTGCTAACAGACGTATCAAACGAATCTTTGTTAATATGGGAGAAATTTAATTCCAGTAGGTTGAATAGTAGATTGAAGTTTTAAGAGCATTAAAAATGACGGTGATTCAATTATTATATCTATTGGTCGAGAACTAAAACTAAGTTACCATAAAAGCAATTATGAACAAAAATAGTGATGTAACTTCTGGTCTACTTAATAATAGCAAAAACATAAGTGCTTACGTTTTGGTAATTTAAATTGTACGAACCACACTTTGACCTTCATCACATCAATTGAAGGATAGCGTGACTAAGGTATCTCTCGGTTTAGTTAAAAAAAAATTTAGTTAAAAATTTAAACATAAATTACTTAAACTTATTTAAAAAGTTTTTAAATCAATTTCACATTTTTAGTGCTAGGTTTCTTTACCTCTCTTCCCCTTCTAATGTAGTAAAAATCCAGATAAAAGTCTATTTTTTACAAGAATCTCACGAGTTTTAAGATGACCCTACGTAAAGTGAATCAGTGCGTAATATAGAGATAGACAGCCGAGTTAGGTCGTGATTGCTTAGGTCATTAGGCTAAGATTACATTTAGTCATTAAGTTTACAAATAATTAATATCGCTTTTTTATTACCTCAAAATTTGTATGTTAGCTGACGATTACATCAATAGAGATCAGAATTTTTTCAAACATCATCATAATTAACCAAATAACACTAGGAGTTTTGACGTCGAATCATAAAACTAAAAACTCAATTCAATGAATAGTTTCTGGTATACTACATTGATACATAATAAGTATATTAATCCGATTACACTCTTAAGTAAAGAACTTTTCCGTCTCCTTCTGACAATTGTGTCTAAGCAGTGATAACAAGAGACAGGTGAATGATTAATCGTTGCGTTAAGAGGACTTTTTATGTATTGGGGTACAAAGATTAAAATTGGTTTACGATAGATCAAGAATCTAATTCTTTCTGCTATCGTTAATTAGTCGCTTATCGAACTTACGTAGCTGATTTGCTCATACATTCTTGCACAAGAAGCCCATATTTCGAGTTCATACAAATACGTCAAGATGAGCTGTACGCGTTCTAATTACCAAACGCAGCCTAAACTTCTATTTAAGTAGACCTCAGGTGATGGGTCATTCGCCTAATTGTGCACTAAGCGCGCCAATACACCGTGTAAGCCTGCGAGATAGGGCTGACTAAATCGAATTTTCTGTCTAAAATTGCTACAGGTTTTATTGGGCATTTTACAAGAAGAAATAGGTAATGTTTTATAATAATTAAACACGGATATTTATAACACTTGTTTATACTTTTAACACATTGTTTTGCTACATAAAAGTTGTGGGAAGTTCCGAGACAGTTAATTTTTTTTCGCGAATGACAAGTCATAAAATGTGCAGAAATCAAATAGTTATATCCTTTCTAAAGTATATACGGGAGCCTCAACACGCGAAATTGGCGTTTGGCTGCCGATACCTAAATCTGATTTTCCTTAGACGCAGCCCTAGCGTTGACATTTAATGAGAATACGGGCAATAATGTCGATTACAGACGCTTCAACGAAACAATTAGGCATAAACATTTTGCGGTAATCGGACGTACTCACAAAATTGGTGCAGTTTGAGTCGATCGCTCCCATGTTTGTTCTATGTAGATTTCATTCCTCATGCCCAAACATAGCGCATATGTATGTAGTATAAATAACATCTGTATATCGTATCTTTGTATATATATTATCGTCGTATTTTTAAAGAATGGAGTGTAATATCACCTATTAAAATTAAATGATGTAGCAACATTATGGTCCCAAAAAGTTTGTAAAAATCTCAATGAAGGCACTGCGCGTATTAGGCTATTTTTAACTTTAGAAATTTCTTTTTTATGACTTTTAACTGTAAATATCAATGACAAGTTTTATCAATCTAAGTTTTGTATTTCCAGTTATATAGTTCTTTAATATTTTGAGTTCAGATTCTCAACTGCACAAAAGCATATTTCACAATGGTTAAGTTAAAGGGTAGGAATGAGATCAGAATAAGTTTGCACCTCTGATCGTGACTAGAAAAGGTCGCTACCTGTCATCCGTTTGTGGCTGCAATTAATGAGTCATGCTGATATCATTTTCTATAAGTTTTCTAGTAATGGGTTAGAAATATTAAAACTTCTTAGTTTCGCTTGACAACTATTTTCTTTATTAATTTTGGTTTATTATATTCTATTACTCTTATTTCTTAATAGTTCCGCAATTTGAAATGTTTTCCGATATTTTTGCGTCATTTTTCCAATATGACAGGTTGAAATTCTCAAAAAACAATAAACGAATTCAACATTTTTATTTCTCTGGATAAAGTTTCGTGATAGTCCCTTTTTAATTAATAAAACCTCATTAACAGTTACAACTGTTTAGTTTCCGTTTTTGGAGCTTCATATTATTTTTATTGCGGCAGAAAGCTGATCATCTGTCTATTGAAACTATTGCAGGCACATATTCCAACATTCCAGACTTTATAATACGTATAATTCATCGTGATGAAACTACAATATTCTTAGTTGCAAGTTGCACTATGGCATCATCAAGATTGCTCGAATTACTTAATTTGTACCCTTAATGCGATTCCCACGATTTGAAATATAAAATTGAAATTATATTTTCAAATAAAGTATGAACGTCACGCGGAAACATTATACCCTTTTAACATGTTGACATGGCCTCAAAATAAAAAAAAATAAATAAATCAGTGGCTCTACAACCTCTTTAGGTCTTGGCCTCAGATTTCTGAATCTGTTTCATGATCATTTTTAAATCAGCAAGTAGGTGATTAGCCTCCAGTGCCTGACACACGCCGTCGACTTTTTGAGTCTAAGACATGTCAGTTTGCTCACGATGTTTTCCTTCACCGTTCGAGCAAATGTTAAATGCGCACATAGAAAGAAAGTCCATTGGTGCACAGCCGGGGATCGAACCTTCGACCTCAGGTATCTCGCACGCTGAAGGCACTAGGCCAACACTGCTCAAAAATAATAATAAAACGGCCTCAAAAGGACCACAAAATTTTTCTTTTCACTGTTTTACAAAACAAATTTTATTTCAGTCGAGTTTAAAAAAATACTTTGCAAAAACTACTTTATAGTCCATTATTGCTTTTCTTTTAGCATTGATAATATTGTAATTGTATATTTAATAAACGAGGTCTTTTTAACTTTAATTTTGCACATGAAAACAAATATCTTTATTTAAATAACTATGTTGTTACATTTAGTATCTTAAAAATCTTGTCAAGGTCTATAAAAGAGAGTTTAAAACTTTTATAATAAAGTAATGTATGACAAAATGAGCAATTAATGACAGACATTGTGTGTGATTCACACGCTGATCTCTGTACTAAATCTCACACATTACCTCTGAGAGAGGTTGCTTAGGTTAATTCGCATCACTTAACATACACGAATCTTTTCAAAATTGTGTTAAAATAACAAAAAGTGTAACGAGAGTAAAATTTGATTCATTTGACATATTTAATCACTATTCATTGCAAAATATCTGTCAAAGAAATTAAGTAAGGTAGATTCATGTATATGCGTGCTGCAATAAAGCGTGTCATTTATTCTAGATCAACCTTTTTACTGAAGGCAATTTTACTTGGTATTATCTTTAATTAATAAAAATCAATATATTTACAAAATAAAATTAATTATACACATTTTATTATATATTATAGATTGACTTGACTTAAAGTCCTATGTACCCAAAGTGGGGCAAAGGGCATCCAGCGTAGAAAACCAGCCTATCCTGGGCTAGATATATTATATGATGATTAACTTAAATTGCATCTTCAAATCGGTACAGCTTTGTAATTGTAACGGAACACGACCTTGAGCTTTCGGATGTTACTGGTCCGTTGTGGCCACAACACAGATTTGTGTTTTCATATCAAATAGTCAAAATATACCTTTAGCTCTTAACATTTATACTCGTTACAAAAGAGCAAACACATTTCCAAGCTGCTTCTTTAGATTTATTTAGAGAAAGTTAGCGCAGAAGCCAGACAGGTCATAATTTTAAAGTAGAGTTAATAGTTGGACTACTAGTCCAAGTACAGTCCTTCAAGAAAAGAGCGTACCAATTCTTGAAAGGCCGGCAACGCACTTGCGAGCCTTCTGGCATTGTGAGTGTCCATGGGCGGCGGTATCACTTAACATCAGGTGAGCCTCCTGCCCCTATTACATTTAAAAAAAAGAAAAAACACTACAGCACATAGCTATTTTTTAAATCAGTGCAGTTTTTCGTTCGTTTAGTGTGCTAGATGTTTCAATATGGAAGTTACTAGAGCCCTCATTTTAAATTTTATTATAAATTTTATAACGGTCTTCCAAAGAATGATAATTAATTCAGAGTCAACCAGGATTTACTCAACAAGAATTTTATTTTATGTAAAACTAAAACGCCATTCTCAAAGCTTCATATCATCTGCAATTTGCTATGCACAAAACACGTGCTGTTATTTCGTTGCGAAACATAATTGTTACTGTTTTAAATCGCTCACGTTTGAGCTACTTGTATAACTTTGTTTATCGTTCAAATGGAATATTCATGTAATTCGTATTCGAGTAATTATAATAAATAATTCTTAATATAAACACAAATAATATCTCTGGTGTATAGTTTAAAGTAGAATAAAAAAATGTTATTATAATTCCCCAGTGTATCTAACTCGAGTGAAACCAAACCAGGCTTTTCTTTAACCAAAGCAGGAATACCTCTGCACAACTACCTCCGCTCTCCCCTATCTTCGACAAATGGAAGGGTGATCACATGCTTTATTAAATTTATATTTTCTTTAGGTCAATACCGCGGTGAAGGTGCTGATGCTGGTCGTGGAGGATATGGTGCTCAAGGATCCGGCTATGCCAGCCAGGGATCCGGTTTCAGTGGCCAAGGATCCGGGTTCGGAAGTCAAGGATCCGGTGGACGTGGTTCCAGCTTCGGCGGTCAGGGATCCGGGTATAACGGGCAAAGTAGCTTCGGCGGTCGTGGTTCAGGATTTGGCGGACAAGGTTCCAGTTTTGGAACTCCTTCCAGGCAATACCTGACCCCCAACGCTGGACGTGGATCCGGAAACGGAAACTTCAACGCTCAATCTGGATACCGTTACTAAACGCATCCCTCGGTTGTTTGCTTTTGACCACCGAATTATCTAATTTTTGAAGTTACCAGCTATGACTTTGATGACGTAGTTTAACTTTACAAAAAAAAAAATTAAACCAGTAAAAATTATTAGACCACTATTTCGACTAAAGCCTAAATACACAAATATCACGAGAATGTTAGAATTTCTAAAATCTTCTCTTAAAAAGAGATAGTATAGTTTTGAAAGCACCTTACGTTTTTTTTGGAAAATAGATTTTGTTTTGTTTTTTTTTTTTAAGTTTTAATAATTAAACTAAAGTCATCATTGTTGAGCCCGTTTGTACTCCTAATAAGCTGTGAACCATTTATGTGATTTGCTTTGATTTCGCCAAAACCAACTTATTAACTCAAAACTTTCTTAAATTAGCTTCTATACAAAATTGTGTTATCTGTGGTGAAATCAAGTAGTCCTATGAACTTCGTCTATATTCCCATCCCTTTCCCTCTTCATTAATGATCTCAACCATAACATCTTCCCTCTCTCTTTTAATTGCTTAGAAATAAGTATAGAATACTTGGCAATGTAAATGGACAGTACTAGGTTTAAGCATGACGATGGATTACAAATAAAATATAGCTTTTAATTGTAAATATGATATAAATAAATGTTTTATAGCAAATTTTTTCTTTTGTTTATTAACCGACTGACGTTGGCCGACTGAAGTTTTATTAATTACATTTTAAAAATGTTTTTCAATTATCAATATTTTTTTCGATAAAAGATAAAAAAAACTCAAAACTCTTACAACTTCTAACTTCTTTATAAGAATATGGTAAAAATGGATAGAATTACTAAAATCGTCCACCGATAAAATAAGATGTAACCAAAGGATTCATTTATAGCATTGCAATCTTTTACGGACTAACCATTGATTGCATATGATTCTTTCATAATTTATAGGAAATATATCGAATGGAAAAAGTGAAGTAAGTCTAGTAACAGTACCGCAACTTAAAAATTGTTTTATTGGCTCACCTGATGTTAAGTGATACTTGGACACATACACTCTTAATGCCAGAGACATAGCTTTGTGCATAACGCGAGTGCGTTGCCAGCCTTGTAAAAATTAGTACTCTCTTATCTTAAAGGATACTAAGTCGAATTGGTTGTAAAATGCTTCAGTAAGTAGTTGGTTCCACATATGGTGGTGCGCAGCAAAAACTGCCTTAAATAACGCTCAGTCGTGGAACGACGGACGTCAAGGTGATACAGGTGGTATTTCGTATTCTGCCTCGACGTCCGATGATGAAACTCAGCTGCAGGTTATACTCCAAATAACTCCTCTAAAAACTCTCTATGGTAAATTCGGTAGAAGAAGCAGAGACCCTATATCTCTACTCCAAGGCATTAACCGCTCGGAAAGTGGTCTTTGACTCTTCAAACGGATGGTAAGGGGAGGGCTAACGCGACTCCAGGAGAAAATTCTTGGCTTAACGCCAGTTATGTAACCTAACATTAGTTATGTTATATACATATATATATATGTTTTAGTTAATAAATTGTAAAATGTCTGTTTTGCTAGTAATAAATGAGCCCTTAAGTTTTTTGGTTACTTATATATTTTAACATAGCATTCTCATTTCCGATAATGTACAGTAGGTCGACATCGCTTATATCTTTGTATACAGTACTAGGTAACAGATGGTCATATTCGTAGAATAGTGACGGATCTGACAAATAGTAAACTTTACAGGGCAGCCATTTCATAATAATATAATCATGTTAGTTTTTTTGTCATAACTTTTTTAATTCATATTCTGTAATTATAAAAATTGGCATACAAGCAAACAAAAGGGTTTGTTTTGAAACAAAATAAAAATAATAACATTAAATTACACAGTTTTTTTGAAAATTCACACGCTTCTATGAGCGTACCTATCGAATCCGTCACTTTACCCATTAATTTGAAATTTAAAACACATGGAATTTTTTGAAGTTATACTTCTTTAGGCGCGTTATGAAAAATTGATGAGAGTGAAATTAACAGAATAAAGTTGCCCACGGAAGATGCTACGGCATTGGACATAATTAAAAAACAACATTCGAATAATAATAGAATTTATGTTACACTTAATGTAAGAGAATAATAATAAATATTTATTTATTTAATTTTTCAAATGTAAATTGAACTTTATTGACTATAATGACTCCTTTTCCAGTCTTTGATTATTTAATTGTAATTAATTATTTGCATGCAATCAAAAACTATGTTTAATAATGCCAAAGAAGTATAACTTCTTACCCGCGTACATAAGTGCACGCACTCTTTTTTTAATGTAGCCGTAATTTTTTTTTTTTTTTTTTTATTTTTAAAAGACAATTCACACCAATTGACCTACTCCCATGCTAAGCTGGTGAAGCTTGTGTTATGGGTACTAGGCAACGGATATACATACATATTATAGATAGATAGACATATAAATACATATTTAAACAACCAAGACCTAAGCACAACACCAAATGCTCATAACATCGATGTACGTCTCAGCCGGGGATCGAACCCGGGACCCATGGATTCGCAGTCAGGGTACTAACCACTAGACCATTGAGTCGTAATATTTAGTCAATGTAGTATCCAAATGTGATAAAAACTGGATTTTTGATTTTTTCAAGTTCGACATTGTTCTACTATCATGACGAGTAAGTGACTCATTCACTTTGTTTAAGAACCCATAAATAAAGTTATAGATTTTTGTTGATGTGAGTCGAGCACTCTGTGGTCCTCGCGCGCTGCAGCCCAAGGCTAAAGCAAAAGCAAAAGCCAACAGGCATCGCTGGAGTCGTTGGCAAGCGGCCGGTAGGGATGTCGTTGATCCCTTGGAAAATGGGACGGGCTTTGGTATGAGATGATGTGTGGACACGGCTCACCTCCCTCGAACAAGCAAAAAGCTAAGGGCGCCAAATAATAAACGGTTCAAATATAAGTCAAACTTAGATTTTTTTCCGTAGAGTAGACTCTTGGGCCGTGGGGTTCAAGTGCACGGGCGCTTATTAAAGATTTAAGTTGGCACCTGGTAGATAGTACCGGTGACCTCAGAGCTGGTGCTTTCCTCGCTCAACGAATTAGTATCGCAATACAGCGAGAAAATGCTGCCAGCGTTTACACAGGGTTACACTGCCATAGGTACCAAAATTCTTTAAATTTGTTTTAATTTTCTTTTTATTCTTTTTAATTGTTTTTATTATTATGTAGGTTAAGAAAATTGTAAATACTGTATATTTGGTTGTTATAGATATAGTTTAGGTTTTAATAAACGATAATGTATCTTAAAAAATATTATTGGATATCAAAAGGCTTTCGGGTTATTTTATAAAAATCACTTTATTGTGTAATAGTTTTATAATACTTTTGTGAAAATTTGGCCGTACATAAGCTGTAAATAAATAAATACAACAATTATACAAAAAAAACAAGTCAACATTGCTATTTCCAATAATTATAAAATATCTGTGTCATGTCATTGCGTCTTCAGATAAATTTTAATTCATTTTGTAATTACTAGATACTATGTTGTTTGTGGTGAGTATATAATGAAATAAATTATATAATAAGATGTGATGTATAGGCATAATATGATTTAATAAAGATGACTTAACTTAAAACATTTAAAGCTTGGAAAACTATATACGAAGATATAAAAATAAATTATAATAACGTAAAATAGAATTATGAAAAATTATTTCTAACACCAAGACGGTTCTAATGATCTGTGATATTTGTTTATATTATATATGTTTAAAAAAAATGGCTTTATCTTGTCGGAAGGACAAATGTGATAGGAGGAAAGAATGATGTATGAAATAATAATAATAAAACTTTATTCATGACAGAAATATGGCTGTGACAAAATTCATCTAACCCTAGGCTCCACACTAGGTAGCTCCTGTGTTGTGAGTAATAGGAGGGTAGAAGGACTCTAGATTGTTCAGGCTGTCGAAGAAGAAATAAACAAAACTGCAGGGCTACGCTAAAGAATCTTAGTATAGGGTCACACACAATAATCTATTTAGTTCAAACGAACATCTTATAACCTTTATGCTCTCATAAATAGTCATTAGACTCATCTTAGCCATATACGGTTTTATTCGGAGTTTTTGCGATAGCCAAGTTTGGCTTGAGTCGGAATACCGCAAGATCCTTCACGCATTAGGTAATCTATACATTTTACCGCATCAAACATTATTATACTAATTTATGTATTTCTGTAAATAAATACAAAATATATGATATCAGATATATATTTATTTATTTTACATGGTATATTACAATTGAAAAACCACTGTGTTTTGTTTTAATGTAACAATAGTAGTTTTGTCAGCAGCGCGACAAATTCATATGAAAATAATTCTTCAACTTGTATTTATGTTGATTAACGTTAAGCTATCTAATAACTGACCGGGTTATCGATTTATTAGTATAGATAATCAGTTTTAGAGTCAAATAAAACGATACAAACATTTATTTTGAGTAATTTTTTTGAAATGACAAAATAACCAACTAAAGAGAGTTAAAGTTATGAAATAATAAACCTAAAGTTTAAATAAGTATTACAAATCTTATTGTATCATTTTAAGTTTTAAAGTTTAACAATATACTGTTTTAGTTATTTCGTATCAATGAAGCTTATATTTTATTTCGAAGGCATAGAAGACTGATTACTGCTAATTTAAAAGAATATTATTAAATAAAACACGCGTTGTGTTTTATTGAAAACTTAAAAACCGTTCCCTTAAAAATCTAAATTTTATGTAGTAAGTCCCCATGGACGGGCAGATGCTCGGCCAGTTTTACTTTTTATCCATATCTAGATTGTCAGAATCAATTGACAACTTCATGTAGTTGCAAAATATTGTATATATGAATGATTCATTAGCTTTTCGTGTGAATGAAACTGAGTTTTATGGTACAGATTTATTATTGCACTTAATCCTAGATTGTATTAACGTAAATGTTAATGTTGTAACGTTCATAACCGATCTTATAAGTGACTTATAAGTGAAGGTTCCCTTAGTTTCGGGGTTAATTTAAGACCCCAATACAATTTTGATGCCGAGTCATTAGACATATGTCGCGGAGTTTTATTAAATTTCTAACTATAGACATTTACTATGAACGATTCCGTCACAGGTGATTTATAAATACCCTGATATAGACCAAAATTCATCAGCAAATTTTTAATTAACGAATTCGACTTAACTATACGTACATTCCCATATTTCATTCATAATTGACAGCTATTCACACTTGCAACATTTTAACTTGCCATAGATAATACGAAATAAAATTTATTGTTATAACAATGCTATGAGCGACATGTGCAATCTGCGCCTCCAAATCACTGCGATGACGCAATACCCTTAAACGAGCTTACGAAGTTATTCAAGCCGCTAAGGAAATATAAAACTTTTCGCCCAGTCAGTGGTTAGACTGATCAAGGATCATCCCTTTAAGTTGGATGAACTGTACACCATCCTTCCTTCACAATAGTGTTATATTGTTCTCATATTTAGTTAAAAAGTGTCTCATATTGTGTCTAATTCACCAACAATCATCCACATTTCGATTTCTACGTATTTCCTCGGTTAAAGGAAGATCTCAAGGGCCCTAAATTTGAAAATCGTGACGCAGTCATCACCGTGGTACACTATTTTAAGTGATTAGGAAGATATTAATATGATATAATACATAAAAAGGAAATTTTAGCTTCACAAAACCGGTATATAAAGTGTAAAAACCTGAAAATTACATTGAATAAAAATAATTGCGTCATACTCATTATCACTTTTTATTGAACAACGTTAGCATATATGTATATAATATATAATCTTTAAAAATAGATTCTAAAAAGTATATAAGAAATACTCTTACATATTTAGATATATCTTGAAAGCATTCCTTGAAACCACAGAAATCAATTATAATTAAAATTGCCATACTATTTAAATACTCCGCTAATCGGGAGTAATTATGTCTCTCTGATTTACGACGATATTATCTGTACAGTCTTCGTGTTCGAGATTCTGATGTGTAATCCTGTTAGACTGTTTATGGGTTGACCTAGATCGTACCTAAAATTTGTATATTTATTGTTTGTTTTACTACATGCAAAATATTTAAGATTTAATTTATTCTTGTATATTACTCTGTTTCTATATGGATAGTTTTACTTGCCTGCGATTGTATTTTGTCACTCCAAGACAGTAGACTCATCAGTGTTGCTAGTGAGAGCATTTGCGTTTTTGTATTATTATTTTTTTGTGTAAGCAACATTGATCAAATAGATATTTTTTTCTTTCTATTAGCATTGAATTATAAGTCATAGTAATGTATTTCTAGACCCGTTATTTTTTCCCGGTTTTACAGAATTAATTAAAACATCTTAACCTAATAATAATGAAATAACAATAAATCATACATTAAACTACATTTAAAAAAGGTTGGTACAGGTTGGTGTGGTGGTACAGGGTTGCCAGGAGGGAGGCATCCCCCATTTGTCACGAGAAACCCCACCCCCGCCCCCACCGCCGACAGCGGGAGGAGAGCGAGAGGACCAAAGAGGGGGGGAAGCGCGGAGGCCGTCAGGGGGGGGGGGGGGGGGGGGGGGGCGGCGCCGAACGCAAGACAGGGCAGGGGGCGGGGGGGGGGGGCGGGCGGGGAGCGGAGAGCGAACGCCGCCGACCGGGTCGGGCGGGCTGGGGCGGGAGTGGGAGAGGAGAGGGGGGGGCGGACAGTGACGGCCCGTGGAACACTTTTCAAAACATTCTGTGAGGCCGTCTATTACATAAAGAGAACGTTCCGGAGAAATTATCGGTAGGGTGTAACCCAAATGCCGACCCTCAACGCAAAAAAGGCCTGGAAGGAGACGTCGCGATTAGCACGTACTCCAGTGTGCCCTTAGCAGCCAGGGGAGTGGGCAACGCAGAAGTTGTGCTCACAGCAGGGCAGACGCTCATGACGGAGGCACGGATTAAGGGAAACTGTTACCGCGCCTACCGTCCATAGCGAACAGATGGGGCTGTTGGGTTTTAGTGGGTAGATGTCCATTGAATAGGACTGACTCCCACACTCCTGCCACTTTTAAATCGTTCGGGGGGTCAGTAAATTGATTTCCCAACAATAAAAAAAAAAAAAAAAAAAAAGGTTGGTGTGGTGGTGCAGAGAATCCTTAATGCTGGCAAACTCAAACTCAAACTCGATAGCCCCAGCCCCGCAACCCCTCTTACACGTGGAATGAGGAAAGCACCAGAAAAAACTTATTCCTATTCCAAACTTTATACCAAAATATATAATAACTACTGCGCGACTTCGTCTGCGCAGGATTAAAATAATATTTGTTGAAATGATGTAGCGTGAAAGACATATTTTATCTACTTTTAATACCAAAAGCGATAAAAGTGTCTCTATTCATTTAGGAATCAATTTATTATTACCAAATGTGCATTTGAAATAAATTATCAATTTTTATAGTAGTTATGGTTTACTATTTTGGCTATAATGGCTTTCATATAAGACATAGATATATACTGTGGCGGGCTTTTGTATAGGACTATTTAAGATAAACATTTCCATCGTACATTACATAATTAATATGTGTAACTCTAGCGGTTTTGATAGCGCACGCAAGAATAGCTCGCAGATGGTAGATTTTTTCCTACTTGATATTTTGGACAATTTACACAATATCTTTATAAATTGTAGCCTATGTGTTATTCTGATGTATAAGCTATATTATTGTAAAGTTTCATTAAAATACATTCATTACTTTTTACATGAAAGAGTAACAAACATCCAGCCATTCTTACAAACTTTTGCGTTTATAATATTAGTAGGATATACCTAAATAAAACAATTTTATTTTATTACACTCTTAGATATGTGATAATTGTCGTATTTGATGGTCAAAGCTACCTCCATTTATTGTAAATGGCATCATTTAAAGTATATCTCTTGGAAAAATACAAGAAGGTTATTTATCAACCTTAGTATAAAAAAAGGCCTATTGCTTACACTTGCTTGTACGGTGAAGAAATCTTGAGCAAACCAGCATGTCAGACTAAAAAGTTAAAACACAGAAGGCCGATCACCAACTTAGCTGATAAGAACAAACTACTGATAAAAGAAATGCAGGTATCCATCTCTTAAAGCCACTAGATGTATGTACAGTCTTAATATATTACACGATATGTTTAGTTTTTTAAAGTTATGGACAATCTCAATGCCAGGTAGCTCGCGAGTGCGTTGCCGGCCTTTTAAGACTTGTTACGCTCTTAAAGGACCCTTAGTCGAATAGGTAATTTATTAAGGAAAAGCTCTAAAATCTTCTAGAAATCACGGTCATATAATTTATTAGGCATGCAAAGGGGCGGTTTAATAAAATAACAATTAAGTATTTCGTCAAAGTATGTAAAAAATTATGCATGAGGCATACATTTCGCACGATAACATTAAAAGATATTTTCAGTTACTCCCGAACAGTTAACAATATAACACATTTTTAAAAGACGAAAAAATCGTGGAAGTTATCGCGCATGAATGTATATTTACTAAAAATCTAAACGAGAAAGAAACCAAGAACATCTTTAATTTATACTAACAAAACTTGCCCCCTCCTGCCATTTATTCAAAGTAATCTCATGTTGAGTGTCTATTTATATATAGGGTCATCAAAATCCTTGACTTGTTGACCTTGAATTTACCATCGCGTCCAATCAATTAAAGATATTTAAAATCAATATTTCTAATGTATATCGATATACTGTCATAATCGGGTTCTGTACTTAATTAAAGTTTTAATTTTTTTTAATAGCCAATAATTGTAAACACTTTTGATATGTGCTGCGTATATTTGCCGCCAATTCATAAATCAACCACAAAGCATTTGTGTTCGTTCGAGGGTTGTTGCAAATTGCAATATTTAGGCCATTGCCCAGAAACTTCACGACAACCTGGAGTAACCTATAAAGAGCGGTAAAATGTATGGGAACGATTAAGAAGATGCACAATGGATATGTCAAATGTCATGTAACTTTGTCACAAAGTCTCTTACATGACAACAAGCTGGAAATAAAGCGGGCCATAGACGGACCGCATGTTGCAGTCAAGACCGACTGCAATATGCGGTTGCTCAGGCCGAGGGTCTGTATTGCGAATATGAATTTGCTGCAGATCGTTCCACGGCGGCGAATATTGAGCATCGGTCTTGAGCCTGCACACGCATTGCGTCGTCTGTGGCCCGCTTGTCGTTAAGAGAAAACGATTTGTGTTATTTAAATTCATAAAATTCTTCGATAAAACCGATTATTATCATAAAATACTTCGTGAAATTCTTTACATTTGCTGGTCGCGATATAAATCACATCTTTATTAACAGTACTTTGCGGCCTGATTAATCAGAATTTGAGAACCTAATTTTCCCAAAAGTAACCTGACAATAGGTTATAGCATATATTTCTTTGGCTTATTCCCCGACTATATTGTCCACGGAGTATTAAGCAACGTATGTGTGTGAAGCAAATTAGCATTTGTAACTAGTTCAGATTAAGTACTACATATTTTCTTAACTTGTGATAACAGACAGTAATGAGACATTATAATGACTTTATATAGAGTACAATTTACAGCAAATTTTGGGAGTGTCTTTTAAACTTTCGTATTACATTATTTTTTAGAATATTGTTTCTGATATGGTGTTTTATTTAACAAAACTGTTTTATGATTTTCTAATAAACGGGTCTCTATAAACACGGTACGAAAAACTCAATACCAATTACTGAACATCAATATGATTAAAACATGCATCACGATATCGTTGGTAACACCAATATAATATTAATAAAAAAAATAGTTTGAATTGTAATTTATTAGGCTTTTAATTTTTTGCCTATGTTGTATATAGTGGCGTTTTAAGTAATGGATTTATATCACGAAGATCCATCGCCAGAAATTATTGTAAAGATAATTCTGGTACTTCTTAGGATTTCAGTTACTCTACAGTACAAGTCTGAGCCTCAGATTACTAAAACTGGTTCGTGGTCATTTGTTATCTATCTAATAACCTTTTGTGTCTGACAGACACCATTTTTGGATCTAAGGCATTTCCTTACGATGTTTTCCTTCACTATAGGATAGTTACATGTGAACATAGACAGAAAGTCGATTAGTGCTATGTCAGGGTTCGAACCTATGACCTCAGGGATGAGAGCCGCATGTAGAGTCCACTAGTCCAACACACACACAACATGTTTTACACACTACACTAATGTCATATAAATTTGCGATTACCAATACTATAATTAAGTAAAAAAAAGGGTGCGTGTACTTATGTACGCGCGTAAGAAGTTATACTTTTTTTTTTTTTTTATAGAACGGGGGCAAACGGGCAGGAGGCTCACCTGATGTTAAGTGATACCGCCGCCCATGGACACTCTCAATGCCAGAGGGCTCGCGAGTGCGTTGCCGGCCTTTTAAGAATTGGTACCCTCTTTTCTTGAAGGACCCTAAGTCGAATTGGTTCGGGAATACTTCAGTGGGCAGCTGGTTCCAAATAGTGGTGGTGCGCGGCAAAAACTGCCTTGAAAACTACTACTACTTTTGCATTATTATAGTTTTTGATTGCATGCAAATAATTAATTACAATTAAATAATCAAAGACTGGAAGAGGAGTCATTATAGTCAATAAAGTTCAGTTTACATTTGAAAAATTAAATAAATAAATATTTATTATTATTCTCTTACATGAAGTGTAACATAAATTCTATTATTATTCGAATGTTGTTTTTAAATTATATCTAATGCCGTAGCATCTTCCGTGGGCAACTTCACTCTGTTAATTTTGTGTCACGGTGCGCGCGCATCGTAAAGTTTCACTCTCATCAATTTTTCATAACGCGCCTAAAGAAGTATAACTTCAAAAGTATAACTTCAATAATAATTTTGGGAATTCTGTACCTAATTATATCTTTAAATATATAAATGGTATATTTAGTGCAACAGTGATTGCCTAGATTAATGTGTGTTTATAATTTCTTGTACGATGAAGGAAAGCTTTCTAAAGAAAGATACGGAATATATTAAATTAGCGACCTTGTTCATTGGCTTGCCTACCTTTCTACATGCATAGAACTGAGGCTAAAACCTTAACAGATTATACCAACACTGGATAAAACCAACACTGGATAAAACTAAAAACACTTAGTTCAAAGAAAAACCAGCAAACATATGGTGACTTATATTTAACAAGCCTTAACTCTGCTAATAGCAAAATTAGTTTACAGCTTATTGCTAGTTGCTTATTAAGAGGCAGAACAAAATTTCGAAGCTTATAGACATACAATTTGAACTGTGAATGAATTTATGTTGATTGTTTGAGACGTTTGGATACCTTTTTATAAAGGCGTTATATATTATGTAACCTTTTTTTTAAGGTTAGATTCATAGTCGAGACTTAGGGCAAACTTTGATTCCTGTGTGTCGAAACCCAATACGTTTCTCATATTTTTTCTGTCTAATAATATTTGAGAGAGCAATAGCTCAGATACATGTCTTTATATTTATATTTCTTCGACTACTTTTCTTATCAAAAACGTATGCAATTTTATCCTAAAAATGTGTGTATCGTTTTCATGTCATGATAAAACAAACATTAACAAATCTGGTCTGGAGTTGCACTCTTTTTGTATAAATTATTAATCTATTATTTCCATTATTTATGCGTTTAATTTTTAGACATTATTGAAATATAATAAATTTGTATTATTTATATTTTAAATGTTTGTATATCTATTTTACATAATATGTAAAATAGGTTCAAACTATTTTACATATTATGTATTCCTTCTGTACAATTTTCTTTGGCTATATCTTTAGTGTAATTGTTTTTTGTTAAATATAATATATGGATGTAGGATTACGAAATAAATAAATATACGAAATTTACAATAGACTTTAGTACATTCACCTACATCTTTTTCCTATAGCAGATTATTTTTATAAATAGTGAAATTATCAAATACATCCTTCGAATGATCATCCTTTGATCTTCTATCATCACCAACAGAGAAACATAAAATCGCTCTCTAGACACAATACGTTTTCGCAAAAAGCATTTTATTGCAATATGAACAGTAAATAACATCTAATATATAAAATTCTCGTGTCGCGGTGTTTGTGGTTAAACTCCTCCGAAACGGCTTGACCGATTCTCATGAAATTTTGTGTGCATATTGAGTATGTCTGAGAATCGGACAACATCTATTTTTCATCCCCCTAAATGTTAAGGGTAGTCCACCCCTAAATTTAATTTTTTTAATTTTTAGATACATTTTTGTTTTTTTTTATGATACAGCTTTAAAAAATACATACAACCCCTCTACAATCAACCCCTATTTTTTATTATAAATGATATACATGGCAAAACGACGTTTGCCGGATCAGCTAGTTAATATATAAAATGTACCTACAATATATTAGCTAATGTGCTTGACGTGCGCTGCCAAAATATTGTAGAAACAAGAGCATCGTAGGCGCACATCACGATCAATTTACCTGATAGCCTTAGGTGTACTATTATGTATTATGTAATAAAATATTGTAAGTTCTTTTATGAAGATCATTACCATTTCTGATGTACTGTATTTTGTAACGATTTGAAGGCTGATTTTTATGGCCTCTTGGGGTCCAATATTCAAAGTAGTATTGCGGTACTCAGAGACGGTAATAAAAAATTATTTATTTCGTATAAGTTGTACATGTCTAATAGAAAGCTGATAAACAGTATTTTGTTTCTCTAGTTTAATTATATATTACACTAGCTGCCCCTGCGAGCTTCGTTTCTCCTTAAAGTGATTTTACTTAGCCTACCTTTTTAGTACATACCAACATGGAACATTTTGCTATGCTACCCCAGAGACTGTTAGGTTTTCTGGAATGAAAACATTTTAGGTTTTTCTGTGATTTTTTCTCTATATAAACCTCAGAGTTTAAGTCATAAGATTTTAATTAACAAATAAACAATAAGGATTGATCGTAGAGGGTAGCAAAAAATTTTTTTTAAAAAAATAAAAAAGTATTTTTTTTGGGGTGGGCACCCCTTATCACTTACGGGTTTGAAATATGGATAGTAGTTTAAGACTTACTGAATATGCATAAAAATAATCATAAGGGAGCGTTCTTTTGTAAAACGTTACGATGCGGGGCGGGGATTAAATTACGCGTTATTGTTCATATTTTTTTTTTCGACACCACATAATAGTAACTAAAGAGTCACTAGGTGGTCACGAAACGTTTTACTATACTTGGGTACAGTACTGTATCTGGGTACTGAAAAACGTTACGGCGAGTTACATGGGGGAGTTACATTATCTCCAAAAATTGCGTTACGTGAAACTTGAACGCTCCCTAAGAATCGGTGGAGCCGTTTCGGAGGAGTATGGGAACGAACAGTGTGACACGAGAATTTTATATATTAGATAATTCAAATTCAAAATCATTTATTTATTTAGGTAAACATATTAAATGCTTCTAAATTTTCATTTACGTTGTCAACTGTTGGTCCGAAATTATCTAAGATATTATATCTTAGATAATTTAAAAAATAACTATGACTAGCCTTAGCAATAGAAATCAATTGATAGGTCTCAAAATACTGACGTTCTTACTAGTAAACTTATTTGTCAACGGTAGGTTTAAAGTTAATTGACAAAAATTTATAAATTTATCATAGTTTAAATACATTTAAATTCTTATTTTAACTACAGTCTCAAATTGTCAACTCCATTACCATTTTGACAAACACGAATAAACGCTTTGACATGTTCAATTAGCTTAAAATATTTCTCATATCCAGAAACACGACGATCACGTACGATTCCGTCAATACAAAAACTGACATTGCGAAATCCTACCAGCGAATTCATAATTTCAACTAATGGTCTTCTATTCACAAATACATAATAAAATCACGATCTCGTCATAACTGCAACAAACAAAAGCTTTCATAATGAAATCGAATGCGGATTGCGCTGAAATTAATTAAGCCGAGTACCCTTGAATTGACTGACGAGGTCGGGTCCAAAAAACTATGGTAGCTAATTACTTGGCCACGTATGTGATATCTTGGAGTTATTGCATGACGTCAGAGCACGCGCAAGATGTATCAGGATTAGAAGCAGGTCATTTGGTATATAATAGGTCAGATTCTTAACAGAGTCACAGTTTTGAGTGAGCCTCTGTTTAGGTACTACACTTCCAAGAACCCAAAATGAAATTGGTAACGAAATTTTGCTTTGAATATTTTGACTTTTATAATATTTAATTTGTAAAGTTTTTTAACTTTACAAAATAACTAAGCCAGCAGTAGACCTGCTCCATTTTATAACAATCTACGCATTTCAGTTTTTGATTGCCGCTGTCATCGCTGTATCTTCAGCAGCACGTCTTGAACATCTGGAAAGGTCCTACCTTCCACCAGACTCCAACTCAGTATCTGGAGGCTTTGGATCCCACGGGTCCAATGGATTCGGATCTGGTCACTTTGGCGCTAGTGCTCGAGGATCCCAAGGAGGTTTTAACGGAGGTAATGCTGGGGTGGACAGTGGCTTCTCTGGATCTCTGAATGGATTTGGATCAAGCAACAACGGCGCTGTCGACGGTTTGAAACAATACTTGCCTCCTCATCAATCTGGATCTAACTTTGGTGGATCTGCTATCAAACGTAAGTATTTTAATTTTTATTCATATGCTATCTAATATATAAAATTTTCGTTCCCATACTCCTCCGACACGGCACGACCAATTTTTATAATTTTTTTATGTATATTTAGTAAGTCTGAGAATCGGCTACTATCTATCTTTCAAACTCGTAAGTGATAAACGGTGGCCACCCCAGTTATTTTTTTTTTTTTATTTATGATACAACATATAAAAATACATACAACCCCTAATTTTCACCCCTCTACGATCAACCCCTATTTTTTATTAGTGTAGATAGTTTTTTTTTATTGAATTAATAAAATGTTACCTAGAAATAATAATATACATGGCAAAACAAACGTGTGCCGGGTCCGCTAGTCCTCTATAAATTTATGTATCATCCATAGTACAGATGTTACATGAAACAAGTTATAATTTATGGACTCTACGGTTATCAACGATAATTTTGAAGTTAATCAATATCGAAATGAATCGTGAATTAATTAATAATATCCCTGTACAGCTGCTTGCTCAACATGTGGATTCGCACGTCAACAGTCATTCGGAGCCCAGGTACCAAGCACTCAGTATGGCCAGCCCCAATTCGCTGCTCAACCTAGCAACCAATACGGCCAGCCCCAATTCACTGCCCAACCTAGCAACCAATACGGCCAGCCCCAATTCGGTGCCCAACCCAACCACCAGAGCCAGCCAATCGGCGCCCCGTCCCATCAGTTTGGATCTAGCTCCCAAAACCAATTTGGTGCCAACTCCCAATACAACCAGCATCAATCAGCTCCATCCACCAACGGCTTTGCATCCCGCTTCGGCCAGGACTCTGCCGCCAGCCGCCAATACTTGGCACCGAAGACTCAGGAGATCCCTCAACAGCCATTTGACGAACAAACTGGTTACCAATACTAAAATGTATGTAATGTATCTTTCAATGTAAATAAATGATTGAATATTTAAACAACGCAGTATTCTTTACGCGAAAGATTTTTAATCCATTTCTACATTAGTTATTTGATTTAAAACAATCTGGCTTCTTTGCTTATGGCATGTTATTTATTGATTAATATAAAATAAAACATTATAACGTACGAGACAACACGGTAAATTCACATTTGTATATTTAAGGACTTGTTAAAAATTATCCAAAACAATTTAATATCTCAGAGGAGACAAATAAAACTGTACTGTATTGGTATAAAAGTTATATCAAAACTAGCTGTTGCTTACTGCTTTAATTTAAATAATTTATAAATGTTGAATTCAAATTTTGCGTGAATTTAATACGCCTATTTAGTTTTAGATGCGCATCATTTAATAACTGGTTTAAATAAGATTTAGGCTTTTATACGCGCTGTGTTTAGTGAACATGTGTACGGAGAAGCAGGCAGTGAATACAATGTCTACAAATTTATATTACATTAACATGCAACAACTCTGGCAATATAGTGTTCAATATTTAGAGGCCCTATTAATATGATTTTAACAATTTTAACAGCAGTAGCAGCCCTCATACCTGAGATTGTAGAATTGAAGTCCGGCTGTGTTTTGTAACCCAGAAACTCGATTGCGTGTGTCAGGCACAGAATGCAAGTCAAGGCCTATTAAAAAGACACTTTTCAATGTCAAAATTACACGTTATATTAAAAAAAATGACTTTAGTTGCTCTCTAGTTACTCTTTTAAAATAGTTTTTACAATATTTGTAATCATTGATTTGATAATTAAATGCTGATCACTAAGCCTATTACAAAAAAACAAATGATCACGAAACAGATAATGTTACAGAAACTTAAATGGTTGTAGTGCCATGAAATTTTACAATCTTGTAAAAGAAACAAAAGAACTATAATTTATTGTGTATTTCTTCATTTTTATGACTGAATATATCTTGGAACTAGACTACTTGTATAATGTTTAGCACAATATTATAAATTATAATAATAAAAAATAATATGTAATAATTTGAGCAGTGTTGGCCTAGTGGCTTCAGCGTGCGACACTCATTCCTGAGGTCGTAGGTTCGATCCCCGGCAGTGGACCACTGGACTTTCAGTCTATGTGCGCATTTAAAATTCACTCAAACGGTGAAGGAAAACATCGTGAGGAAACTGACTCGCCTTAGTCCCAAAAGGTCTGATCATCTACTTACCTATTAGATTGACAAATGATCATGAAATAGAAATGAAAATCTGAGCCTTCTGCCATTGAGAGTGTCAATGGGGGCGGTATCACTTAACATATGGAGCTTCCTATTGGTTTGTCGCCTGTTCTAAAAAAAACGCAATACTAACCACATTCAATTGTCTTCTTAAATAAATTTTTAGTTATATGCTATTTAAAGTTAAAATCAAATAGCACTGTTGCTTTTTACTATCTGTATCCGTACAGCAACAAACACCCTACCTTTCGCATTAAGTTTCCGGTTAAATCGTCTTGCGTGTAAAATTCCTAAGTTATCAAAGCTTAAAGTTTTTACACCCATTTGGTGTATTCATAGTAATTGCCCGTAAGTTTTCGCGGTCAAGTTGAAGCTTAAATACGGAACATTATTCAATTATTTAAGGTGTTATAATTTGACGTTTCGGCATCTTCAAAATGAGTATTAATTACATTCAATGAAGTAATTAATTAAATAAAAAATAAAAATTACTTTTACACGTTTAAACCTTCGGTTATTAAGATTCTGTCAAAAATAAACGAAATGGTAACTACTAGATTTCTTTTGCCATTTCAATACAAGAGTAATGTCGAGTATAGGTAGTATATTCCTTAAGCAAAAAACTTCGTGATTAAATAGAGTGGCGGAGAGTAAAATTGATATGATTTGATTTTCTACAGGCCAACAGATTTCGGAATGTTTCATCGATTTTCCTTAGAAACTAAGTGTGTGGTGGCTTCAGAGGTACAAGCCATCGATATGTGACGTTCTAGTTTCCTTGGTTTTCATCTGTTTATTGTTAACATAAAATAAATAATAATCCCTTAGTAAACAGCCCTCGTTCTGTTTATGCGCTTAATTTTCATACCTTCCAGCACCCGTACTCTGTAACTTAGCATAGTAATATGAACAGCAATATGAACAGCTCTATGCAACAACAAATATCAGTCCAATAAGAATAAAAATACAAATATAGTATATAAGGTCAAAGATTGTACTGATCCTACAGAAAGTTAAATGTTGTCAGGGACATCTTCAATTGTTTTAATATAGTAATTTTATAATTTTTATTATTATTTTGGCGCATATAAAAGCCTGATTTTTTTAAGTATGTCACAGTGCACTTGTTTACTTTAAACAAACAATACAAATTATATTTAAAATGTTCAGCTTGGTGAGTAAATAAAATAAAGTAAATTTTAATACATTTATGTTTTTATTTTTTAAGAAAAGCCAATATTACGATTTGGTTTGAAAAAAGCTCCATTAAATTTTGGCGCACGTCCGCGTGCGTCTATTTTAATATAAAATTTTTCAGTATTATTAAATTATATTATTGATAATATTTTTTATAAATTTTATAATTAAATTTTAATTTCCTAGTAAACTTAAATGTAAAAAGTTTTTTAATATTATCAGGTCCTACTATCAGTTGTGAGCATTGGTTTCTGTGCTAAGCTGCCACCATTTCCACCATCAAAGGGTGCCACTTATTTGCCCCCAGGACACGGTTCAGGGGTTTTTGGCTCTGGATCACCTGGTTCAGAAGGTAGTAATCGGCCACAAGCAGCTGCTGATAGGAGTGCAGCCATTTTGAAACTCGACCAAGATGTAGGCGAACAAGGTAAGTTTTACTAAAAATTCCGGCAACGTACTTGCGATCCTACTGGCTGTGTGTCCCTGGTACAGCGGTATCGCTCAACATAAAAAATATCTATAAATATATAGTATGTATGAATATAAATATTAGAAGTTTTATAAATATTAGTAGAATACTCAGGAGATTGAAACTTTAGTATACCATATATATTCTAAAGTTTTATTAGTTTTATCATATACATTGTATAGAATAGTATTTTAGAAATAACTACTGTGGATAATTAGACTAGGCTTATTATTTATTGTTTTTAATATGACGTAATTACGTTTTCCTACCTAAATATATTTTAATTTATTCAAATTACAACACCGGTAGGAACCCGAACTCTATATATATTCGTTCCTCACGACTGAGGAAGATAACTAATCGATGAAAGCAATTAACCGTGAATCACGACGGTAATCGAGAAAAAGCCTCCATAGTTATTAAATTTACACTAAAAACCTTTACAAGGTTCCGACAACGCATAAAATAGTAGTCCATTAATTATAGCATAACGTTATTAAGCCCATACAGAAAATAAAATAGCTTCCCACCATCAGTATGCTTAATTATAGAGTAATTCATGAAATTATTTGTTTAATTATTTCAATATAGCGTAATACAAAGTAGCTCCTTATCGTCTGTTCACTTTAAGGACAACACTGATTCCTCGCGACGTTTTGCGAACTACAACTCGTGTACATTCTATCTATGAATCGATTTCAAGTTAAAACAAACCTGAGCGTGAAGAAAAATTACATTTTTATCAATAAACAGACACTTTTCTAAACGTATTGTTATTTAATTTAAGAATAATGAACATTAACTTTACATAATAAAACAACGCACAACCACAAATACAGACACAAAATGAAATGCCAGTTTGACCGATGAATTCATTTATCGATTTACGATTGCACATACCTTCCCTATTTTTATTTTGTCTCTGGTTTGAAAGCATCTTTGTTTAACTGTTAAATACAATTCGGAAATAATGGACTGTTTTTTTTAAATATTAAAGATTCGAATAATTATTGCAAGGCCTATGGAACCAGCGTAACTATTTGTGTGCTTGAAAACACACAACTCTTTTTATTCTCGATATGACATTTTGCAAAACTATTCACAGTCAATATATGATTATGTTATTTAGTTCATGTGAGAACTAAATAAGTCTAATAACATCATTTTAATTACAGTATTGTCATCTCATTCCTTACATCACAGCGTAAACAGAATTTCACACAAAGATATTTATTTATTAAAGCTCTAAAACATGTATGCTAATATAACGTTACAAATTTTACACACAAATACATCAATTGAATTATAACATAAAAGACGCAGACTGGCACGGCAAAAACACAAATATAAAAACGCAAATTTAAACTAAAACTAAATAAAAACTTAAAACTAATTAGAAGAGTAATAAACAAAACTACGTTAAGTAGGAGGATTGTTGTGATATACTTAATTTCTTTATTACTACTAATTTAATTAAAGATCAAAAAGTTCTTCAATTAAAAGGGTACAATTGGGCCAGCAACGGAAACCAAAGATCATATAAATGATTTTACATGAATTGTTTTAGTTTTTTAATTATGTTTCTGTTTATATTCCTTGCAACATAAGGTAGATATTTATATAAATTCTAGGTTTTCGGTATTCCTTTGAAACCTCTAATGGAATTCAAGCTGAAGAGGCTGGAGATATGTCGCAAAGTCATGGTAGTTTCTCATACAAGGGTGATGATGGTAACACGTACAGTGTGAGCTTTACTGCTGGCGAAGGTGGCTTTCAGCCCCAGGGTGCCCACCTGCCAGTGCCACCACCAACTCCACAAGAGATCCTCTTAGCATTGGAGCAGAATGCCAGAGATGAGGCGGCTGGGATCTTTGACGATGGTATGCTTTATGATAATAAAAATCTAATGGCGCTATAAATTTGAAAATAAATTCAATTAATTTTAACAATTCTAATACTTCTTAAGAAATTGCTATAGAGAAAATATCAGGCGCAATTTAACTATAAATTACTATAACAATTTTTCGTCCATTACATATTTAAAAATTATGTAGTTATTTTTATGTAAGCTTTTCATATTTATAAAAAGACTGACTTATCTTAGATAGAATAAAATATGTTGTCTCTAATATAAATTATCAAAATATACTTTAAAAAATCATATGAAATTTGATCTTACAGAATTTGCTAACGATATGTAATATTGCGTTTAATTTTCTTTTTGTAATTACAGGACAGTACCGTGCTGAGAGCTCAGGTTCATATGGAAAACAAGGCGGCTTTGGTTCTGGAAACAGACAGGGCAATTTTAAACCTAACTCTGGTTACTCATACTAGAATTGGTATTTCATACAAATCTAAAAGTTAATAATGTAATAATTTTCGGTAATAAATGTATGTCTTGAAGTAAAATTTTCTTTGTATTATATATCCCTTACAATTATTTGAACTTGAACGTGTTACTTCAACGCTCCCGCCCAGAGGTGAGAACAGTACAGTAAGTTTATAAGGTTATACAAGTATAAGCGGTGACCCGGAGTGAAGTATCGTTTCCAGCACACCATGATTCTTAGAGGATAATTTAGCCTTTCAGATACTAAGTAGCTGAGGCTGTAAGTGAAGTGTGTTCCAATAATGTTGATACGACGCAAGTGTACGACCGATCAAGATAATAATTTTACTTTACAATAACAAATTCGTCCGTATTAAGCGACACATTCAAGCGGTAGAACATATATCACGCAAAAAAATTTTTATAGAACAGGACCAACTTGGGGGCAAACGGGCAGGTCACGGGGACCTCAAACGGGTGGTTTGTGTGGTGGATACCGCCGCCCATGCTCACTCACAATGCCAGAGGGCTCGCAAGTGCGTGGCCTTTTAAGAATTGGTACGCTCTTTTCGAGTTTTTCGTTCGGAAATACTTCAGTGGGCAGCTGGTTCCAACATAAAGGTGGTGCGCACCAAAAACTGCCTTAAAACGAACGACGGACGTCGAGATGATACGGGTGGAATTTCGTATTCGGCCTCGACGTCTGATGATGAAACTCAGTTGCAGGTATTAATCCGAATAACTCCTTTGAACACTCTCCAAATTTTTAAAGACAAAAACACTATTGATGTCGTAATCATCTATTAGAGGTAAAAACACGTAATGCGATATCATTAGACGCCAGCAATCAAAACTTAGCCTTGACTTAGTTACGAATCATAATACGTATCATGTTAATGTACTAATAAGACAAAAATATCCAAACTTGATAATAAAGTTCATTGTTTTTTTATGTACCTACATGAAAATATAAGAAAATTTAGTACTTAGGACAAAGAAAACCTTTAAGGAGGTTTCAGTGATTGATGTGAAATTGAGGCATAAACTTTTTGTTATTTCGTTAAAAATTGTGTTCCAACTAGGTAACTTTAATAATATTGTGTGTTGGGTTTGTCTACGGGCCTTCCGCAAGGATTATAAATTTACTGTATTAAGTATAGGAGCATACCTACTAGCATAATTGTTATTTTGTTGCATACTAATGTTTACCACAATAAAATATATTTTATTCCTTACTTGCTGTTCTATGTCTGGACTTTTAAAAATCTAATTTTGTCAAATGGCAAATTTGGTGCAAAACAACAAATATTGTAAAGCCAAGGTTTAGAAATATTTAGTGCGTACTAAATGAGTCTGTCAACATTTGAGAAGTTTCTTTAGCTTTCTGCACAATTATCGCAAATACTTTTTGATAACAAAGGATTTATTTTTCAACGTTTCGAAAGTAAATTGTACGATGGAGATGTACAGTGCCATCTATGATTTGACGTCCTAACGTCGATAACAATTCTAGTATTTTTAAATAAAGTTTTTAGAAAAATCGTAAAGAAAAGATACCAATCGGAGAAAGTATTGTAGGGTATAAAATTGTCATTGAATAACCTTACTTATAAAAATAACATAAAGGTGGAATGCGGATTAGTGATTAGTCAGTATTTAGTGATTTCAGGTTTTGGCTCATAATTTATATCAGGCGCAAAATTATGCTATTTTTTCCAGTTCTGTTTAAAATGTCTCAAGTACAAATTAGCTACGGGATATTATTTTGTGTACGTACGTCTGCTAGAAGCTGGAAAAACGTGTTGATACATAATTTTTGAGCCTGATAAAAGTTTAGAGTTAATGTTACAGATAAATTAATTTTCTTGTCTGCTCTTTTCTGTAAAATCTCTGGTAGCTCAAAGATGCTTTAAAATATTATTATAATAGTTATTTCACTCTAGTATTTTAATTTTACATAGAGTCCATGGTCCACAAGGCGAAGTCTAACGTATTTTTATTTGGACTGTAGGCAAACAAGAAGTGGTATGTTATTTAACATGACCCACAACACCTGTCGCGTTGCTGGCCATTCAAGTTATTAGTTTCAAGAAAACCCCAATGTCGTATTATTTTTTTTACAACTTAACTTAGAAAAGATTCCTTTAATTTGGATATTTCAAAAATCGAATACACACACACAATACATACACTGGAGTTATCTCTATGACTACAATAATAGTAGTTTCACTTAGGAGGGTAAAAATAAAAATAGGTTTACAAAAGAAATTGATTTTATTCATAGAATAAATATTATTTCGATCACTGGATCAATGACTACAATAGAGTATAAGAGTATTTTCTATCACATTTTAATAATAATTGAAATATCACGATTCGGAAGCCTCTTTTACATTTAGATAATATGTGTAATCCTTGTTAATTTGTGAAGTAAGATAAAAAGTGGAAATATCTGGGTTATCATGAGCACGAGAGAAGAGTATTCAGTTGAGAAGAGGAATGAGAGAACAAAAGTACCACAGAACCCTACAATTAAAAATTTCTTAATTCAAATAAATGTCAGCTGTCAAAATCGAGTGACAGTTGAAGTTGTCAAGATCATTAGACAGTTAAAGACAAAGAATATTGAAATGTATAAAAGTAATACCACATAGTATCTAATGTATAGCTTTTAAGCTTAACTAGTTTAGAAACGTTTGAATCCAGCGGAAGCCTGGGCGCGAGCGTAGTTCTGTTGGTAGGCGGGAGAAGCTGGGGCTCCACTGTATTTGGCAGCGTTGTATTGACCTGTAATAAACAGTATTGATTATAGAAATTGAAAGGATAACATATGAACTTTTAGCTTTCTTAAAACTATGTTATTTGATATACGACAAATGTATGCATTAGTGTAATATTTCTTAATGTTGGTACGTATGTGAAGTTAGAAGTAATGCCACGATTCAAATAGTAATTTTTTAAGTGGATATTTAAATCAATCCAAAATAATAATACCGAAAATCGTACTATACAGAGAGAGAGTATAGTGGGCCCACATCATTGTAAATATAAATTATCTATGAAATTTTACGTTCACGATGAAATAAAATTCTTGAAACGTGTGATTCTGTGTCGCGCTATCAAAATTACGAAACATCAGCTATTTCACGTGAACTTTAAATCCAAATAATTCATGAACCGTCACATCGTATACTTAAACTAAAACGAACTTTATTCTATTGAAATACAGTCTAAAATCTTCTGTTCGTAGATTTTAATATGTTCAATAATCTTACAAAAGAGTAGTGTTGCGAAGTGTTCTGAAGAGTTATATGTATTTTACACATATAAATTGTGACTAAATTGATTAACGATATAGTATTGGCAAAGGGTTCATAAATAGCATCTAGATGTTACACTTTAAACAGATATTACTAAAGCGACTTAAATCATTGGAAAGGTGACATTATATCATAATTATTCTGCAGAAACTTATACATATTTTTGAATAATAAGTGATTTGCAATCCTTTATATATTAGTATATGAATCATTAGTATGTTATAAAGAGTAAAGATTTTCATGATTAGGTACACTCAAAAATGCTTTATCCCTGAAGAACAAAGGCTATATCCAAACAAATTAACAAAAAAATGTCCAGTTGAGCAAAAGAATAGACCGCTAATCAAGTCGTAAGAATTACCCTTCTCCAATATGTTACGGCCTATTATTTTGACTTCTTAGATTGACTATAGCAACAGTTATGTCTTACCGTCATCGATGATACCAGCAGCCTCATGACGAGCGTTCAGTTCCAAAGCCTTAAGGATGGCTTCAGGAGTTGGGGGTGGGGTAGGGAAGTGGGCGCCCTGGGGTTGGAAACCACCTTGGTTGGCAACGTAGTTCACGGAGTAGACCTGGCCATCATCCCCGGTGTATTGGAAGGCACCTTGAGCTTCGATACCGTCAGCCTGAAAAATTCGAATAATTTATGAAAATTTGTATTTTATCGAACTCTCAGTTAAGGAATAACATCACTAATATACGAATATATTTGGTCAAGTCAAGTTAATAGAAAAAAAATATTGTCGATAGATTTTTACGGTAGAATAAAATAATTACTATGTCTGCAACCTCTATTAATCAACATTATAGATTTAAAAGTCAAAAATGCAATTCCTAGAAAATTTTGACTCTTTAAAATCTTCCGGTAATGATTGTTAGCTTGAGCATTTAGTCCGAAATTAAACACTTTAAAATTTTATTACGATTTTTCAATATAAATAAAAATGTTTTATAATATGCAAAGTTGCTGGAATGACCTAGTCAAATGAACATATAAAGAATCTTGTAAAGATCCCATTGTTCCCACGATTACAAAGCTGTGTGTTTTCTTCAAAAGGATTGATTTCCAGTTCAAATATAAAGCTATAATGGTAACAAGTTAACTTTGCATCACACAATTAGTTTAATTGACCAATAGCTATTGTATTTTTATTCTGGTCACGTTTTTTTTAAACTGTTCATAACCACACACCAACTCCATCGATACAGAGAAACAGCGAATTAAATTCTTATCACAAAATTATATTCAATTTCCAATAACATTATTTACCTAATTGAGAGTACGTTTCCTTATAAATAACCTGTATTTTTGTCGAATTCACATTCAGTCAGGAATATAAGAGAGCTAGTCTCAGAAATATAAACTTCTAAAATGTTTCTGTTAATGGCTGGCAAAGTTCATCATCAGATTGAATGATAACTAGTCTAGTCCGTAGAATGAAATCTATTAAAAACATGATCTGTTTTAACTGTCATATATCTGTAATACTATATTTGCTATGCTATGCAAAATATCGCACGCGCTATAAAAAGGTGTGCACAATCTTAAACGACGCCTTTATATCCTTGAAACAAAAACCTATTATGATTTATTGCGAGAATTTACCAACTTGATACTTAGATTACAGACAATACTGAGACTAGGTCGAATGCTTTTTATCTGAGGCCTTTAAACTGATAATTTTATTAATTGCATATATTTTTTAATTACATTTAGACGAATAATAAATTAGTAGCTCGGTTCTAGGTTCACGATTAAGTCCCTAAAGTTTCATGAAAAACGTAAAATACGTATGTCCCGTGTGGTTTCCTTTAGTCCCCATTTGTAAGCTTGAAATAATTTATTAGCTATATAAACCTTGGGTCAACGTTCTGACCCAAAATCCTAACCTAGTACAACAAACACTATTAACCTTCGAAAATAATTAATCACATTGACATATAGAATAATGACGACACAACTAGGCATAATTTAAAATAAATTATGTTTAATATACGTCCCTTGTGTTACAATACATCACAAAATGCTAAGGTTGTGTAAATCGACATTTTGTATAGGTCGCAATGTGGTCAACTTCAGAGATTGCCTATGAATTATAGGAAATGGCCTTGGGGAGTCTAGGTCTGAAGCGTTCCAAGTCAAGCGTTCGATAAACGATTTATAGGCTTATGATAAATTGTTTGACGCCTCTTTAATGCTCGGATCGCGCTTTTACTTAAATTGAACGCGCTAAGGATAAGACGTTGCTATTTTGTACTATTACTGATATTAGATTTTCTCAAATGTGAATCAACTGATTTTCAATATATTTTCCTTGAACTTTTTAAGGTTTGTAACAACTTTATTTTCCAAGAAAAGTTATTTCTAGCATCGAAGCGGTAATTGCATTATTTACCTTACTGCTAAATTTACAAGTATTATAGTGATTTTACATTTGGCAAATGTAATTAGAGGTAATAATAATATTATTCACGTTTATATTATGAAATATGTCTCCTATTTTTTGAGTTTGATTGTCGCGAATCTTCTAATTTATTTCCCTTGTATATATTGCTTGCTCAAATATGAACATAGCTAATAAGTGTCGTAAATTTGTGCTTCCGTACTATTGAATTGTTTTGATAAAAAATTATATATATCATATAATTTTTCCTTGATTAGCCTAGAGCCTATTTCGTGCCTTTTAATTGTACGATGTTTTCATTATAAATACATAATACATGTTGTCACAAGGTATATTATCTTTTTGTACTGTGACATTCATCTAAAATATTTGTCTACGTTTACCCCATGAATGCTTCTTTAGGGTGGTAAAAAGTGGCGTCAATTTAGGGTCCAAACTAACTATTAATATATAGAGACCACCAAGAAAAATCAGATAAATACCAATATTTTTTTGCAATAAGTATACAGTTATAATCTTTTATAACGACATCGAAGGGACTCCTCATATTGGGTCGTAAAAACCGATAGTCGTAACAGCTGATGACGTTGTTATCAAGTAACTAATTCTTTTACCCGACGGGACCTTTGATTTTGGTCAATATAACTGGTATATTGTTCAAAACGATGTCGTCGTAAACGGTTTTGACTAACTATAATATTATTGATATTAATTAAGATCTAGATTGCGCTTTAAGTCCTTAAAATTGTAAAAGTACGTACGTGTACTAACGTACGCTATATATAACACATACCTCACGACCCTGCTCTTCAGCCTTAATGCCGTTTTCGGTTTCATAGTTCCATCTGTAGGAATCCTCTTTGACATCAGAGTCTAGAGCGATGATTCGCGCATTCTTTTCTGAGTTGGCTTGTGGGCGGTTTGAGTCATAACCTGGCAGGAGAGCTGCAGCGGCGAAGCCGACGAACGAGGCGATGATAAGCTGGAAGAGATTTTTTATGTTTATCAAGACAACAAGGGTAAATAAACATTTGACACATGAGATAACATAAGTAACAAATATTTTGTTCTTTGATCATAACATTTTTACTATGGATAGTAGTAGTGATATATGTATGTTTTTTTTAAATCTTGGTAATTTATTGTAAATTTAGCATTTTTGATAACCATGTTACTGAATTTGTATTTTCACGTGAAATATATATTTTTACATCATAATTAACCAAAAATGAGTTATTAATAGACTTTAAAAATCCAAATAATTCATATGACTGAATCATTTTCAGCAATTAGATATTTCAATACAAACTGAGCAGGTCTGAAAGAGATTTTAATTATCAAAAGATTACATAACTGTTATTATCCCAAATAGCAGTAATCTTTATCCAATAATCTCAATAATGCACTTAATATCGAAAAAAAATGTATAAGAATTGATGATAATGAGAAACTAATAAAAGTCGATTGGCTACTCACAACTTGCATGTTGAATGTGAGCTAGGTCGAAGTTGAGACACGAATGATGACTTGTTTCGCCTCCTCTCATATTTATACATACGATTCGTTACAAAATTTATACTAGATTATAATGAAACAGCTTTTCTCAATAAATAACTGAACTTTAGACAGTTTTGCGTAAGTTTTTTTATGTGGGCTTATACTAAGAAATTGTAACCTTGAAGATGGCACCTACGTGTCAAAGGCTAGAAGTTTTAGAAGCGATATTGGTAAATGCCATACCAGATATACTTTTAAATAAATGTACGGGATTAAGTAACACTTATACTAAATTGTTGTTGTTCCGTCACCAATTAAAATTGCAGAGAAGAAATACATTAATATTTATATATTTTTAAATTGCAAATTTAATTTAATACTTGTATTTTGTAATCTAGTTTATTGTCGTTTATTTTTATTGTATTGTTTCTTTTCTATTGTAATGTTTCCCTTTAAATGCTTTGCACAATTGTAATTGATGCACATTCATGTATTGCGTTTTTCGTATGTCGTGTCGTTAGTGTGCCTTTTTAAAATAAATAAATGTACTGGAATCCATACAGCCCTTTAAATTGACATACAAATAAACATATATATTAGATACAAATTCAATAAAGCATTATTCTTAGTAAATATTTTATTTAATTTCCATCTGTTTCTTTTACCAATTTCTTCAATGGTATCATTTTTCTACCTTATTATGAAAGGTTACAAAAGATCTATGATATAGTGGCTAGCGCATTTTGCCTGAAAATTCCCATATAAGATTCTTGGTTCTATTACCAGAGAAATAATGCATAATCATCGGCATACCCTTAAATATCAATGATCGCGAAAGGTTGTTTCCTCACTAACTTGCTCCATGGCTTTTAGTAAATGCAATTCATAATGTTCATTTTTAAATGTATTAAAATGTATTTAATTATAATTATACAACAAAATATTAAAATTTTCTTAACCTACAAAGTAATAATAAAAATTATTTAAAAGAAAATTAAAAAAGTTCGGTCCCTGTGGCAGTGTACCTTTAACGCTGGCAGCGTTTCCTCGCTGTATTGCGATACGTCTTATTCGTTATTCATTATTAGTTTAATTCAATCAAACTATTAAGTAATAATCATGCTTGGCTGGTTGGATTTGATAAAGGTCAATGCTACACGCCCTAATTTAAGTTGAATTAAAAAAAAAAAATCGCTAAGATATTTCCATTAGGACGTTCTAAATACACATCTAATAAAGGATATTTTTGTCTAAGGGTTCATATTCAAAACTCAATGTTCCTCTTTCAAATCACAGACTATAAATATATTACAACAAGTATTAGAAAGAAGGTTTTATGCTGTTACAGACTACACATGGTATTTAACCACTAAGTCATATTATATTAATAATTCTAGAAAGGGCAGGTGGATGTCATCGTATCATCTGTTGAAACAAAAGTTCAATGTCAGCTTTTCCATTCACCTAGACCATAGTGATTATAGCCTACGATAGATTTATTAATAGGATACTAATACTACTGATTAGAATTCCGGGATTCTTATATGTTATAGATAAAATTATTGTATTTTTAAATATGAAATGATATCAATAAAGCGTCTTACTAAATTAAAAATTACCAGTGGCTATTCTATCCTTGCTCTTATCAATTAGGCAAATAGGTGATAGGCCTGACAGACGCAGTCAGGCATGAGCACATAAAATGAATGGGCTATTGGTACAAAGCCAGGGTTCGAGTTCGGGTTTGCTGTTTACTAAATTTAGTAAAAGAGTACAATAATTAGAATATCGATACATTAAAAAAACGCAATCGTATTTTGTTTCATTGCTTATCCAAATTAGACTTTTGGTAACACTTTTATGAAGGCTGTATCACACTCCTTTTCTTCAAATATAACGGGGGCCAAACGGGAAGGAAACTCAGCTGAAGTTAAGTGATAGCGCCGCCCATGGACACTTACATTGCCAGAGGTCTCGCAAGTGCGTCGCTGGCCTTTTAAGAATTAGTACACCATTTTCTTGAAGTGCAATAAGTCGAATTGGTGCGGAAATACATCGGTGGACAGTTGGTTCCACATAGTGGTGGTGCGCGGCAAAAACTACGTTAAAAATGACGTGCGGGTGGAATTTGTGAAATGATAAAACTCAGCTGCAGATTTATGCCGACCAACTCCTCTGAACACACTCCACGGTAAATGCGGTAGAAGATGCTCTCAGCTCAAGCGGTCTTCTAGCTTGCTAACATACTTTAGATTTCTTTTAAATACAGAAAAGCTGCACCATGGCCCGTGTATATACTTAAACTTACTTTTAAATTAAATAGATTCTTATTTCACCACACTCTTCAATGCATCGCGGCTCAGTGTTAGCTTACTGTAATCCAGCTATCAGCTGTACTATAAATGCTACTATGACTATTTATATTTATTCAACACAAAATAAATCTACATAATATAAATAAAATAAGTATGCATCGAGGAAATGCCACAGGGACCAAACCTTTGAAATTAGTTTTAATTTTGTATTTATCAATTTTTAATTATTTTAATTATGTAGACTAAAACATTATATTTGTGATATATGCAAGCGGATTGGTTTTCTACTTTGTTCAACATTTGATATTTACCAGTCAACTGGATTAGTAGACGATTCTCAGCCTTGAGAGATGCGTTAGAATCCCGCTGTGTAGCATTGGATATTCTTTCGTGCGATATCAGCACGTGTATGGAATACATCGTGAGGAAACGGCCATACGATTATACGAGGACAAAAATATTTTTTTATAGAGAAGAATTACCATTGAATAAGATGCCAAGGGTGAAAGGGCCACTGGATCCATCTAACATCATGTATAAGATTAACGACGTTAATATAAAAATAAATCATATTAAACAATAAAACATAAAAACTTCAAAACTCGAAGGAGCTTTTCATTTATTAGCATACTAATTAAAAATTAATTCAATGATATTAAATCATAGCCAATCAATAGTTTAACCATAAAACCTTGTAAAACCGGTAACATTAGGTAAAGTCTGTCATCAGATATTTAATCCGCCTCAAAAGGTTTTAATCTCGTTAAATTAGATCGTAAATAAATACATCTATTGTATTACGATAACCACTGTGAGGTCAAGGGTCAAATTGCGAAATGGTTTCGTATGACCCACGTAAATATCTAACACCTGAGGCGGTCCCTGTTTCTAGTTTGGCGGCTTTTGTAATGCCATGAAGTTAAAAAAATCGTGATAGAAAATGTCTTTCAAATGATGTATTAATTTAGATAAATAACAGATGTAAAGAGCGTATGGTTTTCTCGTTTTATTCGAATTCCTACAGCCACCTTTTTTCAAATGTTTCGTAGAAAAATACTTTGGAACAATGTTATTATCTAAGGCAAAAGGCAAGGATAAATAATAGGTCCCTGGCCCTAATTCTCAAACCAGGGCGATAATCTGTTCGATTTTTTTAATGCCATGACTATGAGTTGCTATGACGCTGCTATAAAGCTTAAGTTTGGTTCAAAGTCGTACAAAAACAAAGCATAATAAACTATACTAGCTGATCCGGCAAACATCGTTTTGCCATGTATATTATTTATAATAAAATAGGGGTTGATTGTAGAGGGGTGAAAATTAGGGGTTGTATGTATTTTTTAATGCTGTATCATAATATATAATAGATAATAAAAAATATCTAAAAATTAAAAAAAAAAATTAGGGGTTGACTACCCTTAGAATTTAGGGGGATGAAAAATAGATGTTGTCCGATTCTCAGACATACCCAATATGCACACAAAATTTCATGAGAATCGGTCAAGCCGTTTCGGAGGAGTTAACTACAAACACCGCGACATGAGAATTTTATGTATTAGATTTAAAATATTTGAGAATATCAAACGATTTACACAAGATTTTAATCGCTACGCTGCAACTGTGCCACTATTTAGCATATTATATTCTTCCATACGTAAATCACAAGAACAGGGCGCAATCTTGACCGACCTACATAATTAAACCTTTACGCCCGTGGGAATTTAATCTTTGCACTGTTAACGTTATTTATTTTTTTAATATAACACTGGTACAAGTACTCAGATATACTTCAAAAATACATGACTTAATTTTTTTTTTAATTTTTCTGATAACTGGTGTGGCATTACCTATGAGAAAATTTCGACTTGACGTCGACTTTTGGGACACCCTGTATAGATAAATTATAACCAAATTAGTTACTATATAAAAAATAAATTTTCAGATTTATAATATTTTTTTGGAACTTTGAAGATTTCGTCACAATAAGGTACATTATTTAGGTTTGTTTACTAAGTAAATGTTTTTATTTCTATTTAAGTTTGCATCTTATTTAATATTTTAAATTTTTGAATACTAAACGAATAAATAAACCGACTTGTAATGATAGGTATGATGTATCATTCGCCTACACCAAAACTACCGATTCGATTTTGTTAAATCATGGTCTGTGCGGTTAGTTTTTACAAGTTTTAAATAAAACTTTTAGAGATAACTCTTAAAAAACACATATACAAATATAACTTACTAGAAAGTAATAGATCCTTATATTCAAATAATAAATTCCAACAATAACACATACAAGTCAAACTAATTAAATTATAATAGGCCGTTGCCAAATAAATTTAACAAATGATATTTAATGAGTTATATAATATGTTTCAACTCTTGAAGCATCTGTTTGCGATAACAATGCATTGAGGAAATGCCAGATTGAAACAGCTTAGACGAAATCTTAACTTTAGGCTATTTTAGATAACTTTCACTTCGCAATGCGTCTTGCGTCTTTGTAAGTAATACCTATCGTAAATGTTTATTTAAAGCATTATTGTTTATTATTTGTTTCTTATATCATATATATACTTCAATGTGTGACACACTTTTTGGCTACATTGTAAACCGAATGTTTTAATAACCGCTCTGCCAACAATTAGTATCCAAGTCCAAAGAAAATCCAGTGGCGCCACAACCTTTTAGGTCTGGGCCTCAACCTTTTGTTCTGTTTTGTGATCATTTGCTTTTCTAATAGGCAAGTAGGTGATCAGCATTTTATGTCTGACTCACACGACTTTTCATAAACATCGTACGAGCGAGTTTTAAATGCGGGGGTACAGTTGCTTTTTTTTTTTTTTTTACTTGGGGAAATGCATTGCGCATACCCTACCGCGGTGCGACTGCTTAGTGCGGGAGGGTTATGTGGGACTCGCGAATGTGCATACCCACTAAAACCCCAAGGCGCCACCAACAATCGCCTTAGGCGGGATGCGGTAACAGCAGAGCCTTATCCGCTTCCCGACATGCGATGCGGCAGTTGTGTCCGCCTCTCCCCGCCCATTGTTGATTTGTGAAGATACTTGACACAGCAAGTATCCTTCACAGATCGGGCCATACGCTTTTAGGAATAGCTAGGGGAGATCGGGTCCAGTGCTTGCAGGGATGGATCACCATCCCTTCAACAGTAGTACAGTTGCTGATCGAACCTATGACCTCTGGGATGAGAGTCGCATCCTGAAAGCCAACACTGCTCCAAGGCGTTTAAAAGTTAAATACATAACTAACGTAGGTTTTAAGGGAATATTTTTTATGAATTCTTTTATATAATTTATGTAATAAATAAGATTTCTATCGAGGTAGTTTATTGTCGGTTCTCTGGTTGAGGTCAGAGCTGCTGGTTATATTTACTAGTTTTAAGATCTAGGTATATACATAATACATTTCTTTTAAATGTATGTCCAATGTAGAATTATCGTTGATGGTATTGTGTATTTCTATCGTATTAGTTATAACTGTAAAGATAAAATAATTATGTGGGAAATAAATAAATGTTAGATCTGAAATTTTGTTTCTTGTTATTGATAGTTCTCTATAGGAGAAGTTCAACCTCATTGTGCTCTAACATCTTCCAAAATATTTAAGGTGCATGCCAGTTTTATGGTGTAAGACATGTTAGGGCGAAATAATATCGTAATATTATCCATTACCATATTATTTCGCCCTAGTAACCGGTTATTACCAAATCTGGGGAAAAATATTACTTTACAGAAATCAGAATGTACGGTGTCAGGTTTGAGTGTTGCGGGCCTACCCACAAATCTAATACCGCTTTAGGCGCATGCGTTATTTTTCTAAAACATTCGGACAACCTTTATAGTAATGCAGCATTGCAGTCGTGAACATGATCTCTGCATTGTTATGGAGTGAAGGTCGAATTACGATATGATTATATTCTCACCTTAAGTTACTGTTTGTTTAAAACGCTAAATAGCTAGTTTAAATAACGTCTTATAAGCCTATTAACATTTCTCACGACAGGATTCTCTAAATAATTGTCATTTCTAAACTTTGTACTATTTCTACACTATTCTTTATTTATACTTTTGACATGATTTGCTTCAAGGCATGTTTAAAAACACCTTATTTTAAAAACAAAGATTATTAATAACTGCATTTTTTGTATGGCTCTGGCACGGTTTGTGCATTAGCCAGCGTCAAGTATAAGATTTTTATAATTCGTGCTTGCCTTAGAAATTCGACCGTGTCCTCCATGTACGGTTTAAGCACTCGCCCGGTACCGCACAACCCTCCCAAAGGCCGAGATCAAATTTAAATTAAATTAAAACTTGCCCTCGAACCGGGATTCGTACCCGGTGCCCCTCACCTAGCAGCCATTTAATAAGACCGCTAGGCTATGAGGCCCTCTAACTGCAATTATTATTAAACATCAAAATTACTTCGTCGAGTTTTACTTGTTGGGATATTGATGAAGATGGGTAGATAACGACAGAACCAGGTAGAACGTGAGCCTAAGTAACATGAAACATACCAGAATGGAGCCAATTCTAGGTTCGCCGGTAGGTACAATACATATCTAAAACTATATATTTTTTTTAATATGTATAACCAATTAATACAAACGTTATTTTGATTAATGGCTGTAAGCAATCTAATGAAGTCGAAAAGAGACGTATTTCATAATTTATGCAAGCTTCTTAGTATAGCCGTGAATTCACATGAAAGGGCCATATGATCAGCCTTGCGATTATGTAACTCACTTTTCAAACTCACACAGCGGTTTTCACAGAGGCGGTGGCGCTCAAATCAGTCGTAAAGCAGTCACTTTACGATTTGGCATTCTGATAAACAATAAACTACAAGCTCCCTCCTTATCTCCTCCTGCGAAAACCGCTGTATGAGTTTGAAGGGTGAGTAACAGAATCGCAAGGCAGATATCAGTTTGATAAGCAGCCAAGAAAATGGGTAGACAATATCACTTCAGAGACGGGTAGAACGTTAACCTTATTCGGGTTAACATTCTACCCGTTCTACTAGAAACATATCATACAAATTCGAAATATTTTAGGACACTTTTAACTTATAAATTTATTATGTAAATATTAACTTTTAATATTTATGAAGTAAACAAATGATATATAGAATAAAATACACAGAGGCTCTATAATTATTATAGTTGTCAATAAATGAACAAATAGCTCAGATGTTCTAAGTTATGATAATCACTTAGGTATTTATAGTTCCCTATACATGACTCCCGGATACATAAAGATGGACGACACTAAAAGGCCTTGACTGTAGACCTTTATCCGTTGTTACATTTTCCTATCTTAATATTATATACATATTTCTTCTGTGCGTGTGTATGTGACAGAACTCCTCTCAAACGACTGGACCGATTTTGATGAAATTTTTTGTGTGTGTTCAAGGGGATCTGGGAATGGTTTAGATTCACAAATCAGCCCGGCAGATGGCACTGCAGTCGGTACTTTCATACTTTGCTTAATATCCTAATCGCTTTAAATATCATGCAGGACAACGTCTGTGGGGTCCACTAGTTAATTATAAGATTTAATAAAAATATGAGTTTTAGAATGAAAAATAATTTATAACATGACTTCCGTATAGCTCAAATTAGTAAAAAACCTGAACATTATTCCGTTACGTTGAGTCTTTTTTTTATAGAACAGGGGACAAAAGGGACAGGAGGCTCACCTCTTGTTAAATGATACATGACATGGACACTCAATGCCAGGAGGCTTGCGAGTGCGTTGCCGGCCCTTTAACAGTTGGCACGCCCTGAAGGATGAAACACCTTTTATTAATGCTTCGCAATCTTTAGTTATTTTTTTTATGTAATAGGAGGAAAACGGGCAGTAGGCTCATCCGATGTTAATTGATACATGACATGGACAGTGGACACTCCATGCCAGAAGGCTCGCGAGTGCGTTGCCGGCCTTTTAAGACATAGACATAACATTTATTACTAATGCAACACACAAAATAATTATAATCAAAAAAGAAAAATAACAAAAAAATATGGTAAGAATAAAAAAAGGAATAGGAATAGATACATTTTAAGAAGTGTTACGCTCTTTTCTTGAAGGACCATATGAATTTTGACGTTGAATTGCTTCCAAAATACTTCAGTTGGTAGCTGGTTTCACACAGTGGTGGTTAATTATAATCCAAACAGTTAAATCAGCTACACTCTATCCGTGCCTTAAGATATAATATCTTTGACATTATGTATGTATTAACGTATTAATAGCATAACTAATGTCCTCATTCTCAATTCATCATACAATATAGGTTTTTTCATACTCTCCTTGACATAATACATATCATTAAGTTAAATCTCTATTATCAAAGTGCTTTGGCATATTTGAGATAAAAAAATGTTTGCTTCGTATATTGTGTTTTTTGAAGGTCATGAAACGAGAACATACCTTGATCTATTCTATATAACTTACTCTATAGAAATTCTATTTTTGAAATAAAAATTTCGTTAAGAGAATTTATGAAATATTAGTATTTTATATTTTATGCAAAATAATTTATTGAAATCTCAAATAACGAATTGTAAATTAAAATGCCACGGGTTTTTATTATCGAAGAAATAAATTAAAAAAATTAAATTTATAATTTGTATTTATTTTCGACACTTTTAATATTTTAAAGACAATTAAATTCCTATCATATCTTCCTTTTTCCCTCCCTCTATGTTTCGGAAATCTAAAGTTTTAAATTAGATTTCCGAACAGACTTAAAGATTAACAACAAGACTTAAAAATTAGTTTGCCAAAGAAGTTTCACTTCTGACATATTGTGTACTTTATACGCACGCACGTTTTTAAGAAACGACAGATTTTTATGTGGAAAAGTTAAAAAGCGTTCTTTGCCGGATTTTCACCTATACGTGCATCGTTCAAATAGAATTCTTCTAGACAAATTGCATGAAAAACGATGTTCAAGCCGTTCAAAGCTTTTGCATTGACGAAACTAAGCTATATTAAAGTTAGTGAAAATGTATACGCGTAGTGCTTGCTCATCTTGCATTTAAAGAATAAACATAACAGCGTCTAGTCTTTTTAGAATTTGAACTTTAAATAGCAATTCATGACTCAATGGGTGTATTCTAAGCAAGCAATGTGGGATAATTTCCTCTCGATTCTATTGTCCTTGACTCTGCGTTTATCGTGGATTCCACTTGGTTCTAAGCACTTGGTCTAATAACAATATAGGATTAAGTGTAAAAAATATCCCTGAAATCGTCTGTGCACCGATCGATTTTTCTTTGTGTGTAATTAATATTCTTCTAGCAACATGTCAAGTTACGAGTAGGTACATATTTATATCTAAGATTTCATGTATTTATATATACACGCCTTTTCTCCGATAGAGTAGGCAGAGACCACGGATTTCTACTTGCTACGGCTCTGACATACCGGTCTCGCTTTATCCACTTTCATCCCTCCTCTAGTTGTGCAAGGCCTACTCAAGCCGACTTCGCCGTCCACCGTTGCCTTGTATTTACTTGTAAGCCGCTACTCATTCATCTGTTTTATATACTAACCACCTTCCCTTTCATATCCTTGTTACTTAGTTGAAGAAGATATTTGCTGTTCGAAGAGGGAGACCAAACATTCAACAACTATTAAGTACGTAGGCTAACTAAGAAATTAGAAAGAAAACAGAAATGATTGATTATCCCATTAAAAAAACTTACATGGGGCCGCCGCTGGCATGAACAATAGCAGAAGTACAAATAGGGTAGCAAGGGTTAAAGGGCCGCCAGAGAAAAGAAAGAGAGGTCGCCCTCTTGCACGGTGGGCTGATAAGCTTAAAGAAGTTGGTGGAAGATAAGAAAAAAATGCTTAAGATAGAGAGAGATGGAGCCAGTTGAAGGAGGCTTATACTCTATAAGAGGTCCATGAAAAAATATATTTTTTTTGTATAAAATTTTAAGTGTATTTTCTTACGATGGATGAATTTTTCAAGGAATTAATGAATATTAAATATTACGTAGGCTAACGGCTGGTATTCCTTAAACATGCCAACCAATGAGATACGGATAAGCTACATTGATAATTTCATCATCAATCTATAAAATTAATTAGCTTTCTGTAACCGTAAGAACCCTTTTGTATTGTTACCTCCAACTCAGAATCACCAAGCTAAATGCTATAAATGACGAACGAAATAGAAAATTAAAATTTTGACAAAACAAATAAAAAAAATCAACGTTCTAAGTGGATAAATCAGATTGAAGACGCTTAGGAATGTGTGTGCATATCTATTACAATAAGTGGGATGATGGATTCGTAATCAATGTCTTTGTTAGCCTTAAGCACCCTTTCTAAGACACTTAATTTCGAGTTTGAATATTGAAAAAAGTACTTAGGACAATTATGAAATACGCAAATTTTTAAAAACCAAAAATAAAAAAAAATATAGAACTTATATACTATATACATATATTATTTTTTATGGAACAGGCAAACGGGCAGGAGGCTCTCAATTTCAGAGGGATCGTGAGCGCGTTGCCGGCCTTTGACATTTTTAGGACACTTAGGAAATAGGAAATAAACGGGGTCGTTTAAAAATTTCGAGTAATTGAAACAGAATTTAATTTAAAATAACATTTAATACAAAATCAACAAGATAACAATAAATAACAATAACTTATCAATGGTAGCCTTCGTTTACCTGCGCTTGCGCATACTCTTGTTGGTAACCGTCGTAATATCCCTGGTTGCCGTGTCCTAGGTTGTTTGAATGCTCTTCACGGTAATGACCTAGAAAAAACATTTTAAGTTTACGCCAATATTTTATACAAAAAACATTCCATAAAATATGTTGCTAGCAATTCCTTTTTCAGCTTTTTGACTCAATAAAAATTCTATTTACGACTTTTAAATGTTTTTCTATAAAAAAAAGGAATTCCTAGCCAAATACAACATAAATGTATATGGCTGTGGTATTAATTACATTGAAGTTAAAGTGTTTTCATTGATACAGTCACGGAATTGTTGTCGTAGTCAAAAATAATAAAACTTTACGCAATGCTTAAACTTTGTAATAAAAGAAATTACTCAAAATTTACATTTCGTACGAATTAAACTGTAAAACAATTTAACGAATCGTTTATTTTAACTACAGTTCTCAAGGATATGTATAACGATTATTCGGAATTCGTTGTGTGAAACAAATTGTGTTACATCTAAATTATGTTCAGTTAATACATGGGAAAAGCCATTTAAAGTTTTGAGATTTTTAGTACGCTGAAGTCACTGCTTATGAAAAGTATGGAGGATTATTCTTATCTATTGCTAGCATAGAATTAAAATGGTTAATAAGGCTCTTGGTTCTCAATTATGATACTGTACGCCACAATTTCATCTATACTAATATTATAAAGAGGAAAGATTTGTATGAAACTATATTGTAACGAATTGGCTCAAAAAGTACTGGACCGATTTAAAAAATTCTCTCAACATTTGAATGCTACATTATGACTGATGTTTTTTTTTTATAAGAGCTCATCGTGCAATCAGTCTTCTGACTATGAGCAGATGAGTTGTAGGATGATTTGCGGGTGGAGATCCTCATTAGAAATGTCTACTATAATAATATTAACTCAGTCAATGCTGTTGAGCTCCAGGGTTCTTCGTCCTTGGAGACGGTTTATATACTCCGGTAGGGTGAGTTGAACAGCTAGGTGGTTAGGATGATTTCCCAGCCTAGTCTTGTACTTCTGAGCGTATACTTTTATTTCTATATATATCCTATATTAATCACTGATTAATATAGGCTACTTTAATTGCAAGCAAAAAAATAAGGATGTATATTCTAAACCACAGTGAGATGTTTTTAAAAATTACTTGTTGATATCATTTATTCTGTTATCATTTTGTTTTCATCAAGTTCCGTACACAAAGGGAGCCGTACACTATTGCTAAATACATTATTATTTAGGTATGTCCGCATTTAGTGTACGTTTATTGCTAAAATGTTAAAAATATATGTTAGATACGTTGTTGATATGCGGGCCGCTAGTTTATCATATATGGAATATAAAATACGATTTTTATAAATAACTTAAAATAATGCGATAAGTTTGCCATAAAAGAAATCAGTGGCGCTACAACCTCTTTAGGTCTTGGCCTCAGATTTCTGAATCTGTTTCATGATCATTTTTAAATCTAATGGGCAAGTAGGTGATCAGCCTCCAGTGCCCGACACACGCCGTTGACTTTTTGGGTGTAAGACATGTCGGTTTCCTCACGATGTTTTCCGTCACCGTTCGAGCAAATGTTAAATGCGCACATAGAAAGAAAGTCCATTGGTGCACAGCCGGGTATCGAACCAACGACCTAAAGTATGAGACTCGCACGCTGAAGCTAGGCTAACACTACTCGTTAGGCTTGCCATATTTTATTTAATTCTGTGACAAATACCAATTTCAGCGCAATTTTTATGAAGAAACATATAAGCAGCTTTATTTTTATATAGAGCAAGTTTTTATTTTGAAAAATTAGGCCCAATTTTGTAACAGGCGTTTAATTTTTGATGAAAAAAATTGTCTATGTTTCACTGGACAGTGAATAGTTTCAGCTGTAGTCAAGAAACAAACGTGATACTGTACCATCATCAACAATGCCATTGGCTTCGTCCTTAGCATTCTGCTCCAAAGACTTCAGGATAGCTTCGGGAATGGGTGGTGGAGTAGGCAGATGGGCTCCCTGCGGTCGGAACCCATTTTCATCAGCGGTGTACGTCACCGTGTATGTCAGTCCATCGTCTCCAGTGTAGGAGAACGCGCCTTCCGCCTGAGTTCCTTTTGTAACTTGGCCGACCTCTTGAGCTTTAATACCTGGAATTCATTAGTTTAATTTAATTCTAGTTTACAGAGTCGCTGATATTTCGAATATTTTGTTACACATTATTAATATTAAAAAATTAAAGCATTTTCGAGCATCAGGCTTTACAATGTGTCAGTAATGGCACCTTTTTGAAGTTATAGGTACTTCTTTTGGCATGTTAGGATAAAATGATGAGAGTAAACTTTACGATGCGCGCCTACATCATCACAAAAAACCGACACCCTGAAGTTAGCTATTGTCAACATTTTAGTTTTTTCTATTGTTAATGTCGCTTTTTCTACAAACTAAGAATAACATTTTTATCTTGTTGCGCCAAAGAAGTATAACTTCAAACGCGTGTACATAAGTACACACACGTGTTTATTGTCATAATAAATTGTTATACATTGCGTGCTTTACGCAACAAACATGTTATGATTACTTGTTTTGCGGAGGAAGAATGGAGCAGCTTCGACCTCCGAGGATCCTTGACTAGTCTGATCACTGACTGGACTGAAGGCCTCAGAGGCTATTTTTAAGGCATCTCGCGCTGTTGGCCTGAAGGGCCTTGACAGCTTAGCTCGGGCTGTTTCTGAGAGCGTAGCTCGACCGGAATGGGTTTAACCCGCGATTAGCGAAAGGGCGTCTCCTGCGAGACTCGGACCTCGGCTTGGGACTCCGCGGGATACTCAAACTAAGATCGATCAGTTGTATATACCCTGAGCGGCTAATAACTTGTTTTTTTTTTGAATGGAATCTCTCCTGGTTTTTTTTAATGGAATTTTAAGGTCCTTTACAGCTCAGCACGGGCTGTTTTGGCGAGCGTAGCTCGGCCTGAACGTTTTTCCCACGACTAGCGCAAGGGCGTCTCCTGTGAGACTCGAACCTCGGCTTGGGCCGTCGCGGGGTGGTCAATCGCCTGAAGGGCAGGACGGAAGCTCACTGGAGTGAGCGAAGTACGAAGTAAAGGTCCTCGCCTTCCGGGCGGTTTTTTACCCTAATCTGTTTTTGGCTATTATTATTATTGGCTGCGCGGGCGGCTTTTAATTTATTGTTAGCTACGGTAATTGGATCGTCCGGATCCGTTAGTGTGTGTCGGGGTAATAACTTCGATAGCACAGTTCAGGGTATAACGTCTTCGTATTGATTGTGTCTCAGTATATATTGAAAAGTAGAATACTATCGTAAATTAATAAGAAGCTTACCATTTTCAGTTTCATACGCATAATGATAATTATGGCCGTTATTTTCCGAGTGATAGTTGATAATCCTCGCTATTTTCTCTCCAGCTGGCCTCTGGTATATGTGGTTCAGCTGTGATTGGTCAGTGTAGACGCCGTGCTCCAATGCGGGCTGCGATTGGTAGACATCGCTGTTGTATTGCTCCGGTTGGTAGACTTGGGTTGCTGCTGTTGCAGCAATGATGGCTGTAATTGATGTGAACTGGAAAAAAACATTTAACAGAATATTTAATACATCACTACCACACGGACTAAATTTTTAAATTTGTTTTAATTTTCTATTTATCCATTTTTAATAATTATTATAAGGTTAAAAATAAATACTGTATATTACCAATTAATTCTTGGTTATATATTTGTTTTTACTTAAATTTTTACTAACCAATTTCATTGTTGAGTACTTGATTAGGTGAAGGCAAAAAAATATCTTACTTAATTTTGAGCCGAACTTATTTTATATAGCCACTGTTATGAAGTCGCACGAGTTTTGTTGATTCAGTAACCACAGTGACTGTAGACTTTTTAATTTCGTATACAAAGCTAAAGTTAAAGTTATTTGTTATTATAATTTTTATTCTTTATACCAGTGCGGTATGAACTTAAAAGTCTGGCTTTAGATTTCTGTATATGTTTCGTGATAATTTCCTAATAGACAAGTGTGTGCCTGACACACACCGTCGACTCTTATCTACACCGTCAACTGTCATTTCTGATCGTTTTCTTACGATAATACGACATAAAATTCAGCCGGGGATTATACCTACAACCCTACGGGTGAGAGCACTAGGCCAATAATGCTCTATTTTATTTCCTATATATTATGATTGTAAGCTAAAGCTGTACATTTGGCCACTCAGGCTTTCTTAGTTTTATAAGAGTGGCGATTTTCAAAATCGACGGTGTTACGCCCCGAGAGTATAGCCAGATGTAGGCACTCTATTCAACTGTTATATTGCATTCAATCGTTACATAGCAATTAACAGTTCAGTATTTCGCTTATATTCTTGTTGTACGCAAATGATAGAGTAAAAATAGAATCTTCTATAATTCAAAGGAGCCCGATGACCGAAACGTACATTTATATTCTTTAAAGAAAAACCTAGGCATACCTTCCTTTTGATTCTAAAGAAACGAGTTATTTTTTTATGAATTAAAGATTTAAAAAGCAAGCAAAGAAACATTTCATTTGGTGATATTTTTTAAATAAATTACCGTATGAAGAAAAATTTATATTATATTATGTATATATTTATACTTTGGCAATTATATGATTATATTTGTTTTATACTATTAGGAGTAAATTGAAACTGATTTAATTTTATAGTCCTAGGTTCGAAGTGTTCGTACTTTAGTCCGAGAGCGGTTAGGTAATATGAGATAACGAGATGCACCCGACCATTGAACAAGTGGAGCGGACTTGGTACAGAGTTACGCTAATTGTAGACTGGATGTACAGCATCCTTTAATGGAAAAAAGGTAGATTGGCACAGGGGCGAAACTTTTTAAATATGTTCGAACAATTTAGGTTAAGAATATAAAACTACTAGCTGACCGGGCAAACGTCGTTTTGCCATATATATCATTTATAATAAAAAAATATGGGTTGATCGTAGAGGGGTGAAAGTTAGGGGTTTGTATGTATTTTTTAATGTTGTATCATAAAAAAATAAAAACAGAAAAAAAATCTAAAAATTAAAAAAAATATTTAGGGGTACCCTTAACATTTAGGGGGATGAAAAATAGAAGTTGTCCGATTCTCAGACATACCCAATATGCACACAAAATTTCATGAGAATCGGTCAAGCCGTTTCGGAGGAGTATGGCAACGAAAACTGTGACACGAGAATTTTATATAAAACTATAATGTCTGTTCGAAAAACTAAGAGATTGAATTATTATATTTATAGGCATTTAAAGCAAAGTTTTTTGTACTTCATACAGGAAAGACATTTTTTATGTTTTGTTACTATTCTTCGTATAAATATTGTTATATACATTTCAATGCGGTGATGTTAATTATTTCGACTATGTGTTTGCGTGTTGTTCCCACGAGAATGTAAGTGCGTGCTCCTATTTCACCATACCTCCTGCTGATAGAGGACAAGTCTTTGTTTTTAATTTATGTTATTATTATTAATTACTTAAGATGTCATGTGCAACATGGTGTAATGGGTGCAGCTCCTTACAAACGTTGTGTAAAAAAAACATGGCGATTAAAAAGAGTGGCGGAGAGTTTATTGCCAGTTCTTCTCTTCCGTTCTACGCCCTTGATTTGTGAACTGGCAGTAAATGTAAAATTAGAAGCATTAATATGTATTTCTTTAATGACGAATCACAAGTTTACATTGTGTTACCTACGTGAATAAATGATTTTTGAATTGAATTGAATTGAATGAGGTTTTTATCTTAATTTAACGTATGGAAAGTTTTTAGGGTTTTTAGGGAAGATTTATTTTTATAAATGTCCCATCATTTTGTATTTATTTATTAAGGACGAATAGACATCAGACACCTACCGAAATTTTGAAAAAGGAATGTTCCCATTTGAAAGAGTAAAAAAATAAAACAAAAGAGCATCTATCATGTTTAGGTCTGTAGCGCTTACTCACACTTTCATAACGCGGCTAAAATTCATACATAAATGAGATCAAACGCCGAACTCCTCTCATTATTAGCACTCAGACATAAGGGCGCTTATACGCTGGCGAATAATATTCTATTTACTATCGATTAAGATCTAAATCTGTATAAATGTTGGATTTTCAATTTTTTTTTAATTTAACTTGAGAACGACGAAATATTGCTATTTTACATTTTGCGTGTGCGTCATATAGTCTCTTTACTAAAATAGTGACATCCAAATGTCATAAAAAGTAAAAACATATTTATATTAAAATTAAATAAACCAGTGGCGCTACAACCTTTTTAGGTCTGGGCCTTAGATATTTGTATCTGTTTCATGATAATGTCAATGTAATAGGCAAGTAGGAGATCAGCCTCCTGTGTCTGACACACACAGTCGATTTGGGTCCAAAGCAACGTTCGCCAACCGTTCGAGCGAATGTTAAACGTGTACTTTGAAAGAAAGTCCTTTCGTGCACAGCCGGGGATGGAACCTACAACCTCAGGGGAGAGAGATGAGCGTTCGATGAAGCCACTCGGCCAACACCGTTTTTGTATATTACGATATCTAAAATATCTATGATTGTCTATGGCATTGTAGCGACATCTACCTAAATACTATTTGCGGCTATATAATCAGTGATGACGTCATATCCTGATCCAGTAAATATAATATATACTGAGCTGTATTACTTGACACCTCAATACCAAATTGGTCTAGATAAAATATTTTGTACTTTCCCAAAATCTTGCCAAAGTGTGCAGGCAGAATTATTTTAGTACGGTGTGTACACACCTTAATGATGTGGTAATTAAATATTGCAATTTCATTTTCGTTAATACAATTTAGAGGAATTAATGTAATTTAAACTACTTTTACGTCCGGTTAACAAAAAAATATTTAAAAAAAATCTAAAGCCTACATTTATTTTTATATTTTTATTTATTTCGTAATCCTTCAGCTAATATAAATTATATATAACAAAACAATATTATACTTAAGAGAAAGCCAAATATAGAATATATAATATGTAATATAAGTTATATCAATAAAAATTATTCAAAACATTTTACTAAGTGATCTCTTATTCCCAGTTCTTGGTGTGAAAGTGGTGGTGGTGGGTATCTACGTGAAGTGTTTGGGGGGGTGTGCTCATGATGCAGGTTATTAAGCGCTATGGATATTCTTAATACTCCTTTTAAGCATATTCCGCGACAGCTTAAACAAGTCTAGGCTTAAAGAGTGGTCGTTTTATGTCCGGATTGCGCGATACAACGGAACAATGTGGTTGTAATTTTTTAAAGTTAATATTACTAATTAATTAAAGAAGTGTTGGCCTAGTAACATCTGTCGGGTTCGCTAGTAAAATATATATAAACAAGTAGTAATTCCCGATGTCCTTGTGAGATATTCTAGCTATTATTGACATTTTGAAACAATTTTATTGTCTTACAAATATTAGTGCAGTGTCTTAATGCTATAATTTACGATACAATGGATTACATAGACTAGTCTAAAACAGAGACATTAGTTTACATCCATTTTTAATAACAACAGTAAAAATTAGTAGCTAATATGAACATTTTATCCATGAACATAATCTTTGTAAAGCAGAATTTTTTCATATAATTATTTAAAAAAAACTATAATAAAGCATATTTTAAGGTAAATAAATAAGAAATACATACATTGTATGAAAGTACATTATCGATTATATAGTTTTTGTGTAACTTATTTATGTATAAAAAACTTACACAATCATAATACCAAATCAAGCCAATATTATGGCACAAATAATTACAAATTCCAATAATTCAATATAAAATATATAAACATATGTTGATGTTGACTATATCGGACACATAATCCATATTAAACCCCCGTGCAAAATAATCCTAATACAATTAATAAAATATTTATTTGTTTAGGTACGTGTAATCTGCTGAATTCTATAAAATGTGATTGTGATGTCATTCATTATTATACAAAAATCTCTATAAAGCATTACTCTGTATACATTTTACACATGAAAGAAACAATGCACTCTGGAACAAGACACAGCAATTTTGTACATCTCATTATCTTAACGAAACAAAACCGTGATGTCTGCTTAATTATTCAATTGTACAAAATTACAACCTAATTTTCAAAAGAAGGAAATGTTATTCAAATTTCAATTAACAATCCGATAAAATATTTTGACGTGAACACGTCTTTAAATTTTAACAAAATTATACCACAGAATCAAATAATTAATTACGATAAGCGAGAACAGTGACGGATCTCGCGCTCAAGGCAAATCTTCAGCTGTCGTCAATAGGCTTTGACGACAGCTGAAGATTTGCATTGAGCCTTGTTTTATCCTAAATACATAAATAAAAATATTTTACTTAAAACATAAAAACCGTTACAACACAATTTTTTTTGCTTATACCAGCGATAAGGAGAAACTATAAATAAATAGCTAAAAAGCACTTGAAACGCCGAGTAATGTAAATATTTTCTTTGCTCTGCTTTAAGTTTTAATACAATACTATAACACATTGAAGATCCTATCCGTTATTTTTTCATTGTATTTATTAATAGGTTTATAATAGAAATAGCTTCATAACATCCGTAATATCCGAAGATGTGCAGGGTTTTTGTCGTGGAAAAGGTAGAGAGCGATTGAGACCGATTGAGAGAGAGTGCGAAGGGCGAATTACCTTATAGAAATTCTATTTTTAAATTTATGAAATAATAGTATTTTATATTTTATGCAAAATAATTTATTGAAATCTCAAATTACGAATTGTAAATTAAAATGCCACGTGTTTTTATTATTTATAATTTGTATTCATTTTCGACACTTTTAATATTTTATTTAATGACAATTAAATTCATTAAATTCCTCACATATCTTCCCTTTCCCCTCCCACTAAGTCTCGGAAATGTAAAGTTTTATATTTGTATAAATATGACCAAGACTTAAAAATTAGTTTTCCAAAGAAGTTTCACTTCTGACATGTACGCACTTTTTTATATTACATAGGGCAAATGAGCAGGAGGCTCAACCGTTTGTAAGTGATCTTGTTGCCCGAAGGCAAGTGCCTTTGAAAAATTGGTACGTTCTTTCTTAAAGGAGCCTAAGTCAAATTGGTTCGGAAATTTTAGGAAGGCTTTTATTTAATCGATTTATATTTGCTGTTTACAACTGCAAAGTGATTGAAAGCTTGATAATAATACAACATTTAAATATTCCAAAAATATCACTTTATTATATAATTAACGTAGAAAACTATAGATGGCACTGTGGTCTCAGAAGCGGTAAGGTTTGTAGGCAGGGGCGACATATTGTTGTGGTTTGTATGTCCGGGCAGCAAATACTCCTGAATCGTATTTGCCGGAATGGTAGCTACCTGTAAATCAGAAACAGTAAATCTTTTATTAGAAATGTATTTTTTATTAGACAAGATGAATGGAGGAAGCCTTTAAGGTGGTATACGATATTCTCTTGAATCCTAAGTGGTAACGGTTCGGAAATATCTGGAATGACAGCTGGTACCTAAGGAGCAGCGCAGCAAGAAGTGCCTTAAAAATCGTAAGGTCGAAAAACAAAACGTCTTGACGTCCGATGGTGAAAGCCGCATGTAGTATAGTATACAAAGAGTTCTTCGGAACACTTCCCAAGAAGATGCAGAGAGAGCCAGCAGACACAGGGCCAGGTCAGAAAGAGCAAGTAGATCGACGATTCGATAATTTTCTTGGTAAGTGTTGCGCAAAGCCGCCAGCTTTCTCTCAAGTATTTAAAATTTAAAATGTTTATAACAAGTGAATTAAATACAACATTTGCATATCCAAAAACCGTACATAAATGCGTTGATTTAGCGACGTTGACAAGGAGTAATCCGGAAACAATTATTATCTATAGTAAAGATATGTTGGGAAATAGTGATTGAAGCGTTGAAATTTTACTAAATTTTTATTTGACTGAAAATACATATGCAGAAATAACGCTAAAAGTTTTCTGATTAATATGTTTTATATAATTTATGATCACATGATATATATCGACGATCTATTTGTAAGCTAAACTCAAGAAGCTTATTATTTTTTTTAATACAATTATACCGCCGTTACGCAGTTCAACGTAAATTACCACATAGTTCAAACTACTTTAATGAGATTTAAATATCAGGTGTAGGCCATTAATTATGAACATCTATCAATTTTATAACCTTCACTAATGCAGTAATGCCTTAGGCTTTATCGCCAGGGCTGACGCGTTAGTTGTAGAAAATTAAGAATTCAAGTGTGATATTTTCCTTAAGTTATAAAATTATTTAAAAGATTGATAAGTAGCACATGGAGGTGTTAGGCTAATTTTTTTACGTGATTTTCCCTAACCATTGCAAAATATCTAAAATGCACAACGTTAATATTCAAGTTTTCACTTCTGCCGACACTCCCGGAGTGCAACCCGTGTTTTTTTTAATGTTAAACAGTTTATTCGCCAAATAAATAATTTTAAAATTTGTCTTCTTTAATTTTAAAAGACTCAACCCTAGTCTTACCATATATCATTATCATTTAATTTAATAATATTTAATAAATTTATGGACAAATGCTATATTTATTGTAAATTGCAAAATTACTCTTCACTATTAAACTGTATCGATTTAGTTAACTAACACAACGGACCTTTTTCATTGTCCGTTGAGTGAACTGGCAAAAGTTCTATTATTTGTTAGTGCCTATAGTAGTTAGTTAATTTCTTGTATTTTTTATTATGTAATTTTGTTTTTCCTAATGAATTTCGTATGTTTGTTTTTTTGTTTCGTCTGTAAATTTTATTCACTTATTGTGGACTCTTGTCAATTTAGTCGCCTGTTAGGGCATATAAAAACACTCCTAGTGTTTTTATAAATAAATAAATTTAGTTTAAAGATTTCGTAGAATCATAATTCTCGGGTATCATCTAAAACCATAAATAAAACTGTCTATTCCGTAACTCCAAGGTCCTCACGCCCATACAATAAATATAAATATTTAGTAGATTTTTGACGCAATTGGCGATCAAGATTTCCACATACGCGTCGAGAATCTAGTTAAAATATTTACGGGTAATTAAACGAACGAATTTCTTTTATATATTAAATAATAACATATTTTCTGTGCCTATATCTAAACTTTTAGTAAGTTACAATGATGATTTCATAAATTTCGTAAGGCAAATAGAAAATTTGAAAAAAAGATTTTTATTCTATTTGTAATATTAGGCATCAAACGGACGAGTAAACCTAGCATGAAACAAATTTCGATCACATTAGTTTAAGATAGAATAATGATGTTGAAATAAATAAATAAAATCTGGTACGAAAATAGGAAGTATACTGACCGTCATCAAAGATGCCGCTGGCTTCATCCCTGGCGTTCTCCTGTAAAGCCTTAGCGATTGCTTCGGGAATTGGTGGGGCGGTTGGGATATGAGCTCCCTGGGCCTGGAATCCGTTTTCATCGGCGGTATATCTGATGCTGTAGACTTGGCCATCGTCACCGGTGTAGGAGTAACCACCTTGGGCCTGGATTCCGTTGTTTTCTACTCCGGTCTCTTCAGCTTGGATGCCTGGAATTGGTAGAAAATTTTGCAGATTTATAAAATTTGCAGGTCTTTCTCTAGTACCTGAATTGTATTTACACTATTTTGTCTAAATCGTTTTAGAACATCAACCTGTATATGTATATATAATCATTGCTCAAATATAAGAGATTTTCCTCCAACTTCGATTTTGTTCTCTTTGGAGTAGACTCTTGGCCCGTGGGGTTCAAGTGCACAATCGCTAATTAAGTTGGCGCCTGGTAGATAGTACCGGTGACCACAGAGCTGGCACTTTCCTGGCTCAAAGAATAAGTCTCGCAATACAGCGAGGAAATGCTGCCAGCGTTAAAGGTACACTGTCACGGGGACCAAACTTTTTAAATTTGTTTTAATTTTCAAATTCTAATATTATTAATTTTTATCATTGCTTACTATATATAATCTTTACTTCTATATAAAAAGCTCGTAGTATATTTGAGGTGCAGTGCCTCTATAAGAAAGTATATGATCATCTTTCTCTCTCTATTTTTTAAAGACAAAAATCTTCCATTTATATATTGATTCACTGGGATTCGAACTCCCCATTTCATTGTATTGTGCTTGGTTCGACAGACAGTCAGTTAGACATTTTAAATTACTTATGTGCTCATGTCAATCAAAATGTTTAATATTTATTGACAACTCAATTATGAATATGGGCGATAGTTATAATATATTATAAAATTTTACGATTGACACTGATGTCTTTGCGACACATTATACTTAAATTTTATTTTCTATTCAAAAATTTAGTAATCTTGAATATTTCGTTCCATACACAAAAGTAACAGTACCTTTTTAATGATAAAAACATCGATTGAAATTAAATATTCTAGGTTTAAATAATAAATGATGCAAGACGGAGAAATCTCAATACATATGGATTATATGAATATGTGCAAAACTGTTAAATAGCTAACGTTTTTTCAACACAGTAGTGTGTCAATCTCATTTAAATTTTCAAGTAATGACTCAGTAGGAAGTACTGTTACTGCGACTTATTACTTACTGTTTGTCCCTTATTTAAATTATCGTATGAAAACTCAAACTAAGAAAAAAAGATTCAATAACCATTATGTGTAACATCTACATATTTATATAGACTTGTACCGACTAGTTTTCCCATACCAACTATATTTATTTTATTTATATACTTATATTTATATAGGTCATCAAGTTATAGGCGATAATTCATTTTAATAAGTTCGTTTCTTGCCTGCTGTTATACTTTTTTAATATTGTAATATACAATTAATTAATAAGCGTAATGTAATAGTATAGTTTCTCATGTGAATGAATGTTGTAATGTTCTTAATGAGAAATAAATATCCTAAACCGTAAATTTCTGGACTAATTAGACCTGAAATCGGAATATTACGGGTCTTCTCTAAGAGATAACTATTAATTTTTATGCTAACCTATTAAAATCTTTACTATTAATAAAAATAAATAAGTGGCGCTACAACCTCTTTAGGTCTTGGCCTCAGATTTCTGAATCTGTTTCATGATCTTTTGTAAATCTAATAGGCAATTAGGTGATCAGCCTCCAGTGCCACACACGCCGTCGACTTGGGTCTAAGACATGTCGGTTTCCTCACGATGTTTTCCTTCACCGCTCGAGCAAATGTTAAAGAAAGAAAGTCCATTGATGCACAGCCGGGGATCGAACCTACGACCTCAGGTATGAGAGTCGCACGCTGAAGCCTTTAGGCCAACACTGCTCTTACTATTAATGAACTACTCGTAATAATAGCCTTAAAAATCTCGAATGACTGAACTATATCGAATAGCTTAAATAATGTTAAGTGAGGTTACAAAAGATAATTACCATTTTCAGTATCGTAAGCGAAGTGGTATCCATTTTCGTTAGCATCTGACACTGATCTTAAGATGGCTGCATTTCCTTCGAGTGACGCCCTAGGCCTCTCCGGGTAGTACTGTCGGTTGTACTGTGGGAGGTTGTAGTTGTTGTATTGAATAGCGCCGCATGCGCACAGTCCGATGACGGAGGCGATGATTAACTGTAATTAGAAATATATAAATACATAGTTATATTTAAAAAGTCAGTATTTTAGTAACAAACATTTTTAATAATTACATTGATCGAAAGGGTGTTAAAAGAATGTTTTTTTCCTTGTAATTGTATCATTACTTTAATAATTTATTTAACCAAAAATTTATGAAAAAAAACATTTTTGATAACTTCCGGTAATTTGTCAATCACGGAAAATGATCACCAATCACGAAAATCATTATGAAATTAATACAATAGCGCCCTTTCTCTTAAAACACTTGAGCAATAATCGTGATAAAAATTCTCGACCTACCAATTGCATGTTGTCTGTATTGGATTATCTTCACGAATGATGCTTCTTGTACCCTTGTTAACTTTATATACCTGATTGATCCACTGCCAAGGTCATCCGTAGGATCCTCAAATTGTATCCACCCAACATCTAGTTCAGAAACTCCCACGGCACAATTGAATCAATACCCACTCTTATTACCTATGATATAAAATAGAATATCCTATACAACAATTTGCGTTTTCAATTCTTTGTGAAGCCAAGCTGTGGCATAGTCAGCAGTTCCAAATTTGAACTTATGAAGGCAACCTTCGATCTTAAATTCTTGAGATTAAAGAGAAATTTGCTTTGACGATTCGACTTGTACAATTGCATAGTTTTATGATATTATGTACAAGCAGGTTAATGTGATAGTAATGTTTATGTGCACACGCATCGGTGGCTGAATGAATGTTTAATTTAGAGTTTTATTGGAGAAATATGGAAATTGCGCGTAACCTTTGGATTTCTTTGCGATTGGTAATCTATACTTTAAAAGGATATTTACATAATTGTAAGTGATATTTTTTTAGTGCTAAACATTATTAGCAAAAATTATTTTTTAATCGTGTCTTGAGAAAATATCTAATAATATAATAATTTTATTTATTATAATGAGTATATATTAAGAAATCTACGATTAATCAAATCCTGCGTTGATTGAGTTTGTTTGTTTAACCTGTGAACAAGTGACGATCACAAATTATCATGTAAATGATTTTATGGTGGCTGTACACACTCGGCGAGAGCCTCTCGCCGAGAGTCTCGACCGAGAGGACCGAGAGAAGAGCGCAGCCTGTACACACTCGTTACGTTATTTGTATTTAAAACACCGTTAATAATGGACGTGGAAACCGCGCTGCTGTTTGTCTTTGTGCAATAAGTTATAATAATTTTCTTCACGATTACCATAAAAAAAAATGCCATCAGACCTTTACAACAAATAGCAAAAAGATCATCACTGAATGCAAATGAAATTAGAGATGAATTTGCAACATATTTCTTAAATAGTTATATAGCATAATTATTAATATAGTTTACATTATAGTGATTTCCATACAACTTAAATTATTTAGGTATACCTTAATAATAATTTTATTTAAGAAAACTATATTTTTGTATAAGCCTGCAAAGAGACGATTACAGGCAAATGTCAAATTTTTTATTATTATTAAGGTAAATTCATTGAATGTATACCTAATTATGGTTTGAATAGAAAACTTACCAGCTAGCCTTTGTTTCTAATAACCTTATTTAATACTGTATATTGTTCGAAGTCCTAACCTACATACTTATAAAGAATAAAAATAATTGCTTACTGTGTTTCTTAGTGTTTCTGTATTTATAGTTTTTCTACATTGAGTTATATCACTTAAAAGGAATCCATAAAATCATACGCAAACCATATGGTTTATAGACAGATAGCTGAAGTGATTTAAGATGCATAATCTTTCTTTTATGTAGGTAGTAGATGAGTGAATTGCTTTTCTTTAGTTCCTCAAGGGAGTTGTTAAAATTGTGGAATCTGTAAACCAAGTATAGGTGATAAGAGGAAGGTCGTCTCGTTTTATTGGAACCCTTTGACTGTGGAAAAAACAAGAAAAGGGAGATGAGGAGGAGGGAGAAGAGCTACTGTAACTGCCCTGGCCTGTTGGGGGGGGTACGTGAAACAAATTTGTTTTATCTTTATTATAATGCATTATGAAACAGTGCGTAACAGTCGTAAGTGGATAAAAATACTACACGAAAACAGAGTATTTTTACTTTAAAATAAGTAGTATTATTGACACTTTCTTATGTTAAATATCCTTTTAATAAATTAGGTTTGTTTTTAATTACTTATTAGTCTTAAGTTAGGCTAGATTGTAATGTTAAAATGTGTCTTTCTGCAGAGACAATTTATATAAAAAAAAGCATTAGTTACACTAGAGAAGAATTAATACAAGAATCAATGTACTTGTTCAAGCAACTGGAAAAAGAATAATCGAATCATTCTAATCGAAGCACTGTATGAGGTCGGTTAAAAATTCATTTTTACGAAGCGTAATGATCTACGCAATACAAGAGTAGTGTAATCATGAGAATTAGACTACGTAATTAACAAGTAGATACACATTCTGTAATTTTCACTGTAAGGGTCTAAATGAGCATTTTTGACTACATATCGCAACTCAAGAACTCTCTGAAGATTGTTATAGATATCGGAAATAATCAAATCGTAGGAAAAACAGGAAGGAATCATTGCATAAATTATTTTTCACACTTTAATATTATTTATGTTATCCATTATTAGCTTCGTGGCTTTAGTTTTTAAAATTTAAAATTGCCTCAAGCAATTTAGCTATGTAGAAGTGGCCAAACCAATAAGTGTATACTATATTAGTTTTTCATTCCCATGACGGATTTAATAAGTTTATAATATAACATAAAATTTACTACTACGAAACACATATACAGAAACACACAAAATATTAATAATAATAATCAAAAAAAGAAAAATACCAAAAATAACAAAAAATTATGGGGAAAAAAAGGAAAAAGGTACGTTTTAAGTGTGTAATGTGTGTGTGTTGTGGTTGTAACTGGCCCGGGCTCAGCATTATGTTGAGGAGCAGACGTGTTCCACAGCGCTGGTCATTCTTCATTAGTTGGCGCCTCAGACGCATGTGAACAAAAAATAATGTAATGATAATAATATTCAAAATTAACAGTGTAAGTAAGAAAGTCCTCGAAGATTTGTGTGTAAAAGTATGTACCTAGTAAATAAAAAATAAGAATAATTCTTACTAAAATTTCAATAAGAAATAGATAAATAAATATTATAGTATTGTCTTTTATCGACATAACTTTTATACATAGAAAAACACTTTTTTACCTGATTGAGAAGTTATGTATTTTTTTTTTAATTTACAATTATTTTAACTAAATAAATATTATAATAACCCACTTAAACGTTTCGAGTAAATAATGGATTCAATCAACGCGTATATACGTATCAATTAAGTTTATGTAAACCAAAGCCAATATTGAAAAGCTCTTAGCCAATCATAGAATTTCTTTACTAATAAATTAAATTAAGGTCGGGAAACTCGCAAACCGAGGGCCCAGGCTCTCTTAACATGGTTCATAATTATATTAGTGGTCGTCTAAAGTTGTAAAGGTTAAATAATATATGTATATAAAAACTAACCTAGAATTTGTGGATCAATAAATTCGTTAAAGATGCTTAGATACGCCCACGCTCTCAATCAAAAGCAATTTTGTACGTCATATAAGGCTAAATTGGTTTATACTTATATAATACGTTAATATTTAATTCAAATTATTCAATTAGAATTTGTGAGAAGAATTTTTCTGCGTAGATTATTTTATTTTATTTACACTTTTTCGTACATACAATCAATATAAACACGTAATGAATGGGTAGCCTTATTGTTAAAGAGCTAATCTTTATATTAGTCAAGTTTTTTTATACAGAACTCGACAGACGTGTGCCAGCAGTCCCATCTGATGTTAAATGAGATGCGGCCTATTGAAGGGCAGGAAAATTGAATTGCGGTTTTAGTTCAAATAATAAAGTCACTCACTCATTAAGAGCACGAAGTTTTTTTTATAGATCAGTCTTTCAGGTTTCCGGAAATATTCCCCGGGAACCAAATTCAGTGATCAAAGGATTTTCTAGTTCATATCTTTTAGTCCTTTGTCTACTAGGCTTAGGTTTAAAAGTGTATAGTATGAAATTACCATAACATATGAATAAATATTTTGTAATATAAATTACTTAATGGCATAACTGATTTAGTTTACGATAATACACATTAAGCGGATGTTTCAAAATAATGATACCTATTTCAGATAAATCAGTTAAAGGTTATTATTTATTGAAAATTGCTAGTAATGTGTTATATTAAAGACGTATAAATCGCCAAAGACAGACTTGTCCATCTCCAATCGGACACAACGCTCGCCTGTATAGTCTGTAAAACAAATTAACACCGTGAATAAAAAATCAATATTATAATCAGACAAAAGCAGAAACAATTACAGTCATATTTAAATCTTCTTTCAAACATTTTTGTATTTTTCTTTTTTAAATGTATAATTCAATAAACTATAACACCAAATGAATCGATCTATAAAACTGAATTTACGATATTGATTGTGACATCTATTCCGAAATGTCGTACTTAAAGTTACAAAGAGCGCTATACCATTTAGGATGAAATATTGTCTGCATAATAAAGAAATATATTTATTATTGTAATAATATATGAAGTCTAGACGACGAAAATATTGCGTTTTTTACATTATGTGTCCTTTCAATAATCAATAGTAATTTTATTGAAAGGACACAATGTCTCTGAGTATTAGATCTTGGACGCGCTTTGATCATTTTAAAGAAAATTGAAGATATCGTGAATGCAGGTCCTATTATCTTGAGAAAGGATCTCTGTCCGATTTCAGTTCGTAATTTACATGCTGAAACCATTTATTTTTTAAATTATATCTCCTCACGTGAAGAGGATTTCCAATCGAGGTAGTGCGGATTTTGGAATTATTTTAGCGCATAACAAGGAAGCGACAATCCATCTGTATTAAATTGAAAAAAATTTGAAGTCACATAGGGACGCGATTTAAAGTGTAGGTATATGTTTTATGGTGAACTTGCTTCTTCAGCAGATTCAAGTGAAATAATTTGCCAGGCGAATCTATACAAACGAATAAATTTGACAAGAAAATTGTTTATGCATTTAATTAATAATGGCAAAAATGTTTGACTTTTTTATTATCTTAATAATGTTGAAGAAATATCAACAACGGTTCTAAAGACTTCATAACTACTGGGGAAATGGTAGACATATTTATGTGTCCGTTAAATTCATTATAAACATGCCTAAGAATTTGCTTTGTGTCGATCATGTAAATGATCATATCAATCAATCGTGTAGGCCCGAAACAGCGGGCATCGACTAATTTAAAACTATTAGGAAAACATAAACAATGTTACATGTTAATAAATTGAATTTAAACAATGTTTAACCATCAATATCCATATAGAGAAAAATAATTGAAACATATAGATTCGTTAATCCTACTATTGTGCGTCCCACGCGTGTGTCAAGGCGATGTGATTCAGTGAGGAAGCTGTGTGGTATGCAAAGACAAAAGGTGGCCTTCGGGATGGTGATAGATTTAGTGTGACGGCCGCAGACAGAGAATTTTTTATTGGCAATACATCAAAATTCTTTAAAGATTTAAACTTTTAGGGTTTAGTTGTTTCACATTTAAAACTTATTATATTCTTTAAAACATGACCACTGACGTATTTCCGAACCTTTTCTTCTGACAATCAGTGCCCCCTCTATAAATAAAACAAAAGATGGAGATTAATCAGGATACCTATATACGCAGTCATAAGTACAAGTTTTGAAGTTATACTTCTTTTGGCGCGTTAGGAAAAAATGATGAGAGTAAATTTTTAAGATGCGCGCGCACACCGTCACAAAAAACCGACACCCTGAAGTTAGCTATAGTCAATATTTTAGTGTCTTGAAGTTATACTTCTTTTGGCGCGTAAGGGAAAAATGATGAGGGTAAATTTTTACTATTGTTAGTGTCGTTTTTTTTGCAAACGTATAAGGCGAAAGATAAAATTTTTGAAAAGATTTAAATGTTGTTACGCCAAAGAAGTATAACTTCTAACGCGTGTAGAGGTACACATGATAGCATTGTCTTCTTACAGTTTAAAAGTCTTATAGATAATATTAACTTAAAATGATTAACTTTTAAATAATAAATTTTCTTAAGTATAAAAATCTTGTGTGCGAATAGCTTTGAACAGCGCCCATGAAGATGTAAACAATTGGGAAAGCTCTAACTTGAACTTAGGTGCGTCACATTCCTTCATCTGTAATCTAGATTAGCGAAATGTCAACGCATATATTAACACGTGTTAACATATTCGGAGTAAGCTTTTCTATATTTGGCGTAAATATCTCGAGCTAAAAACATTTATTGAAAACTGAAGAAACTATAAAAAAGATCGCGATTGGCTTCTCTTTTTTATATTTAAATTAATCCACGCCACGGCGTACGAGGTTGTGTGACTCATTCCTCTGATGGTCAGACATTTAGGTGAGCAAGTCTCTGAAACCACCACAAGCGCCTATAGCACGGGATCCACAGCGGTCTACGCTCCGTACTGTACCTCCACCATGACCTTGAACCGTTAAAAGTTTCTATGAATAATTTTTAATTGAATTTTCATACAAACACTTTCAGTTCGGTTCCTCAATTTAACATCTTTGCATGAATGCCATCGTCAAATAGACAAAGTCACGCCAAGCCACTTGCATTAGTTTTTATGACTTAAATAATTCTTGACTTTACCTTACGAATATTATCATTGACACAGACAAGTAAAGTCTCACCCATGGGGTTGTATTAATGTCAAATAAGGTACAAGAAATCTGGTATCACAGTAAATAACTGCTTTTATCTTTAGTAAGACGTATTCGAAATACGGACTCAAGGGTTTGATAGGTTAGAAAATTATGGTTCGAATTGAAAAAAGTATTGTTAAATAGTCTGTTATGGCTATCTAGCGCTTAGCCATATCATAATGCAGATAAAATTAAGCTTGTATTATACTAGCTAATATATATACAGGGTGTCCCAAAAGTCGACGTCAAGTCGAAATTTTCTCATAGGTAATGCCACACCAGTTATCAGAAAAATTAAAAAAAAATAAGTCATGTATTTTTGAAGTTATGGATATTTTTTGTTATTCCAGAAAATGCACACCAAGTGACAGTTTTTTCATTCCTGTTGTTACAAATATTTACTTTTTGCCAATTTTTTTTCTCTTACGTCATAGTGCTTTATGTAACCTATGATCCTAAACCCTGTGCCGATCACTCAATTGTAGGAAAATGTATTTATACCGTACCAAGTTTTCAAAATTAATTTTTCGCACTAGTTCAACTGATCGTCCTGAAAAAAATGTATTACTAGTTTGGCAAGTAGCTTTAAAAGTTAGCGCATTAAAAGATTTACAGTGGTGTACCACTTACTTCATTATTTCTTAGATCGGCCATAAAAAATTAGTATATATATATTATAGTCATGCGTTAGCACCATTGCATCCTGCTTGAGAAATTTCATGAATCGAGTGAATCACTGCGAGAAAATAGCAAGAAACGTGCATTAGCGGTAATTAGTCATTGTTAACATCACGAAATATGATTTAATTATGCATTATCTGATTCTATATTTTGTAATTCCGTGTAACTAAGGGTATCGAAATACATTTCAACCCAAAATACACATTAAACAAGTGGATTTAATATTACATAGACGCAAATAACCATACATTTTTTGATGTCTGAAAATTGCATGATTTTTCAAAATGTTAGTTCTCGTATATTTTATTGGTCTATTTGATTAATTTATGTTGATTAAATCTTTGATAGCCTTATCATTCGATGCTATAATACATTACTGCATATAGTAATGTTTTATTTAGTAATTGTGGTTCAAAATCAACTTAAAAACTAAAAGTTTACTTTCCTTCCGTTCTTGTTAGCTTTCAGAGCCATATTTAAGGGCAGATCATTATTTTATTTAGATTAATGTGACATCATGAACACATACGCATTAAATTTTAATAATATATTTCATTGTATTATGCATTAGTTTATTTAAGGTGTTTCGTTTCAAAAAATTACAATGTTCAATCTTAACTTAGCTAGTTTCAAAGTGATGTTTTATATACAGGGTGGCCAAAAAGTCGTGGATCAAACAAAGAGGATGAAAAATTTTTACGGGAGGTCTCTAAGGTCAACCCCTGAGAGTGATGATTTATTTTGGTTTTATATGAAAATTGACTTTTTTAATAATTCTTCTTAAAATTCGAAAATATCACATCCTTAGGTATCTTTCTCATAATATCACTAGATTGGTACTGATGAGTTCTTGCGTTCGACATACTATTTATAGTTGTTTATTGAGTGTATTCAAGATAATATTAAGTGATACGATATAACATTTTTTCAAATCATAAATTTTTTTTTACTTTGGACCCCACTGTGAAAAAAAAATAACAGAAAAGTTCCCTGTACTACAAGTTTTGGCCATTTAATAGGGATTCTGAAAAGGTATAACGTGGCATGAGTCGCAAACTTTTAGGACGAAAAAACAACAAAATTGGAATTCTTCTGTCTCAAGAATGAGAGAAATCTTTTCATACAAGATTTGGAAAAGAACTGATCGATTTCTTTTGATGTATAAACATCCTTAATAATAATGAACACCAAAACGGAATTATCCAATTTAGAGCAGGCGTTTGAGGTCGTATACATTGCAGCGATGAATATTCCAAGCATTAGATTTCTTTTGTATTTATTCGAACTATAAGCTTAGTTTACCCCAGTGCGTAAGATTCTAGAAAATACTAATAACAATTTATATTGTTAATAACATATGTAGGCGAGCCATTTTCATAACAATTAAAGGATGCCTCACAAACAGACAGTTAGACAGACAGACAAATCGTTTTGTTAAATATGAATTATTTATTAGGCATGAGGTAATGATTGTAAATTGGTTTTGCGGGAATGAAACCTTCAGGTTCTATGAGCTGTAGATTTGAGTTACACAACTGTGTATCGACCAACCAATGCAGTTGCAGTTCTATTTATAAGACCTAAAGACAGTCTTTAGATTGCCTGCTCAAAATAACCGATTTTTAATCATAATATAAAATAGTAATAGTAATGGAATATACAAAATCAAAGAAAATAAAAATATAGGCAGAACGGAAAGTTTTAATTAAATCCAAATAAAAGCTCATTAAGTTAATACTGAACAAGATTAAGAGCAGTATTGGCCTAGAGGCTCCAGCATGCGATTATCATACCCTGAGGTTGTATGATCCCAGACATCGATAGATTTTTTTTTCTATGTGCGCATTTAACATTCGCTCGTACGGTGAAAGAAAACATCGTGAGGAAAACGGCTTAGACCCAAAAAGTCGACGGCGTGTGCCTGGCACAGGTGGCTGATCACCTAATTGCCTATAAGATTTACAAATGATCATAAAATAGATACATCAATCTGAGGTCCAGACTTAAAATGGTTGTAGCGCCACTAATTTATTTATTTAAATAACGATTACAATATATAGGATGAAGGTTATAAATTATGTATAAAGTACATTGACAAATACTATATACTAAGTATTCCGTGTTTTAAGTATATAGGTGAAACATGTCATTAGTCAATTCAACTACTATAAAAGCGTTTGACAAATAAATATGACAATGTCAGCGATTTAATCCTACAAAGATGTTATACAAACATACCCGATGTTTAAAATACTACAAACAAATTGCAACCAAGGTGTAAAATATTGCAATTTGCGCATTTCATTATTTGTTATTCAAAATAACAGGACACAATTATACCGCATATAAAATAACAAGATGTTTTATTATTATAGTTATTATGTTAAAACAGCACGTCATATATTATAGAATTGCTCTTAGTAAACGACTGTATAAAGAATGAACTTAGAAAACTTAAATTCTTAATACAATTGAAATGTTTAATACCTTTAACAAAATAATATTATCAAAATATTAAGATGTAAACATTTGTTTGTTTATTACGTCTTCTGAAAAAGGACAAATCTTTGTTTTTAATTTATATTAAGTTTCGTTATTTATTTCAATGTATTTTTTTAATTTATATTTATTAATTTTTTAAAATTTATTACTTAAGATGTCATGTGGAACATGGTGTAATGGTTGCAGCTCCTTACAAACATTGTGTAAAACAAAAAATTTGGCGATTAAAAAGAGTGGCGGAGAGTTTATTGCCAGTTCTTCTCTTCCGTTCTACGCCCTTGATTTGAGAACTGGCAGTAAATGTAAAATTTCATTTATGTTTATTTTTTGACGTTTATTTTAAGCAATTAATAAATAATTCTTGAATTTGAAATTTGAATTTAGCGTGCGCACACATCCCCGAGGTCGTAGGTTCGAACCCGGGCTGCGCACCAATGGACTTTCTGTTTGATTGGCCTTTTAACTTCGCTTTTACAGTAAAGATCCTCTCAAATCGACGGCTATGTCAGGCACAGAAGACTTATCACCTACTTGCCAATTAAAAATTGATTATAGAACCACAGGTTTTTTTTGTTTTGTCTCATATATACGGAATAATCAGAAGTAAAATACGCGAAACTCGCACGAAAAATGCATCAGCTTTTTAAATTTTAATTAAACTAAAACAAACTTTAAAAATATGTAAATATAAAAAGATGTATGATAATAAAAATTCTAAAATAAAAAACTTTAACGTATTAATATTGTGTTAAATAAAAAGTTTACCCAGCATTACAATTAGTATTATTTGACATTTATCAACGCTGTGGCAAATTTGCGAATAATTTTGGTAAAAAAGGTCAAGATCTTAGTTTATATAAAAACGTTACAAAAAGGAACTGTATACAAGGTTGTGACATTTAGCGAGAGATGGGCAGCCTCCCTGATCTAGTTATGTTATAACGGCGAGGATATAGTCAGAAGCGGAGCGAGAAGCGGGAAATATTTCATTTAACCTACAGAAATCGAAAGTCAAGAGTTTAGTTATAATTAATTGTAATCTCTAAGACAACTTAGTCTTATTAATTATATATACCTAAATAATGGTTGTTAACGTATATAAATAACGCATATGTAAGAATATAAGTAGTTCGATTTTATTCGTCCTGCCCGTCTGTAACTCACTTTTCGAACTAAGCGGTTTTCGCATCGGCGGTCGCTCTGAAATCAGTCGTAAAGCAGTCATTTTATGATTTGGCATTCTGAAAACAATAAACTAAAATCTCCCACCTTTTTAGAATGCCAATCATAATGCGCTTCAACTGCTGAAGGCTATGTGGGTAACACGACAGTGAATAGTTTTTTTTGGCCCTACCCACAAACTCCACTCAAATGTGATTGCCGGGCCGGCCTTTTAAGAATTGGTACGATCTTTTCTTGAAGAACCCTAAGTCGAATTGGTTCGGAAATATTTCAATGGTGGCGCACATAGTGGTGGTGGGCGCCAAAAATTGTCGCCCACCACCACTATGTCGCGGTGATACGGGTGGAATTTCGTATTCTGCCTCGATGATGAAACTCTACAGCTTTTGATCCGAACAGCTCTTCTGAACACTCCATGGTAATGGAAAGATAAACGATGGTGCGTGTTCTTTGACTACTAAACTGCACTTTGTTTAATTTCAGATTATATATTATTTGCTTTGTTCGTAGGTACTTGAGTTATTTAATAAACAAAACAAAAAACAAACTCCTATAATGGGGCATGGGACAGACCGACGTTAAATAGAAACGATTAAGCAACCCGGATTAGTAAAAAAGCGGAATTGTAAGAATAAAAAATTAAAGTAACGTGTTCACGCACTTACCCGCTCGTCATTTATAGCTCAATACGCAATAATATTTGTAAATCTAATTTATGATCGCAATCATTGTACAATTATTTGTAAGTTTATAAAAAGGTCGATACAAGAAGGATCTTTGATGTCAGGTCCGCTACCGCATTTTTTAATAATGTAAATTCAATTCGTACAACTGTTTTTATGTTTGCTATTTTTTTTAACTTAATCATCGAATGCTAGCATTATTGCCTGCAGTACTTTTTGCCGCGCTCCGCTACTTTGTGGAACCACCTGCTAGCAGATATAGGCCTCAAATAACAATACCCACTGACTTTCTTAAGTGATTAGCACTACAGAAAGTACACACAGACAATACAGCCATGCGATTCTGTAACTCACTTTTCGAACTCACACAGCGGTTTTCACAGCGGCGGTCGCGCTCAAATCAGTCGTAAAGCAGTCATTTTACGATTTGGCATTCTGATAAACGATAAACTACAAGCTCCCTCCTTATCAGAATGGCAAATCATCGCAAGGCAGTAGAGAAATAAAATAAAATCAGTAACAGTTTATTGGATTGAGTTGCGTTTAATTATCTTATTTTTAATACACAGTGCAAATTAAAATACAATATTGCCAACTAAACTCACAAGCAATAACAAAAAGTGTTTCAAAATTATTTTTATTAAATAACGCATTAATTATTATAAACAGTTACTTATAACTCGATATAAACTTTTACAAAGTTTCAGACAATACTAGTACCTACTGTCTAAGAAATCCTGTCTGTTGGTAACTTAGCGTTTTTTCGGCAAAAAAACATACCAAACTTTATTGTTGACAGTGTTAACAACATCCTGGATCATTATCTTTATAAAACACACCATCAGATATTCCATTGTTATTTAATTATTTTCCAGTAAAGCCTCGTATTATTCTTCATGTTTACATTGATTTTGTGTTCTTTTATTGTACTTACTTTGTTCTAGAATCTTTTTTTACAAGTTACATGCGTAAGACATGGCGTATGGTACAACCATATGGGTTCGTGATTGTTGTACAGTACCGCTTTTTTCTTAGCGTCTACTAGATTGTTTTTTTTAATTTTGTTCCATCCAACGCAGAACACCAACTTATTCGGTCTTGGACGGCTCTTTTGACTTCACTCCAGGTTATTCCAGCTTCTCAATCTGCTTCGTCGCCAGGTCTGTTTTGAGCGACCGCGTTTCCTTTTGTCTTGAGTATTCCCGCCGAGAGCTTGCTTGGCAAAGTGACTTGGATCCGGAGCGAGTGGGCCACGCACTTCTATTTTCGACAACTTATATTTCAAATACTTCGCAGATTTTGAATTGAAATAGTGGTTGAAAGTTATAACATAGCAACGATATGGAATAAAAATGGATATAAAATAAATCAAGAATTAATAATTCTAATTATTCCGATATATATTCAAAATATAAAGCTATTATGCAAAGAACACAACTCACAAAAACGCACATCTGTGCTTTTTATTTGACGCAGATGAAGTCGTGGGCGATAGTAGTAAATAACTTTGTATATTATGAAAATAATTTGTGACAATAACATAATGAATGGCGCGTCTTGATATGCATAACATCCAATTATGTTATGCAACTATCAATTACTACTGGTGTAATCAATTTACATTATTAATTTAATCAAATAATTTTAAACTTTTAAACACGTTTTAATAATAGTCTAGTTTAAGATGCTTTATAGAATAGAATTAATTAAATACATCTAATAAATGTGTAGAAATAAGAATGTCTAGAAATATATTATTTATTAAATTATTAAACTCAAACTCAAAATATATTTATTCATGTAGGTATACAAGTACACTTATGAATTGTCAGAAAGAAGTTAAATTAATTGTAAATTTACATTTACTACCAGTTCGCAAGTCAAAGGCGTAGAGCGGGTAAGAAGAACTGGCAAGAAACTTTCCGCCACTCTTTTTAATTGCCAAGTATTTTCATACAAATTGTTTGAACTGGAGTAAATCAATCCCAAGGATTAGGATCATTTAAGTATTCCTCAAATTTATAAAAAGCTTTATTGATTAATTTTCGTTTAACGAGGGCTTTGAATTTATTTAGTGATAACTATCTCATTAATATATGTATTAATGCTTAGATAAAATACATTAACATTTACTTGGGTTTATTAAGAGGACAAGTATAGATATCTTGTAAGTTTATTTATAACCGTGTCTAATTTAGATATTTGTACATTTGGTGAGACATGACAATCTAAAGATAATTTGAATTTTAGATAAACGCTATATTGGGGTTTTTACTCGTATGCGCAACGCACTCGTGCACTTTCATAAAAAAGACATGGTTAGTGTTATGGTCGAGCGAAAATTGTAGTGTGCAATTTTTTTGTCATTAGTTTCGTAGTGAGGTTTAGGTGTATAATTCATTATAGTATTATGTAAATTGGCTAATTTAGAATTAATTTTGTGCTTTTGGAACACAACTATTTCATGTCATTATTAAATATTCGTGTATGAATAACCATAGTAGACGCAGGCGTAGCGGTGCTTTTTATTAATTTCTTTTATTTTTAGTAAGTAAGGTAAGGTCCGTAACGTCACGAAGTGTTATGAATATAGCTATAGAAGGGATGCTGTACGTGGTAATTGTTGAATGCCAAAGGATCAAATCTAAGTTTGCACATAGACAGAAAAGTCATACCATAGGGTGTTTGATGGATTCTGTGGATGAAGGCTAGAGTGCGCTTGCTCGTACCGACCTAAGGGAGGATCCTTAACCAGTGTAGCCACTGACTGGCCGGCCCCAAAGCCCCACTAGCTAGCTTGTCAAGAAATTGTCGCGATTCAGTGTATGACGTCATCGTAGCATTGTAGTCTCTTATTGTTGATGTAGGCTTGGTTAAAAGCAAATAGCTCACAAGTTCATTCCTTCGAAACAAGGGTAAAGTATGGCCGATAATTGAATTTAGAACATCCAACATTTGGAATACAGTGCCACAATTATTTGCGCAAATTGAAAGATTTCAAAGCAAACAAAACCATACCATGTATACTTCGTTACATCAATAGAATATTCTATAATTTCGCATTGATGTTAAGAAATAATATAATAGATAATATGCAAGCCCATATTAGTATTTTAGGCTGACAGGTGTAATTACAGCTCACTTACGTAACGAAATTGAACTGGTGACCTAGAAGTTACGGGCAGAAGTTACAAACATTCACTTCGATACCTTATCGACACTATTAGAATAGATAATAGGTGAAATGTAGGCCTAATTTAGCTTATACAATCAAGAAAAATCATTATTGACGCAGTCGTTATTGCATAAAAAAGTTTGTTTCGACTAGAATCGAACCCCAGTACCCTGAACTATTTACCGATAGCTTACCCTTGAGGTAGTACGAACAGGGTACAATTATCTACAGTCCCCACCAAAATAGGTAAAATGTGCTTAGCGTCATTTCATTTATAATACGTATATATAATACTTTTCTATATTAAAAAGCAAGATTATTACTACCGCACTATAATAGCATAACTGTTGTAAACATAAAAAAGGGTAGCACTGCTGCAACCTCAAATGACGACTAATGTTACCCTCAGATTCAGAGATTCACTCTCGTATTTAATTTTTTTTGCAAACAGGAGGGTTAGAGGCACACCTGATGTTAAATGATACCGCCGCCCATGGACACGCCATGCCAGAGGGTTCGCCAGTGCGTCGCCAGCCTATAAAGAATTAGTACTTACACTCTTTTCTGAAAGAAACCTAAGTCGAATTGGTTCGGAAATACTTCAGTGGGCAGCTGGTTCCACATAGTGGTGGTGCGTAGCAAATCCTGCCCTCGTTCGAAACAACTCACACAGCGGGTTTTCGCATCGGCGGTCGCTCTCAAATCAGTCGTGAAGCAGTCATTTTATGAGTTGGCATTGTTGAAAAAAAAAAACCAACAACTCCCACCTTTTAAGAACGCGGAAACCGCTGAGTGAGTTCGAAAAGTGAGTTAGAATCGCAGCGCTGCTTTAAAAACGCAAGGCTGATCCGGGGGCCCCCCCGGCCTTTTTAAAAACGCTCAGTTGTGGAACGACGGACGTCGAGGTGATACGGGTGGAGGTCCGATGATGAAACTTAGCATGTCGACTCGTATGTCAAAAACGTATTAATTTTTGACGTACGTAATAGATTGTTTTGCCTCGTTTTTTAATATAAGCCTTATAAAACGAAGAATATATAACAAACAATATATCGAACCAAAGGTTACAAACTTTAGTTGTGAAAGTAAGCTCTAAGCTGGCTTTGGTTTAAAGGAATTTGCTTAGTAATCATGACTTATGAGCCAGGAAAGATGTAATTAGATACATATAACGAAATTTGTCATAAGCTGTGCAATTCACACGTTTTCTCGCGTTCATCACTCACATTCTGATAGTGTGTTTTGACTTGTCATGACATTACATATAACTATTTAAGAATCATATTCAGGCAATATAGCTTAAGTAAGGTTGACCATTTAAACATGTTGTATAAACCTTAATTAGTTATTAAGCGATTTCCTTATAGGTATCGTATTAAAGCAAAGTGCATTTTTTAATAAGGAGGTAAATTAAAGTACAGAAATGTATATTTTTATATGAATGTGTGTTGTCAAAGTATGAAAACATATAATATATTATTAATCTTATTATTTCAAACTTATTTATGTATTGTAGATTTCATATATCAAGATAATTTATAAAAATATTTAAAGATTCAGTAACGTACGTAGTTAACCTAAATTTTTAAAGTTCGAATTGGAAAACAATAGTAGGTAAAAAATTGTGTTAAATAGTACCATCTAGTGGCGAATTTCTAAACATATAAAGTAAAATAGAATTTTGGTATAATTATGATAAAAACGCCATCTAGCAAATATAATTGAAACTAACAAAGCAACTTAGAACCGTTTCTCGATAGACTATTAAAATAAGTTAGTGTCATATTTTTTTCAAATAACGTCATCTAGCTGTGGATTTTGAAACTGACAAAACTGCCTTAAGCTTGATTCAGTGTTGTATTTAAATATTTAAGTTCTATCGTTAAAAATCTGTTTCAGAAGTAAAGCTGCACAGTATTGCTGGTAGATGGCAGTGTAAACACATTTAGACTATTGTTATATTTTTAAAAAGTAAACTCATTCTTGTAGTCTTGATATAACTTCCAGGGTAAGTACATTAAAAATATTAAAGATTTTATTGCACAAAATATTAAAAATATGGTGAAATGGTGCGAAAAAGTGGACTGTATGCGGTTGAAATGGGAAGATCAAGGCAGATCATAGGAAACAAGGAACAAATTATAGTTTGGAATAGTAGCCGCTAATCTATATTCTAAAATCTAACCAGGTTATTTAGACTAACGAACTGCATCACTACATGTTTGGTTACACCAAGGTGCAAATTTTCTAAGGGATTATTGTCGACATCGACATCGAAAGTGGAACTCTAACTCAATCTACGGCTGAGCTAGCTGCAGGTCTTGGAGTTAGTGTTCAAACTAGGGATGCTCGATGATCATCGATGTTGAAAGCAAAAACATCGATGTTAATATACGAAAAATATCGTAACATCGATGTTAACTGAATCGAACATCGATGTTAACTCACGGCCTCCCGCACGACCAATGCAACATACGAAACAAATTATGTCTCCTATGAACGCATCCACAAATCAGGTCTATTAAAATTTTGAATGCGTATTCATTACTTGCGCCTAGGTCCCATGTTCCCTTCGTTCGTTCTTCGTAGTCTCGCTCGCTCTTTCTCTCTCACACTTCCTCACTACTCTTTATCAACACAGAAATATATTAAAAGGTTCTTCTTTATCAAAATTACTTTTCATTCAGTCAGTTGATAAAAAATATCGGAATATGTAATAATTCTGTTTCTTGATAAATTTCGAACCATTTCACTGTATTTTATTTTTTTGTCAATAAATTATTGATGCAAAAATCATCGATCGATCGAACATGGATATTCAGTTTTCGATAAATATCGAACATCGATGTTGGGCTTTCGATTATGACACCGATGTCAATACGATGTTTTTCTAACATAGATCATGCCTAGTTCAAACCACATTGAAACACTTGCGTCAAATGAGAATAACGTTATATAGAAGTGGGTGCCACATGAACTAAGCGACCTTAAGCGTGGAATTATGAATAGGCAGTACTACTGATTCGGTATAGAAACGAGGGAATTCTAAATTGAATTTTTACTTGCTCTGAGTATAAGATCTTTAAATACCTGTTTAAGGTACTTCAGTAAAACTGTTTGTTAAATGTGCACATTTTATATGGAAAATAAATTCACCATTTATTATGAAAGTAAAGTTCGAGTTTCATTACTAAACCGATTTCAAGTATAATTAGTAGCTAAAGCTAAATAAACTGTTATAATTAACGAACTACAAATTTAAAAGTTCTTTCGTCAAAAGCTTATTAAGTGAGGGGTTTAAGTTAAAAGCGTCGAAGAAAACATATATATAACATAAGTATATAATGATTTATATTCGATTGAAAATAATTTTGAATATATTGATATTTATTTTTAATCATGATGAAACTTATTTTGGCTTATTATACACATCGAGAGACATATTAGATTCAAATGCTAATCTAAGTTGCTATTTTTTTTTATAGAACAGGGGGCAAACGGGCAGGAGGCTCACCTGATGTTAAGTGATATCGCCGCCCATGGAGTGTCCATGGCGAGTGTCAATCTCAATGCCAGAGGGCTCGTGAGTGCGTTGCCAGCCTTTTAAGAATTGGTATGCCCTTTTTTTGAAGTCGAATTGGTTCGAAAATATTTCAGTGGGCAACTAGTTCCACATAGTGGTGGTGCGCGGCAAAAACTGCCTTAAAAAACGCTCAGTTGTGGAGAGACAAGGTAATACGGGTGGAATTTCATATTCTGCCTCGACTTGAACTAAATAAAATAAAATGAAACTCAGCTGCAGGTATTAATCCAAACAACTCCTCTGAACACTTTCCGTGGTAAATGCGGTAGAAGATGCAGAGTGACCTCACATCTACGCATCGCCAAGGGAAAGCCTCTCGAAAAGGGACTGTTCGTCGACGATTTGAACCGCTCTTCGTTGAATACGGTCAAGTAGAAGGAGCTGGTACTAGGGAGCTCCCACCCAGTGGTGAGAACAGTATTCCATGTAGGTTAGCTTTTCCCTCCAAATGACCGCGAAACTGAAATATCAATTCAAAGCGTGTTTCTTGAATGACAGCCATCGCAACTTTGCACTTGCGCGCGGGGTCATCTTCGTGAAACAAAATAACTTTCCATACCGGCGAATAGAATCGCCTTAAATTTATTTGAAGTTGGAGATGACGGTCTCTTCTAAGTCATGGACTGTTTCCGGATCATAATGGTGAAGCCATGATTCATTTGATTGGGCGTATATATTTTTTCTTTTCAAGGAGAATGTTTCGCATATATGATTTTTGTGATTATTTTTCCGACCCAAAGATCGACCAATAGAATTGCACCATTCGACGTCACGTGGTACAACCTACATGGTATTATACTGATAATTTTTTGAAAATTTTCTCTGGTAGTTGCTTCAAGAAAAGTATTAAGTAGTTGTTTTATTCATTATGAAATTCTTATTTGTTAACTGTACATTTCGTCTCATGGTGCAATTCTATTGGCCGACATTTGGGTCGGAAAAATAATCCCCCGAATACCACACGAGCTTCAAAATTATCTGGCATTTCCCGCCGGATAATCTGATCCCGCCGATCTGGAAATACCCGATAATTTTGAAGCTCTTGTGGTATTATAAGTGAAAAAATTTGGTGCGTAAACAAAACTGAAACTTTTCACACAATAATTTGACATACTTTGTAGAGCTACTGAGAAAAACTTTTATAACTTAAACCTTTATCAAACATAATCACTGCCAAATAGTAATGTCAAGGTCAATGATGATTTGTTACGCAACTAATTGGGTACTAAGTTTTGTAACAACAATTAAAAGCTTCACGTTTGATATGATTCCATTTTTTTAGTTTTGCGTTCACACGACACGACCTCTGTGTTGGTAATCAACGCTAGTTATATGTAATATTTAATTTAGGATTTAATGACTAGGTTATAAAGCAGTTGGTTAATTAATAGAATATTATTACTGTGCAATTGATGGCGCTGGCGGATCACTACCCGATGCTCATTTGTTTCTAGACGATGTCCCGTAATTCGTGTACGTTTCGTACCCTATTCACATTTCAAACGTTTTTTTTGAAGATCAATTATGAACTTTTATTTGTATGCAAAATTCTCTGAGAAATGTGGAATAAAACTGTGGAGTTTAAATGTAGCCTGTTTTATAGATTTATGTCAACATTATTAAATAAAATTGTAAAATAAATAAATAATACTTCTAAATTAAAATTTATAACAGACCTCTCTATCGAATTCTTCGCGATTATAACGGATTAAACAGTACTGGATATTTTCAGTAGTGGGCTGATCCATTCTAAAGAAAGCATTGTTAAGTGCCTATCTCGTACCTAATCCACTGTTTTGTTAGTAATTTTGTTTTTCTCCTTAACAAAAAATTCTGGCATTTTATTACTGTATTTCATTTTTTGTACATGTTTACCTAAATTGTCATACATTTTAGATAAAAGAGTTTGTAAAATATACTTAATAAATAAATAATAAAACAGCTTAGTGTTATACTGTGTGACTGATTTTGGTAATTGGTTATTAGTTAGAATGTGTTTTTAGATATTAGTTTAGTATTGCTTAATTTAAGTGTTACATGTAATTTTCTGGTTTTTTTTGTTAATTATTTATGCACTTCTCGTAATTAGGTTAGTAGGTTTTTTTATTTTTCCATACTAGGCTTGCCTGGCAGAAATCGCTTGTTTGCTATAAGGTCCATTGCCTAATAACATATGTAACCTCTTTTCCATAATATAAAAATGTTTTTATAGGTAAAGAAAGTTTTAAAGATGTTTGCATTAAGAAATCTTTTATCGACTTAATTTAACAATTCTTCTCAATTAATTTTTATAAGCGATAAAAATTGGAGTACAAATAAACGTAGAAAAGAGAAAGTTAGTAAGTCCTTTTAATTCCGATTTTCATAAAAGATAGACCTATTTAACAAATTTTCATAATAATTAATTAATTATGGATATGTGGAGGAAGACGAAAACTTTGTACGTCGCTACGCTTCGCAAGACTTCAGCACCAAATATTGAAGAAGTCAATATTAATTTTAATAATGTTTAACATTGTAAATCGTGATTTTATTATCGTGCATTGTTTAAACTTGGAAAAATTATTTGGGAGCCGGAACAGAAGCAATTTATTCAGCAGTTTCTTATTTTAGCGGAACAGGCTATATTGTAATTTGGCTTGTTATTTCCGGATATAATTTTACGCATTCTTTAAAAAAAACAATGTTTATACGACAAAGATTACTTTATATTGATTTTTAACAGATTTATTTTATAATGCAGCATTTATTGAGTTCTAGGAATATTGGAGAATTATTATTTGGTTTAAAAATGTATCATGATGGGCAGGTCTGGATCTAGTGATGGGTTTGGGGCCCACCTAAGCCATATAGGCCCTAAATGTAATTTTCGCAATTTTAAGTTATTTTTTTTGGATAAAACTACACTATTTTAACTAGACTGTTTCTCTTCATCACAGCGTAAACACAATAACTACTGTACTGATTTAAATAAATCAGCGACGCTACAACCTTTTTAGGACTGGGCCTCAGATTTCTGTATCTGTTTCATGATATATAGGGAAGTAGGTGATCAGCCTCCTGCCCTTGACAAACGCAGTCGACTTTTTGACTCTGAGGCAAGCCGGTTTCCTGACGATGTAATCCTTCACCGTTCGATCGAATGTTAAATGCGCACATAGAAATAACAGTCCATTGGTGCACAGTTGGGAATCGAACGCGAGTCGCACGCTGAAGCCACTAGGCCAACATTGCTTGTGTACTGATTTTTACGTTAACTGGTATAAAAGGACTATAAGAGCACAGACCGCAGCTGGAAAAATTCTACGAATTATCTAATATGTCACTAAGATGAATAACACTAGAGGTGACGCGGGTCCAGACAGTCCGACTTGCTCATAAAGATATGGATATTTCCGGAGTAGTCTTTGCCCGGGCCCGTTGGGAATAGCCAAGCCCACAAGGCTTAGCTTAAGTTAGAGTGTCATAGAGAGAATAGACACTCCCCTGAACTTTAGTTTCTCGGCCACCAACCTTCTTGATTTACATAACGAGGTTTCGAGTGGTTTTCAGCAATCGTGGTAAGTGAGAGAATGCCACATCAATATGACAGATATCAATTTTTTATTGTTATTAGTCTACTGAAATTTCGCCGTAATGTTGGTATTTGCAATATTCTGCTGGATTTGTATAATAACGATAAAATAAAAACGCAATTTCTGCCGCAATTAACAAACATTGATTGATCTCGAAACGCTTTCACAAAACACCACATCATAATCAGTCCATTCATTTAGGAGCTACGAAGTCATAGCCAACCAAACAGATACAAAGTCCCACCCTTTTAACTAAATTTAAATTTCGTGTACCCACTAAATACCCCAGGCATCCCATCATTTCATATTTCCTTCCTTTTAGAAAAACGCGTTTTGGCCAAAACTCACCGGATTGAGCATTCTGATAAACGAGCTAAGTCTGGATATCCACAGTTCGAAATTAATTTTCCTTTAATTTTTTATAATGTATGAATTTTTATTTTTTCCTTGTTTGATATGTTTGCCTATAAGTGCTTGTCACATTGCGTGCGTGTTGTGTATTTAATTTTTCCTTTGTACCAATGCCCGAGTATAACGAGCGTTAGCAAGATTTTGTAAATAAATAAATACACAGACACGAATACGCGTCGGTATAACACCCCCTTTTTGTGTCGGGAGTAAAAAATTTAAAAAGGATGATTTATTTGAATATCTAGTACTCGTATTACTATTAAAGGGCCCCGGATCTGAACTTCTATTCATGCTAGTTCCGGCCAGTCGCAGAAATTATTCGATAATTGACACGCATTCATCTAGTTTAACTCACTTTGTATATTAATTCTTATTTTAAACGTATAAGGTCCATTTTTGATCATCCATAGAGCATAAATGTCCTTGAAAACTGTCACGTCGTGAACTCTAAAGTTTATGGTAAGTAATTTAAGTAAAAGGATTTGGTTGCCCAACGTGAGCGGTTCTTATCGTAATAAATGTATCGTCTGGGATAGCCCAATTATGTGTAATTGGTATTTAAACTAAATAAGTTATATTAGGCTCTCCTTGGATACAGAGGCCAGTGCAGGGCGAATGGAAAATGGAGGAGGCCCACGTCCAGAAATGGACCAAATAAAGAGACTGATGATGATGATTAAGCTCTCCTTAAATCTAAAAAACACTGACTATTGATTACAATCCCACTATAGGTGTATTTTTGTTTTGTTTACTAATCCATACTAACATAGTTACTAACTCTAACTAAAACTACATATAATCTGAAATAAAGAAGTTATTATTACATATCATATATATTATGACAATGTAGTTAAATGTTAAACGAAATAAATTATTGTATATTAAAAGACATAGCTCCTTGCAGTACTTGAACAAACCTTTATTTGCTTAAGAATAATCAAAAAAATACTAAATACCTAGTATTTTTATTTTATGTAAATTTTTTGCTATCATTTATGCTTACCAAAATTGTCATATATTTTAGAAAAGATAGCTTGTAACAGATATTATTACAGTAATAAACATATAACTTAAGAATAACCGTCATGTCTATTTGAGCATTTGTATTTGGAGTATTGAATTGGTGTTTCAATGTCCAGTTTAGGCTGGGAATAAGTTCAATAAATATTTATTAGATTCATAGACATGTCATAGACAGTCATAGACATGACGTATTTTACTGTTTAATAATATTGCAGTACACGCAGAAACGTGTATTTATATGATATAGAACATTTTAGTGCAAAGCTTTTTACAACAACTGTAATGTGCCAATTATAGCTAATCAGAGAGTTTGGCTACTGTTCCAAAACTTTTATCATTTTCTAATACACTTACACATTAATATAAAAATAGCGTGTAAATAGTAGTTATGCTTGGTTGATGCAGTGTTAGCCGAGTGGTTTCAGGATGAGATTCTCATCCCTATGGTCGTAGGTTCGAGCCCCGGCTGTGCACCAATGGATTTTGTATGTGCATTCATCATTTGGCTTAACTAGTCTATTAAAAAAAAATATTCACGAAATCTGAGGCCCAGACCCAAATGGTTGTAGCGCCAGTGGGTTTTTAAAATTTTTACCTAGTAATTCTAACGACACTTGGATCAGCGATAAAAAGCGCATCTCGGCATTTGCGTGTTAGCAAAATAATTCCAGCTCTATTTTAACCCACATTTGTAGAACAAACTAAGTTAGATTTAGATAACCATGAAATGGTATTGCAAGCCCAGATAAATCTATTTATCTATCTAAATCTAAAATTACCAAATAGTCTTTACTCTATACCATGACATACAAATCATGTAATAGTATTTAGTACTGTATATCATTTGCGCCACAATTACAACGAATCCACAGAAGCAATCAATGTCTTCATTAAAGATTTCATTCAATGCATTAAATACTTTAATTGCTTTTAAACCTCCCAATGTCAATATTTTAAAACTATTACATTGGAATGTGAGCTTCTTAAACCCGTGTCCTTGCTCAATATGGAATTATAGTATCTATTTCAACGCGCATAAGATGAAGGGAATATCACGCGCATGTACGATTACTGCTTTAGTATAAATTGGCGGCAGATGAACACAGCATTACATTTCTCTACAATCTTCCCTTGAAGAAGCATCATGAAATACGTTAGTAAAAGTTTGTTCTAATTTGTGATTGTTTTAAAGAGTTTTTTGTGCTGTTTCAGTGGTTACAATTGTGTTTTACTGCGGTTTGATTGTCACAAGAAAAAGACTTTATAAGTCTTTTTCTTTTGTATCTGAGGTGGCAATGCATTTGCGTAAGCCCCCGAAAGTTGCGGGGGTATGTGGGACACCCACACCAGAATCTCTGCTATTTAGAGACTGGGTAGCAATACTCTCTAAAACCACCTCGGGTAGTTCCAAGGGCGCGTTACAGAGGCTCCGGTGCTCCTCTCGCATTCTACCGGGGCCTCAACGAAACCATATAAAGCCCTAGGTTCAATAACTGATTATCAGATCCTTGAAGGTTCCTTATAAGTATAATTTCTTAAATGTACGCGTGGTTTTTTGCTCAAAACAACAATTTGATTATATTTATAAAGGAATAGAATTGGAATATTTAGTGGTAGATATAAGAAAACAATAAAATGTTTTTGTATTGCCGGTGTCACTATAAAGCTTAATTGAACTCGATTTAGTAGCTGGCTTGTTAAATTGTAGTTTATTATCTAGAAAAGTTATGTAGGTATGTATCTAACGTTAAATTTGAATAAGTATTAGGCACAAAATAGTTAAGAAAAACACTTAAATTTAGCAAATATTGTATTATTGTAGGAAAGCAGCTAATAATTTCTGATACCGAGTATCAGCAGGTTGCATCTGTTGCAGCTGCATCACGAAATCAACCTTCACAAATGGCGCGACATTAAAATTGTTTTCTTAATATTTTTCTAAGACAAAATGTGTGACATATCAAGGATTTGAAGTAGTTGATCACAAATTTTATCGAGAGTCAGAAGAAACTGTATATATTTATTTTGCCGTAGTTCTTACAACTGTAGGTATAGGTCAATCGAGTGCCTTTTAGGGTTTATAAAATTATAATAGTGGGTTGAGATTTTTCAAAATATTTGGTATCCTTTTTGCGTTGCTCTTGCCGACTTATTTTCACAACCGGAACACCATAAATAAACATAATTATGTACAATCGCTGATATTATAAGTAAATTTTATTTATTTATACTTCATTGCCGTAATACACATAATTATACATATAGAAAAAAAACAAAAAGTAAGTAGGTAACATATGTTATTAGGCAACGGGCGGCCTTATCGCTAACAAGCGATTTCTTCCAGGCAACCCTAAAATGGAACTATAAAAAAAAGAAACACCTACAGAGGGTAAAGTACAAGAGATGCATAATTAATTAACAAAAAGATACTAAAAGTAACATGCAACTATAACTAAAATTAAATAAAATAAAATCTAAAGAAAAGGTACAAATAATAGTATGTATAAACAGACACGTAAAAGCTCAGCCTAAGGTTAATTGACACACAATTAATATATAAAAGTAGTAGCTAATCACGAGGCAGAAAAAAGATGATCAAAATTTATATTAGTTATGGGTGATTTGAGTTACATTTATATATTCGCCAAGAGAAGCAGAACAGATCTTCTGTACAAAACAAAATATTATTTTTAAAAAAGCTCAAAGTTCTATCAAAGCTTTCGATCTAATTTGTCCTGGCACTTAGTATATATTCAAAATTAAATATATATTATTAATTTTCAGGTCATCATTCTCACGATCACCTCCATGGCCGCGGCCGCTAAACTTGACAAGGTATACTTGCCTCCAGATGTCGCGTCAGCAGATGGTGCGCTTGCTGGTCTCCAAGCGCCATTTGAAACGCGAGGTCAAGCCCAAAACTACCCTAACCAAGTCCAGAACTTCGCTCAGAATGCTCAAGCCCAAAGCTTCGCTCAGAATGTTCAAAGCCAAAATGTAGGAGGTCAGGCTGAAATTTTAAGATTTGAAAATGAAATGAATGAAGAAGGATTCCACTACGCATACGAAACCAGTGATGGAACGAAAGCTGAACAAAATGGTAAGTTTTTTTAAATAAACGACTATTTTGTGGAACATATACTAAAAGATAAGCGAACCTAAATAATTATTTATTTGTAAAAAAATTATAAAATTATTTTGATGTTTCGCGTGCTTTATACAAAATACTAAATAGATCTTATATTCTAAATATAACATATACTTTGAGTTTTTATCAAACCCACTATCACCTATTGTTATAATAATAAGATGTGATTTTTTTCTTTAAAGACAGCACTTCTATATATCCGGCAGTATGGCTTGTTTAAATTAACCTTTCCCATTACTAAATTTTAAGCGTTGAAATCTACTTTCAAAATATCACAATCAAAAAGCCGATAGAAATCTCTAAAAACATATTAACAAATTTCAATACACCTTATTTACATTTCAACACGATTCTCTCAATAAATATACGTATTTATTGATTGCATAAAATTTGTCTCAATAAGAGCACTCCAAGGGGTTACGCTATGAACCACATGTCAATCAAACGGTAATTTAATATGACATAATGTTGTTGTGAGTTGCCTCTTTCGTCATGGTTACGTGGTGAAGTGATTTATTGGTGCATCTTCATTCTACGAAACGCGTATAGACTTGTGCTTTTGTTTTTAAATTGTAGGGCTTACTTTTCATACTGGCTCTCCCCCTTATACATTCCATTTACACAATTTGACAGAAAGAGACGAAAAGTATTTTAGTTAAGAGTTCAGTCTACATTAAGATTTTTATGGAGAGGTTGTTCAATATTTAGCTTCATTCAGCTTTTTGATAATAGTAATAAATCATTAATTAGAAAAAAAGAAAGGGGTACATTTAGATCGATCTATTATAAAAATCCGCACAAAATAATGTCTTATTCATTTTCATTAAGTCATAATATTATATTAAATAAGAACAACAAAACAATGTCATAATAATAAGTTAAGCGATAAAACGTTGTGAGTTAAAACGGAACCTATCCACGAGGACTACCTCACTATAGCGCATTGCCCGGAGGTCTTAAGTTTGATTCATGACGAAACAATACGGATTGATAGGCTCTGAAATTTTTATTTAAATAAGATTCGATGTCGCTGACATACATATATCTACCGGATGCCCAATGCTTGGAACTTCAAGCAAGAAGAAACTGACTTCTAAAATATTTTTACCAAACGCTGTGGTTTTTTTAGGACGAGTCTTGCCAGGATCAACTCCCGAAGAAGGCTCCATCCAGGTGTCCGGCTCCTACTCCTACATCGGTGACGATGGTCAAACCTACTCCGTCTCATACATTGCTGATGAGAACGGCTTCCAACCCAGTGGGGACCATCTGCCAACACCACCACCAATTCCTGAAGCCATCTTGAAAAGCCTACAACTCACGGATCGCGAAGGTACTCAGTTAAACTATATATGAAGCTTATATATTCTATAGTTCCTTGCAACAATACAGAAGAAGAGATGGTAGTACATTATCTGTCCAAAGTATGGCTATGAAAGGTACACCGAACAAATTATAGACATAATTATAACAGAAACACAGTGCATAGGCGCTAATTAAAGATTTAAGTTGGCGTTTGGATAGTACTAGTGACTCCAGATCTGGTGCTTTCCTCGCTCGATGAATAAGTATCGCAATACAGCGAGGAAATGCTGCCAGCGTTGAAGGTTTACCGGGACCATTATTAAATTTAATTTAATATTCTATTTATCAATTTTTAAATATTATTATTACTGTATATTTGTGTGTTGCGAATAAATTATTAATTGCCTTTTAACGGCATACAAAAAGTTATCAGAAATAATAAGTACAGTATCAGTAGTTACAAAGACTATTTAGTATATACACATACGTTACTTAATACCTCCGACGACAATATAACCAAAGAAAATATATATAAAAAATCATTATATCTTAATATATATAAATCTCATGTCACAATGTTTGTCCTCAATGGACTCCTAAACTACCGAACCGATATCAATCAAATTTGCACACCATGTGCAGTTCGATCCAACTTGAGAGATAGGATAGTTTAAATCTCAAATTTAGTCGCAATTTTAATTTGTGAAAAATTTGTTTGATACATTCTAAAGATGGCGCTGTGTTAAGATTATCAACGTTTCACAAAGCTGTCTCTACTCAAATTATAGTTTCGCTTGAATAGTTTACTACTATGATATAACAAAAATCTTAGCCAGAGCAACGCTTGAGCCGAGTCTACTAGTATTTTATAAAGATTTCGATTACTGCCGATATATTTAAGGACCCTTACTCCAACTCTCAATTCAAAATGTCTTTAATATTATTTGATAGCTCTAAAGTCTATATTTTGTGTTTCTATCTGTAGAACTTTAACTAGACATAACGATGTAATAAATAGCTAAACGAAACGATTCAAAAATGGTTTTCAAAGTCGTGTTAGCTTTTATATAGCAAAAGATATTTTGGCTTATTTTATATGCTAGTGTTAAATACAGACACGACTTTCTCTATCACGACCTCAGGGATGTATGTCGCACGTTCCTTGATTTTCTTAAGACCTAAAGGATCCTCGACCAGTCTAATATAGACCAGACTCCATGGTCTCCGGGCGAAGATCGAGAAGTTGTATATACCCTTAGGAGTATTACTTTGTGTGCGTTATTCAGGGTATAAAGACCATCGCCACATCGTAGTGATTTGTAGGCATATAATGATCCATATACTGCATAATGATACATAATATAATAATATATTCGTTTGTAAGGTTATCTGTTCTTGTACATAAATCCGTAATATACGTAATATTACTTATTACTGGAACTACTTGAAATTAATAAGTGTTTATATATTTTAACAGGTAAATACAGCAGTCAAAAAAGCAGTTACGACGCGGATGCCGGCTACTAAATTAACTATCCTAGAACTGACTAAAATAGCTCATACAAACATGTTTAAAAATAAACATCACATTTGCGCTTCGATTATTTGCGAGTGTGTTTCCCCCAGGCGTTTAATATAAACTAGTTTATGCTTAATACCACAGAATTGATTTTATTTAATTTCTATATGTACCTGTGAACTTTTAATAGAACATAAACAACCTTATGAACATAGAGTTACGTTATTTTTCATGTTTTCTTCATATTAAAGAAATAGTAACCATGGTAACCGACATGGTTTTCAGCCATGGTTAATGGCATAGAATGTTAGATATAATTTTATAATAAGCGCAATGTTGTCTTTTATCTTTATTCTACGAAAGTTATGTAAATTATCTAAAAAATCCACCTACGATTGTGTTGTCTGGACTATGGCCAGTATGTTATACAATAAAGTGTAAATAATTTTTATATGTTTTATTCCTCCTTACGTTCGAATTTAAATTATGAAGATAAGAAAAATTCCAAAATTATATTATGATTTGTTCTACAACATTATGTTAAGGATATAATACATTAATTTAATACAGGAAATACTAGCATCTAATGTATTAATTGTATGAATATTTGAAGCATTTATTCAAACCGTTAATTTGTCAAAATACTGGTATGTTTAATGTTATAAAATATACAGAATTTATGAAATATTTATCCGTATATGAAATATATTTTTTATACATATATATATATATATATATATATAATATTAATACCTATTTTCCTTTTTCTTGGACACAAATAGAATTTTAAATTCAAAAGAAAATAATATTTAAAATATTCCATTGACAGTTCAAATTGAATAATAACAGACTAGAAAGACAAGTCAACAACTGTCGGGTGAGCTAGAATATTAAAGGCATTGAACGCAATTTATTGACGGACACAAGTTTACTATTAAGTGATTCAAGTATGACGTCAGGAATATATTCCTTGTAATATGTAGGCGGTAAAACTTTAATTAAAGTGTATTATTGTAACGAATTCGCTATGCTCCGACTTCATCTATCATCATAACTCGTGACGAACAAAATAATATTAATTAATATAATATACGTGATGCTTTTAACGTTATGACTAAAGTCCATCGAGACTTCGGGCAGAATACGTTTTTTTTATATTATTTTTATAACCCTACAGTAGCCTATCAGGTACGCGATCAGGCAAATCTGTGTCTAGCTTAGGCAGCAGGGGAATGTAAAAGTCTCCCCTTTCAAAAAAGAGACTGTATTTACTTAAAAGTTAAAAGGCTTGGAGTCTCCCTCCGGGTCTCTATGGGCGAGTCGGAGCCTACTGGCCGGCGAGACCCGCACAGGGACAGAAGTATGGAAATCATAAATAAAAGTTTGTACACTAAAGTTTAGCTATTGATCAGCGAGTCGCGCTCACCGGTTGCTCCTCATCAGATGATTAGGCGCCGGTTTTTGCGAAGGTTTGAGAATCAGTTAGTTACAAAATTAAAAAAGAAACAACAACGGAAAACATGAAAAACTTACATGTACTACTGGCGCTAAGAAAAGTCATAGGGTCAAATCACAACAAAACCATATCAAAATTTTGAAACACCTATAGCGATTTTTAAAAAAGCTATTTTCTATGCGCTTATTTCAGGTGGGCCGCCCTATCATTTGCACCGTTTAAAAGTACGATCAGAGTGGCTTATATTGAGAAATAAATTAAATTTAAATGTCGAAAAGGCACAAGCCGAATTGTGTCCTTCGGTAGTATATATAGTATTGTATTTATTTGAATTAGGAACTGATATGATGAGACCTATGTCTGGGTGTGTGGGATGATGATAATATTTTTGTGTTTAATTTTTAATACACTAAGCTATTTCCGGTCAAAGAGCAAACAACCCAGATAAAGAATACAGGAGCCATATTGTTTTACACTGATTGAAGCTGTTAATTTTTTTTCAGACAAAGAGTTCCCATCGGCTCAAAGATACTTTGTTGATAGATTCTTTGTACATTTCCATCAACATTGGTACAGGATCGTAGAGCAGAAGATATGACTAGGGTTTTAGGGATTATAATAAGACAAGAACAGCATTAATACTAATGTTACAGGCTCAACTGATAGTAATATCGCCGTCCGTTGACACTTGGCCAAAAGGCTGTTGCCGGCTTGGTACGCTTTCAAGTTGTTTAATCTTTAGGTAAAGTTCTTCAAACTTTACTCAGACCATGCCACGATTGGCAGACCGACCTTGACACACGCATGTGATATGAAATCTAATATGTATATTACATTCTCGTTCGTTCCCATACTCCTCCGAAACGGCTCGACCGATTCTTATGAATTTTTTATGCATATTCAGTAAGTCTGAGAATCGGCTACTATCTAAATAACCTATTTCAAACCCTAAGTATTAAGGGGTGTCTACCCCAAAATTTTATTTTTTATTTTTTAGTAATTTTTTTTTGTTTTTCTTTTTATGATACAGCATACAAAAATACATACAATAGATATTGTATGTATTTTCTATTTTCACCCCTCTACGATCAACCCCTATTTTTTATTTGTTAATTTTAATCTTATGACTTGAACTCTGAGGTTTAAATAGAGAAAAATTCACAGAAAAACCTAAAAAGTTTTCATTCCAGAAAACCGAACTGTCTCTGGAGTAGCATAGCAAAATGTTCCATGTTGGTATGTACTAAAAAGGTGGGTTAGGTAAAATCACATTAAGGAGAAACGAAGTTCGCGGGGGCAGCTAGTAATACTATTATAATGAAATACTGAAGAAATTAGTGATACACTTCCGGCAATTCTTATTTTAATTTTACGCATTATCACGCGTTATTTTGAGAGACGAACTTGATTAGTTTTCTTGTAGTTTCTTATAAATGTAACACAGTGTAATTGCAATTTAAACTAGATCAAACAAAATGTATCATCAAATTGAGTGTATCATTGATTTACCGTTCAACATCATTAGATAGTGTGTTTTAGGCGTTCTACAAAAAGCGTTTTAACGCCTTCTAAATCACATTAAACGAGAGACCGACAATGACAAGAAATAAATGTAAACGAATAATAATAATTATTAGGGTTACATAATAAGTTACAACTTACAATGCTTAGTATTTGGTTTCCATTCGTGTCTCGGCAGTGACATAGCGTTTTTCCATAGCTTTTTGATTTTATAAAATATCTATGTTTTCACATTGAAGTTGAAATATTGATAGTCCAAATTACACCTGGAGATACGATTATTTTGTGTCTACAACCACCTTTATTTCGTCTACTCTTTGCACTGTAAATTTATACTGATGAAAAACAATGATATTTTCGAAAAAAAACTAAACCTTCTATTACGCTTGTCCGTTATTTAATTTGAAAATGTTAATATTTGTCTAAATAATAGTACAACATACTTATTAAATTGTATTGATATTTCTATAATTAATGTTGGTTTTCATAAAAACCCTTATAATTAGGTTCTGTTACCCAAGATTTTAATATTAACTTAAATATTTCCATACGGGTTATTGATCTCCTATTTATTTATAGAATGTAAACCAAAGTGGGTTTTATAAAAATCTGTAAACGGAATTACCGGGATATATTATCCTTAAACGCGTCAATACCACACATAACCGCCGATATAATTAGTCCTAACGTGCATTTTTTATTGCTCATGTGCACATGTGTTCATCAGTTCGAAGACGGACAGACATTTATAAAAAGATTCAATGCATCCCGCATACATCATTACACATACGACATTATTGATAGTTTGACGTGGTTAGTGAATGAGCGTAACAATTGTTCGTGTGTATTCAGCCTACAGCCGCAAAATATAGGTTTATTTGCTGCAAAATTGAAGTCTAAAATACACGCTCAGTTAGCCGGCCGATTTTAATGTGGCTATGTGCTTAGTCTGGTAAAGTTTGTATTAATTTTAGTGCGTGAACTCATTATGAACTTTTACACTGTGCTGTGTTTATTTCTAGTGAATAGTTTCGTTCTGGCTAGTGTAAGTATTTAATTTGTTGTAATAAGCTTCCATTTTTAAAATTAATTTAAATTGAGAATCAGAGAATCTGTTATAAGTTTTGACGTAAATATTTGTCCGGATTGATGGTCTAAGATCCCTCTATACAACGACCTTCACCGAGATGCTTATTTAATGAAACTTATTTTATATATAATTTAATATGTCAATAAATATAATCCATATGGGTTGCCTAGCAAATTTCAGTCAAGTATGTTTAATTAATTTAAAAAAAAATTTTTTAAACACTTCACCGGTATGATTATTAGATAAATTCTATACCAATCGAACGTATGAACCCATAGAATATGCAAACGTTAGGTTGTTTTTAATCAATTAATTATTTATGTGTATATTTTTTATGTGAATAAAGTATATATACATCTTTAGTATAAAAGAAGTTATAGTGATACATATATAATACTACCCTGATTAAAAATATTGATTGAAAAAAGTTCAAAAAATTTACTACATGAAATTATTAAAAATTTTTTTTTTTTTAATATTAATTAAACATACTCTGATGAAATTTGTAGAACCATATGGATATATTATTAATATTAAATTATATATAAAATAATTTATAAATATTTGTCTGGTTGAAATATACATTTATAATTCCATACAAAAGGAAGTTAATAAAATAAATTGTTATTAGTGTAAAGATTACAAATATAAATATAAATAAATATAAATAATCTAATATATTTGGTATTCAAACGCACTAACTTTAGTATCGATAATTCTAGGATCTTGCTTTTACAATATTATACAAATTTAATACCTAATGGAAGATATGAATAATATCATATTATATTTCAAGTATGTACCTGGGAAAGTAGAATATGCTTATCTCAGTAATAATAGTACAACATATACATATTATACTCGTATGATATGGGTTAAACACATGTCAGTATCTATTTATAAACCAAACAAGCTTCAAGCTTTCTGTGCCTTCCAATCCAAAACAATTTTTGTTTCGCCAGAGCTCGAACCTATGACTTTACACCATGTTTTCAACCACTTAAGGAAGTAGACCAAATATTAAGGAATTTATGTTAACTTTTAGCTATCTAGCTAAAAATGTAGAAGTCGAAGTAAGAAGTAGAAATTAGCTGTTGCCAAAAATCAATCTGGAACTGTTTAGGAAAAACACTTTTTGTGGTAATTAAGGTTTCCAATAAATTACCAAAAGAATTAAAAGATCTTCTGACTAGAGTTTTAAAAAGCTACTTGGTGTATTACTTTTGGAAAAAAATTACTATTCAATCAATTATTATTTGCATCACACAGTGTAGTTGATATAAATTTAATAAAGTATCATATGATGTGTACGATACAAATAATATAAGAATTGACTTTGACTAACAATGTAAAATGTAAAATTCTTTAAGACAAATTTGCTCGCCATTGTGTGTGGCAGAATATGCGAACTTACGATTGTACCATCTTACACATTTTTGTACCATATTCTTGCAATAAATAAATAATAATTATTATTAATAAATCAATTATTATTATAAATATTATAAAAGCTATTTACACAGTAGTGTACTGTACCTCTATGTACAGTACAAACAAAACACTATTGTAATATGTGAACAAGTTTTTAATTTCACTACATTTTTGATTGTTCATATATGTTTTAATTAGACGTATTTATTTCCTCTTTAGAAACCCACAGGGATTCGCAGAAATCATATAACAAGGACAAGAGAAATTATAATTCCTGTTAAGGTGCATTTAGACTTTCACCTCTCCAAGAAGATAGCAAAAGAACACGGCTTCAGGACAAGAAAAAAAATTAAAGATATCGTTCACACCATATTAAGAGAGGCCAACAAATTATTTAGACGTCCGAGTCTTAATCAAACAATAATATTGAAACTTCTAGATACAAAATTTTTACGCCGAACAAAAATGGTGGCTACAGATGAGAATGCGACAATTTATTTAAAAAATTACTGTGAGATGCAGAGTTATTATAAAAGTTTAGAAAAGAAACAATATTATTCAATATTACTGACGGGGCTCAATCTTTTTTACATTAGTAATGGGAGGAAGTTCACAAAATCAACAGGTAGGTTTTATGGCGACATTACGTGTACAATTCTACACGACCGCGACGAAAAGAAAAAAAATATACTTTTTATTTTTTGACTTAGTCTGTGCAAATCTCGGTTGTCATAGAATTAAACCGATTTTTGATAGAAGAGCATAAATTTTGCTACAAATTCACAAAATTTACTGCTAATACTACGAGTACTAATTGAGGTTTCATTACGACATTAGGTGAAGAATTCGGCGCATATATATTTTTTATTTTTTGCCTTAATCTGTGCATATCTCGGTTGTCAAATAAGCGTATCGATTTTGATAGAGGAGCATACATTTTGCTACAAATTTACTGCTAATACTACTAATTTAGGTTTCATCACGAGATTAGATGTAGAATTCGACGCATATATATTTTTTTTTATTTTGCCTTAATCTGTGCATATCTCGGTTGTCATAGAAGCGTATCGATTTTGATAGAAAAGCATACATTTTGTTACAAGTTCACAAAATCTACTGGTAGGGTTCACCGCACCGTTAGGTGTGGAGTTCGATGCATATATATTTTTTAATATTCGTCTTAGTCTGGGCATATTTCAGCTGTTCGCGAACTGATTTTTATGGAAGAGTTTGTACATTTTGTATTGCTACATTACCTAGAACTTGGTGTTAAAGTGAATAATATAATATAAAGGAAAGGAAACGTAATTCAAAGAATGGGAATGTTAAGCATTTGTTAACGAAACAAAAATCGTTAAAATAAGTAATTAACATTTCAAAACAGTTTTTTTTTTCGCCCATGGCGCAGGCTATAGTCTTTCGAAGGTTTCAAAACAGTTTTCATAGTGAAATTAGATAAAACACTATAGGGTCTTAGTATATATGGCTTTATATTAAGAATATAGTTATTTCAATTAAATATTTATGACGTATCTTTCAGCTCGAAGTTACACCAACGGTGTCTGTAATGTGAAGAAAAGCTGCGCCTTGCTTGAATGGAAACCAAAAAACATGGGATATTTATTGGCGCATGAAATAGGTCACAGGTACTTTATAATCCATCACAGCTTTATAGATGATCATTCTGAATGTTATGACTGCCTGCTTGGTTTACTGGTGGTATATCAATTCCGGCTATAAAATGTCATCGGAAATTTAAACAAAAATAATTCAATCTTTGGCCAGTAACGCACTCGCGAGCCTTCTGGTTCTGTTCATACACTAAACATCAGTTGACTCTCCTGTCCGTTTGCCTCGTTTCTAGAAAAAAAAGGTTATTTAGCGGCGTTGGACCTCCCAACCTCGGATAAACACACAACCCTCATAATTTGTGGACACTGGTGTAAGTTCTGGATCGGAGAGTACTTGTACATGCGCAGATATTTGTACTAAAACATATTCCGAGTATATGGCAAGCCTCAAGAGACTGCTGTAGAGCCTGGTTAAATTAAGCTTATGTGTGCATTAAATCTTTTCGTGACGCAATTATTACAGATAAACGCATATAAAACATTCTATCAGTAACAGTATCGGGTTTACGACATTAATTTTCGATTCTATATTTCAGTTTAGGAATGTCACACGATGGTCCCCCAAACAACGACTGTACGAAACAAGACATCATGCAGCCGAAGTACGATCCGTCAAACCATCCTAATACGTGGTCACATTGTAGTCGACTTTACTTTGAATATTTTATGAGGTATTTGCTTTTCTTTATAGATTAAATTAGAGTTAGTAACAAAAATTCAAACAAATCTTCGTACAAACTGAAGCTGTTCCTAATATTAAATGTATTTTTTTACTAAGTCGCTTTTATATTTAGTAGTTTTATAGTTAGTAAGCTTATTATAAGTCTCAAATATGAAACGACTTCCGATTGGGGCATGGTACAGAAACACTTTTGTTCATCGTCTAGTAACGGGCGAACACGTTATATGACAGTTTAGTTAATTTTAAGGCAAACATATTCGCCAACCAAACTTAGGCTTAATTCGCCAGAAATCAAATTCAGGACCTCAGATTGGTTTATGTGTTAAAAAGTTACGCGTTCTTATAAATCAAACAGTCTTAAAATGCTCATAACGTCACCGATTATGAGTTCAATACGTAAACTGGCAAAAATTACGTTATAATGACGTCACTTATAGTTTGTCATAATTGTAGATATATAAGGAAATCCCTTTATTATTTAAATTACGAGGAAAATATTTTTATAAATATAATGTATTTAACATCCAACTATCAGTGGTATTATAATGAAACAAGTAAATAATTATGCGTTGTGAAACTATTTTTAGAACCGAAATTTGAAAACAATTTTCGACAAAGCCATTTAAAAACCGCAATTGTAATAATTTTTTACCTGGATGTTTTTCTAAAATAATATTCATTAATTTAAAAAAAAAGCTGAAACTGTTTCTAGTAATACTAATGAAAATTCTATGAACAAACTAAATCTATTCTCATCTTTTTATAAGCTTAATTCGGAGTAATGTATTTAGTAAAACGGATGTTTGTCAAAAATTCCAGCTAAAGTAATTCTTCGAAAACTGAAATTTCCAGAAATTAGCAGCGCTGACGCATGCAATAAAATAATATAATAGAAACATAAAAACCCTAGTATTATGTAAACCAAGCAAATCTACGTTGTTACCAAATTAACAGATTGCTACGAATAAAGTAGCAGGCGTTATGAAAATCACAACAATACCACCATCTCATACGGTGAAGGAAAATATCGGAAAACCGGCATGCCTTAGACCCAAAATTCGTCGGCGTGTGTCTGGCATAGAAGGCTGATCACCTACTTGCGTATAAATTAAATAAAAATAATAACGAAACAGATAACGATGTCTGAGGGCAAGACCAAAAATAGTAGTAGACACTTTTGGTTATGAAAATACTGACTATTTTTAGTTCTCAAGCCTGTTAACATTACTCTTCAAAGCTAAAGCGTTTAAGTCCGAGCTGTACATACATGTATTTTATGCGTACTAACTCTTTCACAAGCCAGGATATCTTAGGGTAAGATTTAGTAAATAGACATAGGGCTAAGTCCCTTACATAAAAATGTATAGGATTTTCAAAATCGGGAGTCATAGTTCGCGTGACGTTTCTGAATCTTACCCAGTTCAGTAATACTAATCCGAAATAGCATAAAAATATCGATGCAACAAATTTTGCTTGGTTACGGGGCTTTATAGAGCTTTAATTAAGCCTCTTATGCTTTATTTTAATCATTAAAATAATTTCAACGAGTAACGATATGCTTATTTATTACTTTCAGGAGTGAAAAGGCTTGGTGTCTCCAGGGTTCTTCTTCCCGCTCAACGATCAAGTATAACATTTAATATTCCTCGTTGGTTGGTTTTGTACCTTATGCAAAATAAAACAGATACCTCATTAAGATTAAGAATAGTGAAATTCTTAGTCTGTTTTGAGTCAAAATACGGGAATTTTTTTGAGCCAACTAGATAGAGGTATAAACTCAATAGACCTGGATAGATCTGGATCTATCTGATAAAAATAAGATTTTGACAAACACTGATTCTTCGAGTATATTTTGCGCTCAAGATTTGATATAGATGTCAAATAATTGCTAAGAACCAATGATTACTTTGACAAAATTGCATTAGTATCTACAAGGGTAGAAATATTCATATTTCTCAGTACTCATAATTATTACAGTTTAATAAATAGCTTAGCTGGGAGTTTATTCATAACTATAATTGTGATATTCGTGCGTTTAACGTTGTATAATGCATTTACTACATTTAGTTTAGATTCTAAATAATTGCTTATTTAAAATGTTAGCAATTTTTAATCTACTTTCAAAGATGAAAGATATATTAACTGACTTAAATGTTATTTTTATGAATTACTAGCAAACTCGGCGAACTCCGTTTCGCCACCAGATGGCTTCGTTTTATGTAACATTTCGTTTGGTGATCCCGCTTTTCTTGCTATAAACCTCACGGAGCCCGAGACCTTTCCAACGAATGCAAAACCGTGGAAATCGGTTCGTGCGTTCTGGAGTTATAGCGTCAGGAAGGAAAACCCGACTTATTTTTATATAGTGAATTATTGTAAATATTAATTAATAATGTAAAACGTAAAAACCAAATAAAATAAATATAATTTTTCGGAATCTTTTTCTTAATCTGCTTTGCTTGGACGGCCATTGTTATTTCATATTCAAATTATATATGAAAAAATGAGTATTAATCGTCTTTTGCCATATTAAAAGCATACTATTAATCGCTAATATTAAAAAATATTGATTTATGAAAAATTAAGCGCCTGATTAATTTAACAGATAATTTCCTGCAAAAAAATGCTGAGTTTATGGCGCAATTGTAGGTGTATCGTGTCACAGGTGTTTCTTGATCAGAGACACGTCAAATGACATTAATATTTGACATAAGCTCTGTGCAATAATACCATAGGCGAACACAAAGTAACCTATAAGTATTACATATTACTTTTAAATAGATCGTACTTCATTTATATACAATACTAGCTGAACCGGCATACGTTGTTTTGCCATGTATATTATTTATTTATTAGAATATAACATTTCATAAGAATCGGTCGAGCCGTTTCGTAGGAGTATGGGAACGAACATTGTGACACGAGAAATTTATATATTAGAAGATATTTTTACAAATATTTCTTACTTTACTCAAAGTGGCATCACTAGTACAAAAAAAAATTATAAAAAAAATGGACATCTTCTGGACCTCTCAGCCACTGAGGGCCTGCCAGTCTGTTAGACTAGTCGAAGATCTCTTTAGGTCGAAGCAACACCAGCATTCTGTACAAATAAATAAAATCCAAAGTTTCTTATTGAAGAAAATTGATTTGTTTGTTGAAAAATTAACAATTTTTTATCGTATTGAGTTAATGGCTTTATACTTCCCGTATAAAGCGTAAAAGCTAGTTTTCTATACATCGTGTACACTTTCACTAACACAATAAAAGTTTCAATGCGATAATAAATTCAGGTCATGCGCCCGTCTGTCCATTTCATATAAAATGCCGTATTTGTATGCATCTACTAAATTGAAAGTTTCCTTTTGGGAAAGTAAAATTTCAATTTCATTCGAGAGCTAATTTATAACTCTTGAAGCATAATTGTTTTAATTAAACTCAAATTTTAATTGAATGAAGCAGAGTTTCGTATTGTGTCTTATATGAGACCTTATATGGTACCAAGCTCGCATGAAAATTACCAGTAAATTTATGAATAGAAATAATTTTGTGCCAACGGTCGGCACACTGATACACTTGTAATTATTAAGAAAAAAATGAGCCGTCACGGGACGCCTGGCAGATGTGAAACATCGAAATTATTTTGTAAAAGTAATATGCAGAAAAGAACAGATTGTGATAGGAACTAAATATGTCATAATGTTAAAATAAAATATTACGATTTTTTTTCCCGATAATGATGACTATTAATTGAATAAACATTTATTGTCATTAAATACAAAAATTTACGAATTTATTTCAAATCGTGACTACTTAATTCGTTTAATCAGTGACTTCGAAATACACACACCGTACACACTACTGCATATAGACTGATATATATATATACCATCATATAGCGTGGCGACGCGTCGCCACGGCATGCGTCGCCACGCCAGAAATCGGCTTTATGTGCGGCTATAGATGTTTCATATCAAAAATTAAATACAAGATTTAATTCGACAGTTAAAGGCAAATATAACAAACACGATGATAAAAAAATTACTTCTATTCATAAATTATAAAAACTACAAGAAAAGTGAGAAGGGAAGACTAGCTCGTTTATCAGAATGCTCAAAGGACATCGGTGAGTTTTGGCCAAAACGCGTCTTTTGAGAGGAGGGACAAATGGGATAACTGCAGGATTAGGATTATGGGGTGACTGGGGTAAATTTAAATTTAGTTATAAGGTTGGGACCTGATTCTTAAAAATCTTAAACACTAACGATATATCAATTAATTTTCTATGATGTAGCCTGGACTCGTATTCGTAAAGTAGACGCCATCTTGCAATTATAATTAAAACAAAAATCACAACTCGCCCAGCCTAGAGGCGAGCGAGCGACTCTTAACCCTGTGGTCGTATTTTCGAATCCCAGCTGTGCACCAAGAATTGTATTAGTATGTAATATGTGCACAATTAACACTTTACCCTACTGTGATGGCTAATATCGTGAGAAATCCGCATGACTTAAAACATTAAAATTTACGACATGTATCAGCCCTGCGATTCTGTAACTCACTTTTCGAACTCTCTTTGGCATTCTGATAAACAATAAACTACAGAATGCCAAATCAAAAAATGACTGCTTCACGACTGATTTGAGCGCTACCGCCGCTGTGAAAACCGCTGTGAGAGTTCGAAAAGTGAGTTACAGAATCGCAAGGCAGATCACGAACTTGTCTATAGAAATAAAAATTTTCAAAGACATAGAAGCAATCTGCGGCCGAGACACATATTATGTTTGTCACTGAATGCACCTAATCATAAAAAAATATTTATTTAACATAGATAAGGATTTAGATCTAGGTAGGCCTAATTTATCTTATCTAGACCTTTCTGGGACACATGGAAACGGGGAAAGTTAAGCGAAAATGGCATAGATTTAAAACAAATAGACTATTCTAACAATACATATGCGACACAAGTGACATGGTGGCACAATTATTGCTTTAATTCATTTTTGCTTTATACACACAGGCACGTCATTATTGTTATCTAAAACCTCTTAGAACTGAAAACAATAAAAAATATTAATCATATTTTACAAAACGGAAAAGATATTTAAAATCTACGGAAAGTGTTTTCTAAAACTGTATGATCATTTCGTCGTTTAAGAATACGTATTTTATGTACTACTATCGTCTTCAATTTCGAATTTTGTTATTTCTTTTATGTAGAGAGTACATAAACTTATTAATATGTTTTGAGTATTGTTTGTGCACGCCGTCTGTACCAGGCCACACATTGGTTCTGATTTGTATAACTTATTTCTTTTCTTTCTTCTTGTCTGTTGTGTGGCCTTGTTGGTGTGTAAATTGGTACCACACGCGCTCGCGGTGGAGAATTCCCTTCTGGGCGTCGCGTCGTGGTGGACGCACAGGCTGCTACGACAAGAATCTATACGTAATTGACCACCATAGGTCAATTACGTATTGATCTTAGGGAAAAGAGTGTACCAATTCTTGAAAGGCCGGCAATGCAGCTGCGAGCCTTCTGGCAATGTGAAGTGTCTGGCAAGGTATGTCAATGTGTGATGAGTGTCAGTGGGCGTGGCATCACTTAACATCAGGTGAGCCTCCTGCCCGTTTGCCTCCTATTACACAAAATATTAATAAATATCCCTAAGTTCTGTTTACTATAATTGTGCTGTTCTATTCTCTGATCGGTGAACAATTCAAGATATTGTGATGTCATGTTTCCTTATAGAATAAATAAATAAATGCAAGCCTTAATTTTAGTTAAAGTTCACATTTAGTTAAAATTTGTTTTTATGTTCCAGTAACCTAAAGACACAGTAAAAACACAATACAGTTATTGTTACATACATTGTATTTAAACTAATGAAAGAACAAAGGACAAACGGTAATCGGTCATGGTCGAAGGGCATCAGGTGAAGCCTTGCTTTAAACAACAACTTCACCAGCACGGGTATGTTCAGGCTGGTTGAGTATAGCTCAGCAGTGTTGCAAGCGAACTTCAACTATTAAGTACGTCACTCGGAAAAAAACTCTATATTGTTTTCTACTTATTCTTGTTCATGGTTAATGAAACGTCAACCCGGCATTTCTAACACACGTGTTAGGCACAGAAGGCTGTTCTAGAAGAAATTGTATCTTGGAACCAGCTGCCAGCTGAAGTGTTTCCTAACCAATTCGATTTAGTGTCCTTCAAGAGCGTACCAATTTTTAAAAGATGCCTTTTGCAGGCTCTTTCAATAACATCTCTGGTTCACGTTGACACTTGAAATGATGCGTCAAGTTATTAAATGGTCCATCTTGTCAAACTTGTTTTTTTTTTAAATTCCCCAACATCGTGGGACAAAAAACTATGGAAATGTGTATTCAAATGACAAGTGACTCCGCCCGCCATTTTGTCCGTCCACTGTAATTTATGATTCAAAATTCAAACAAGCCGTGTTCCAAAAATTAAGGCGAACTATTAAAGTAGTAGATAACACTCAATTATAGAAAAACTTGTTAGACAACATGATGAATATTGTAGAGAAAAGCGCAAGTCGCTTTTCGACTTTCATGGCTCCTCAAGATCGAAAGCAGTTTATACTAACGACCTTGATAATGATTAGAATAGTAATTATAATACTATTCTATATTTATGGTTAGTAGTAAGAGACGGTATGACAGTTTTTGAGATTATTAAAAAAAATGGTGAGTCGTGCGTTATGTTATGTTATTGAATTTACAATAATGTCTAAAATATCAGATTTCTTGGGTCTAGTTTTTCATTCAGTCAAAATATAAGATTACATTCGTTTTCAGAAGTATAAAATATATCAACTATATTTAACATGTATAGTTTTATGAACCGATTGATATCTCTAGATATTTTTTTTTCTTTTTAGTACACATTTTATGTAAGCTATAACTCCTAAGCTCTTGTTCTGTTCCATTAAAGTCAGTCCGGTGTGAGTCATGTTACCAGGATACGACCATGAAGTCCGGCCATCCTCCACACGGTATATGTGCGCCCCAGTGCCATCCAGCATCAGGACGCTCACCAGGTGGTGGCACGCTGGCAGGGACAAAACCCGAACAGGCTGATGACCGCCTCTATAAGGGGGCGGATATGCAATACCACAAATTAAAGACAGTTGGTAGGTACTTAGAAGGCAAACGGGTAAGAGGCCATTTGATGTTAAGTGTAAGCGATCCCTGGACAGGGACACTCCCTTTAAGATTGTTGAGTCATTTCATGAAGAACCCTTAAAAAACGTTAAGTTGACGACGGACGTCGAGGTGCTACAGATGGAATTTCGTATTCTGCCTCGACGACCGATGATAAAATTCACCTGCATGTATTAATTCGAACAAAGTGTTTCATTTATTTAAACATACCTTCAACCTCTGCTGAACTGAACTCGCGGAGCTATGCGAAAATTATCTTTAATTTAAGATTACGAAAAATAATATATGAATATAACTTTTATTTTATTATATCTCTAAAATGTCTAATTTGTTAACCTTTTTTTAATATATTACAGGAGGCAAACGGGCAGGAGGCTCACCTGAAGTTAAGTAATACCTCCGCCCATGGACACTCTGCCAGAAGGCTCGCAAGCGCGCTGCCGACCTTTTATGAATTGCTACGCTCTTTTCTTGTTGGTTTAGCCTAAATCTAAAATAATAAAAAAAAAACGTGAATCTGATATTGAATGAATATGAATTATATAAATTCAATATCAGATTCACATTTTTTCACCTAATGTTATGTAAGAAAGGGAAATGATTCTTTAATATATATCCTACCTCTAGTCAAAAACCCGTTTTGTAGTATAATTTAGGCGTTATTATACTGTTATCTGGTTTACGCCAACACTGGCTGATTGCTTATTCAAGTGTAAATCAGACAAAAAATACACAATTTTGGGTAAGCACACACCTTAAAACATAAATAAAACACACGAAGAAACGTGGGCGATATCGTAGTATAATCTATATAGGCTAACATTTGAGGATTCAATCGAAAAACAAAAACAAAATTCTAGGAAAATTACTGAAGCCAAGGACATGAAACACCAATTTAAAAAATGGCAATATTAATTGTTCTATATTCAACTTTTGTCACAGACTATAATTCTCGATTTTTGACTTTGGAATAAGAAAATGATAAATGACAACTTTGTTTCCATTTTGAACCTCTTTTTATTCATTGAGCTTTTATAACACTTTGGTATCTAAGAGACTGCTAGTAAAGGCACACCCAACAAAATTGTTAGACTATAGTTCCTGTTAGATAACTTACTGACGGATTAATACTTGCAGCTGAGTTTCATCATCGGACGTCGAGGCAGAATACGAAATTCCACCCGTATCACCTCGACGTCCGCCGTTCCACAATTCGACTTAGGGTCCTTCAAGAAAAGAGCGTACCAATTTCTTAATAGGCCCGCAACGCACTCTCGAGCCCTCTGGCATTGAGAGTGTCCATGGGCGGTGGTATCACTTAACATCAGGTGAGCCTCCTGCCCGTTTGCCCCCTGTTCTATAAAAAAAATGACAGCCCGGGAACTGAATAAGACTTCTACTAAAGAGTAGATAGATGTTTATAGTTCTTTAGACGCTAGTAGGGAATGATTTTATTGTTTAAACGCGTAAAGCAAATACACAGTATATATTTTTTTAAATTCGTATTTATGTCGAATTATCTGAAGAAAGTTAATTTCAAGAGCCTGTGTTAAATAGAGTCGAAAGGCTTTCTCTGCTTTTCGAAATTTCCGAAACAATGCGAGCGAGTGACGGCGAAATATCGGGGAGAAAGGTACAATGGGTTCATGTGGGACATATCGGCGAGATCTGCAGTATTTATTAGAACAGGAACACCAATAGAGTCGCCTTTTATGAGTTTATTTTAAAATAGTAATCTTAATCTTAGCTATTTTATTGACCTTTAAGCACGGATAGAACACACTTTTTTTTTAAATAATGTGTTACATAAGTTTCTTATACTTTTCTGAAATATCACAGCACGACAAAATATATAACAAATATATTTTTTATAAGAAAATATATGAAACTACAACAAAAGACAGATATATTATAAGATAGTATTTTAATATAAAGTATTTATTAGAACAGCAACTGGAGTTGAGAGTACTTGTAAGCATTTTTGAAAAATGTTTATATTATACAGTTACAGCATAAGATACGTGTTTAAAAAAAACTTAAGTACTTTTTTGATTCTGTTTCGCTAGGTGAACAGCTTTCTATACCTTCCTGTCAAATTAGTTTTTTCCTCCGGGCTCAAACCTAGGATTACCAACTAGAGCGATGTCGAGTTTATGAATAAATAAAAAATAAATCTGATCCTATGATATCGTTGTTCGTCACGTGATTTAAGTTAAACGATGTGGAACTGTTTAAAGATTTCCACTGTCACACAGTTTTCATGTAATAAAACATTTAAAACACATAATAGTGTTAGTTAGTAGGTATAGCATATTACACTCTTTTTTTACAATTTTTTTTTTAATTCAAATAGCTACTGAATCACACTCGTGTCACTTCTTAATCGTGTTACACAAATATGACAAAACATTTGTTTAACTAATAAATAATTATAGTTTATAATACGGTAAATATCCTAGATACCCATATTTTATTGCACGCTTATTGTTTAAAAAAATGTTACCTATAATGTGTAGCTAAAATCTTGTTGGTCATACTGTTATTTTTTTATTCTGACAATATAAATTCCCTTTCAAGGAGATCTAATAATAACGAGCTAACGACCAATACGTTAAACAAAAATATTTTAAGATAACATACAGATGATAATGTAGCTTTACTTATTCTATGAGTATCAGCATTTAGTAACCCTTCTTAAACATAATTATCACAACCCTGTCTCTAACGTTCTAATTCAGTTGCACTAAACCGCGCAGTCGCATTCCGCGAAACAACGCGACCTGTCGTCAAACACAATAGCGTTATAGTCTGTGCGATTTTGAATTACCGGCTCTTGAAAATATTATTTTTAATCTGTGGCTGGCCATGAAAAAATGCAACGTTTTTAAAACTTTACGCGGGAATTTATAATATTATCATAAATGTTGAAAATAATTATTAATAGTACATAAATGGTAATGTAGTTTTTAAGTGTTTCTATGATGATTTGGTGTCGAATATTGTTTTTTACGGTTCTGACATCTGTTTGGGACCAATCTCGAGGTGACTTTTCTGTTGACGATGTAAGTACAATTTTTATTTTATATTAATTGTATTAATTTTAAATCCAATTGAGCCTCTAAGTAAGTTAATGACCTTTATAGTTTTACGTATTATAAGGGTTAAAAGTTCGATTTGATTTAATCTAGATTTTCCATATAAATAATCCAATTGGTCAAAAAATCCAAAACACAAAATACAAAATCCATTTAATACTTAAGTAAAAACATAATTCCAGAATACTTTTAGTTTGTTATGTTTCTTTGGTATGAATGGTCTTATTTCTTTTTTTCTTGAAGATTTATATCACCATAAAGGTTGTTTATGAAACACGGAGCACAAAAAAGTCAAGTTTGTTTATATGAAAACAGGAATTTAATCTTTCAAATGACTTATTTCTGCTAAAATATTGTTTTCGTTCACAATGCAAAGATGAGTTTAATAACCTTTCCTATAACGCCATAAATATTGCATCCGATGTTTTATTATCAACTTGTTTTGAATATGTATATGTCAAAATATTCTCATTTTAAAGATGGATTATTTTGATCTGAGGTAAAAGTGATTTATATTGAAAATTTTACATTGCGAAAATTATTCATTGCTATTAAAAATATCAAAGGCATGGTAACCTGGCAGAGTTTGACCCAGTGCCTTCCGCAATTCTGATCTGGCGACGCTCCGGATCTGACATCGGGCTGAGAGAGTTATGGATCTGTGTCTCCCACAGATTAACGCTATAAGATCTCCTGCGCAAATTACCCGTTCCAATAGAAATAACGGCGTTGTGAGTCAGCCTGGAGAAGGTCCTATTCACTTCTCACGTCACGAACCTTAATAATTACGAAATCTAAAGGATATTAACGATATACTTACGCTATGTAAACTAAAATGTGCTTGAACTAAGATAACACAACAATTTTTGCATAAAAAATAAATTTATATAAATAATATAATTTAGCAATAAAGAGTATAGCGACATTTGAACTTCAGTTCAAGGCTAAGCGTGTAGCTAGGCAATTTCCGAATTTTAAATTAAATTTAAACTATAGTTCCTTTCATTGTTTAATGAACCTTGGCACCCACATTGTCCACTATTTGGTGGACATCCTTTTTAAAATTTACATTTATCAATTTGTTAATCCACGGTATGATCCCGTAACCCTCCAATGGAGATGATGCAATCCTTCGTCAGGATATTAAGCAAGACATTCTTCATTTGCACCTAGACCTACGAAGCAATAAATTCATCCGAGAATCGAACCTTTACACTCCGCCACCACGCATGCGTGGTAGTTATCGAATTCCTCTTACGTTGCATTTTGTTTTAATGAAAATTAAATCAGTTCCAAGTGTTTCAATACAGATTTTCTATAACCTAAACACAGTTTGATAGAAACATTTTGTTTTTAGGTAAAAACCTCAAAAACGAATACGAATTTCCACTGTGATATTTTGCATTTTTAGAGAAATTACTTTGTTTTTAAAACAATTTTTGTTTTTTGTCTCGAATTTTTAAATTTGAACCGATAGTTATTATTTTAATATTGTTAAATAACGAGTGTTTAATCGTTTTTCATAGAACAGAAGGAAAATTAGATTTAAATTAATTATTTTATAAATATTTTTATGATGTGGCATTTTTGACTTATTTGAAAAAAAAACTAAACAGACATACATATATGATAACTCCAAATATTTTTTTTTGCATGTGGGGGTTAAAATTATCATTACTATCATTAAAAATGATTACTATCACCATAGGGGTTACGTTTTATAATGTGTCGTAACGGGAATGCGTCGAATAACCAATCATTTATATATTTATTCAGCCGACCAACTATTAGAACACTGCGTTTAATAAATCAGGAAAATTACACTGATAATGTTATACTAATATTCTATATTTAATATAAATAGACACGAGTTATAAAAGTTTACATTCTTATAATCCCTACTTGCGAACAATGTACCTTTTTTCTAGATTCATAGTCGTGTGAAAATAATTTCCATTTAGCTTCTCACAAAGAGAAAACACTATTGATTTACTTTACCCATAGGCTTCACGTTCTCTCCAACTTCCTATGTCAAAGGCTAAATATATGGCACACATAAGTTTATTTATTTACTCACTCATATATACAGTATTTTAGTAAATAAATGATTAAAAAAAGGACGGACGGAGGAGAAGAGAAAGGAAGAACAAATTCAAAAAGGTTGGTACCTGTGTTAGTGTACCTACCCTGAATGCTGGCAGCATCTCTGCCTTTTAATAAATTTAAGAAATGTATTAAAGAAAAGCTGTGTAAAAAGGCTTACTATAAAGTTAAGGATTATCTAGTTGATAAAAGGGCCTGGGACTAGTGCTACACAGGCTACTTCTAATTAATTTGCGATATTTGTTTTAAAATAAGTGTTATTTGATGATTTGCTATTTTAAAAGAGTACCGAGAGATTTTTACCCCGGCTTTTTCTCTCGGCCTACACCCTCTATTCTTTGCCGATGAGTAGGGATCTACCTATTCAAATTTAATGACGTGGAATAAGTGATACCTGTATCTTATGTTCCATAATAAACATATTTTATTTTTATTTTATTTCCTTGCTGTATTGCGATATTCGTTAAGCGAGGAAAGCACCGGCTCTGGGGTCACCAAGCGCCAACTTGTAATATGTACGTTTAATAATGCTTTTCCCTTTATATTATGAATTAATCATATTACGAAAAATCAGGCCATTGCGGCTCTCTTGGCAAAGAAGTCGAAATCTAATAAATACATTCTTATTCGAACAAAAGACATAATTATATAATAGAAGAACAGAAGATTATAATTCGTTAACATTTGAAATCGGCATTTGATAAAAAGGAGCTGCATTGTCAACGATTTGGAGAGATGTTCTATGATATGAATGTCTTCTTAAAAAATATACAAAATATTTAGCTACAATAAATTTTTATAAGAATTCTAAAATTCTGCTTGTCAATACAAAAAAAAGACTAAATAGTAATATTATTGTGTCACTTATTATGCATTGAAAAGTCTGTTTTCAAAGACCTTACTCAATTTTGTTATGCAAGAGGAATTAGGTCGAGAATGCGAAAGGTTATAGAATAAACCTTTTGAATTCAATCATCATAATTGTATAACGCCTACATATTTTCTCATTACTGCAGAAAATACTATACCTGTGATTACAACATTCGGAAGTACATTTACCATAAATATTTCCTATAATATAATAATAATAATTTAATATGGTACTATCGTGTTATGGTGGTACAATCTAAACTTCGCATATTATGGCGTGCAAATTAATCTTAAAAGAAATTTAACATATAACTTACATACATTATGTATATTTACTATTATCGAAGTCCACGGTCATATTATATAAATAATGATTTTACAGTATTTTATTTCGTCTCAGCCAATGTGTGCTTTGTCTCAAAGAAACTGCTCTTGCAGTCCGACCATCCACTTATATTTATAGAATAGTTGTTTAAGGTTATTATTATTAATTTTGGTGTCAACCACATAGCTTGGAGCCTCATAAAGAAAATAGCGACTTCTTGCGTAAAATCAATTAATGCATGCGTTTAGCTAAACGATTTTAAACAAACATGGCTTTGTATCAAATCTACCAAACAATTGAATGTCAGTTACGGGACCTCAAAAAAATAACTGTATAATGAATTAAAGAAATACTGTTTGTCACCGAGAGCAATTTTATCGCGCAGCCTTATCTTATTCATCGAACCATGAGTAATTTAACCTGACACACAGGGACCTCTGTACTAATTTAATGTTACGAATAACGGGACGTTTTTATTCATTTTAAATTATAAAATGCTTTCAACGTTTTGCCATCCCGTCAACCTACTAGACAATATTACTATTTAAAATAAATAATTGTTATTTTGAAAAAAAAAATGTTTATTATGGAACATAAGATACAGGTATCACTTATTCCACGTCATTAAATTTGAATCGGTAGGCATCCCTACTCATCGGCAAAGAAAACAGAGGGTGTAGAGTGTAGACCGAGAGAAAAAGCCGGCGTAAAAAACTCTCGGTACTCTTTTAAAATAGCAAATCATCAAACAACACTTGATAAATGCTTTTCCATATATACGTATATAACAACAACAACAGACACAGTTACTAACTTGACAACATCTATAATCTACTTTATCCACTTTACATTTACAAGCCAACAAAGGGACGTGGAAGATTTTGCACCACAACTCTTAGGTACGGTACATCTTATGCAAAACTTTGAACCTTGCTTTCATAAGCCTGCATAAGACACGATCTCGTATAGACAAAGCCACGCTTTGAGACATTCACATTCAAGTCACGATGTCGGATATAATTATAACTATATAGGTGTTACACGACAACTTTTATAGATAACTTTAGGCTTCTTTCGTTAGTATTAAAGTATTGCGCATCTTTATTTATTTATTTACACGTGAATGTCTAGGATATTCTTCTTGATACCACGGGCCAACGACACCAATTCGAATTAGTGTGAGTGAACGTAAGTCTGAAGTGCTAAACAGTGGTAAGTAGAAAAATATAGTAGGTATACAAGAACAGAGTGTCTTATCCTTAATAGAGTCTGGTAGTAGTATTTTGGATACCTTATGTTGTAATATATTATTTTTAGTAAATTACGTTACTTTTAAATTACTTATTATTCTTAAGTTAGGCTAGATAGTAATGTTAAATGATGTCTTTGTGCAGAGTCAATAAAAAATATTGTACTTAAAAATAAAAATCTCTAAGTCTTCCCAAACCTGTCACAAATATATCCAGTTCTGGTGCAAAACTGTGGAAACGCTTAGGCAGGGAGATCATAAGAGGAATCTGTGGCTGCTGGCGGAGTACAGTTCGTGAGCTCCACTCAGACAGCAGGGCATGGCTCCGGGAACTGAACTGCATTTTATGCCTGCCTGAGTAGTGTTCAGGCATAATAATTAATAATTATGATTGACAAAATTTTCTTACATCTGTATAAATCATAAAATAAGTTTAGCATCTGTATAAAATAAGTTTTATTACATAACTATAATGGTATCCTTATCCCGTATAAGTGTGAGTATATAAATAATAAAATAATTAAATATAATAAAATATTTAAATCATCAATTAATTGTTATTATAAATATATTCAATCTTATTAATATATTTTGCATACGTCCATGACACTATGGAATGGTAAATTATAACTCACTAGATTCGTATCTTAAATTATAGTTTACAGTGTTTAATTAATTAACCATCATTCGATGTTTACTATATGGCTTCTGGGTCAGGGCTTGAAGGGTATATCATATCTAGTAAGACAGGCCTCTAATTAATATAAAATCTTAATATGCAGTACTAGCTTAGTGGTTAAGTGTGCGATACTCAGCTCTGAGGTCGTGAATTTGAGCACCGGCTTTCGCCAATAGACTTTTCTTCCAATGTGCAGTAACTTGCTTCCTTCCAAAAAATAACACTTTCTTCCAAATAAAAACCTCAATTTTTAACAATAATTTACATTACGCATAGATTTGCTCCATTATAGAATTATTCATGTCTTATTCTGCAGACACTTAGGGAGATATTTTTAATATTATTTTTCAAAGTGCATCTTCTACCATATTTACCATGAAGAGTCTTCGAATTAATACCCCATATTGATACACCAGCAGTATGTGCATGCCAGAGCGTACCTCAAAAGGCCGGCAACGCGCTTGCTGGCTTTCTAGCAATGTGAGTCCATGGGCTGGCATATCACTTAACATCAGCCTCCTGCCGGATTGTCACTATTCTAATAAATAAATAAATGCAAAATTTAATAAGCTTAGTGATTAAGTGTGATACTAAGCCCTGGGGTCGTGTGTTTGAACCCCGTCTTTTGCCAATAGACTTTTATTCCAATATCCAGAAACTAATAACACTCAAAATAATACCTCTAACCTAAAAATTACATGTTTCTCCTGTTTCCTTCCTTCCTTACAATTTTTGCTTCTTTTTTACACATATTATTGACGCATTGTAATATTATGAAGCTTCATTCTGCGGAAAATCCGCTTCAGAGATATATTGTTTCATATAACTTTCCTAAAGATTGACTTGAGCGCAATAAACTGGAATTTTATTATGGCTGAGTTGTACGTGGCCAATGTTTATTCTAACGGAAATAGGAAGCGATGCAAATAATCTGAACACCTCATCTCGGAACAAACGTTGCGTATCGTCGAAAGTGGTCGTTTATAATTTCTAATCTAATCAACATGAGATTTCTTCACTTTGTATTTCTTAGGATTTTCAATTTACTTATGATATTTTCGATTATAATTTAAACTTGACAAAATATGAAGTTGGAAGTAAAATGGAAAATTCTCAAATTATGTATGTGTAAATTTTCTTTGTAAATAAACTCGCGCAGACCAAAGACAATACTGAAAAATATTGTCAGGTCAACAAACCTGATTTGTCACCTAAGCTAGCTTAATTGCATTATTTAATACTCCACGAATATAGACGTATAGAGAAAGTGATATAGAAGTCGATCCATATACGTAAAACGAGCAAAGTTTTTATACGTTTTGTGTGAGAATTTTATACTTTTGTTGCAATAAAATAATATATAAGATGTATGACATTTTTTATACAATTAAAATCAATGAAAATAATGTCAATGAAATATTTTCATATTGACCTGATGAATGATTTTAGACCGGGTTCTACCCGATTAGCCAACATAGTTTTTCAATTGTAACATCAAATTCTAGATAAATTTGTGAAAAATAAACCAATGTAAAATCTTGTGTCTAATATTATTAACCTGTAAAATATAAACCTTTAACACTGAGTTCCTTGAAAAAATCTGTTCAATCTTTGTGTTGCCATTGGCAACGTAACTCTTCGGGTAAAATTCGTACTATGTTCTTCCTCGTATCAGAATACAATACGTTTTTGACATTCAGGAGTCATGCTAAGCGATAAGTCTCGTTTCTGAATATCCCTTTACGACCCGTGTGTTATTTCTCAAACAGCGTGAACCACGGATAGACGTACGGGCTAGATAGACAGACGGGCGCAATGTATAAACGTTGAAAAATCAAATGACGAAATCTGAATTCCTTAAAATGCCACAAATATATCAACCGGAAAGCTTCCGGGTTGCAAAACCGATAACCGTTATCGATCAGTTACGGTTCACTGTACGCAATGTGCTGACAAATTATTACGCTCAAAAGCGGTAAATGTAATGAGAATCGATTATTTTTAAGCATTGAGTAATTCGATTATCGAAAAAGTTAAATTTAGTTAAATTATATGTTTACGTATTTCTACATTCATTCTACTACAATCAACTTCGCATTTAGATTCGCCTGTCTATTACCGTATGCCGACAACGAATTATCTTATATTTCGGCTATACAATGCGCGGAGGCGAAAGAACTTGGAGAAACTGATCGCAAACTTAAGGCAAAAGATAACGTGGTAGCCCACCCAGATGGACCGATCAAGTGAAAGACTCAGTCCTCAAAACTGTACACTGTAATAAGGAGGCGCTGGACAGAAACCGGTGGAAACAGATGGTCCGCTGCAGATGTTTCCTTGCTGACCACGACTCTCAGACATGAGGTACCGACTGAAGAGAGATAGTATCATTTAATATCTACTATATTATGTTTTATATTATACTACGATTTTCCCCATATTTACGGCTCTGCCACTCAAAATGTGCCTAGAAACGAGAAATTTCCACCGCTCCCTGTTCTTTTTTTTTTATCACTTTACATACATTTTCTAAACATCCCAAACAATATCTCGTTAACCTGTCATATGCTGATACTGAAAACATTATTACTGTGCATAAATAGTTTAAATATAAACGTGTAGAATTCATTAATATAATAATATAAAATACTGTTTACATGTCAAAAGGAAGAGACTGGCTGCTTGCTAAATCCTAGTGTGGGGGCCAGTGCACTTACTTAATCTAAATATCCTGTATATTGTTTATAATAAAGTTTCTTCTTTCTTCCTTTCTTTGCACCGTTTGCTGCCTTTCTGTACCAGGTCCTTCGACAATCTGTCAATCCAGATCTTAAATTGTGTTTACGCTGTGATGAACTGAGATAAGTATTTCGGTTAAAACTGTAAAGTGGGATTTATTTATAATAAATATATACATAAGCACTGTTTTTAATTTTTTATCTAGACCTTAGCCTACGAAGTATCGGTTACAATCTTTACACAGGTGTTAAAGTTAATTGAAGTTACCGTTTCTTGCGCGTGCCCCGCCATCCGTATCATTATATCGTGTGATCGGAAGAGCGAGGAAACGTCACATTCCTCGACTTTGGTATATTTATATGACCATAAAGAATGTTTAATATCTTCATTGTTAGGTTAAAAAAATAACTTTTACCGCATTAAAACGTAATTATTTTAATGAAGATTTTTTTAGATTTTTTATACTCTATCTATCGTTACCTTGTATTACTCTACGCATTCAATAAGTTCCCTATTTTATCTATCTCTTTATCACACAAAATGTTATTATATTTGGACCCATGGAATATTTAACATTTTTTAAAATGCAAACATGATTAATTCATCATTTCGTAATACCTTAACGGTAAAACTGAACTTTTGTCAAGCAAAAAGCTTGAAAAGCTTTCCAGTATTTCTTTATTATTAAACCTTAATTATTAACAGTAAGTTAACCTTAACAGTGCATCCGTAGAGTCAGTGACCGTAACTTCATATGGAAACCTGTCCTCATGTTATGTAATTATAGATCGCACCTCGCAATATCAATTAAAAAGTTTATTTACATTAATTTTGTATATAACTCGATACAAACAGTAAGAGAATGTAATAACGTTAACGAGTTTTAGTTTTAATGATAATATTCTCCTAAACCAAAGACTAGATAAACTATAAATTGAATAAAAAATAAAAAAATTGTGCTTTATCGAAAGCAAGGTCGCAAGGACTTTACGGTAGTCTACTCGTAAACTTTAATATTCGCGTAAATTATCAAAAAATTAAACCTATTAAATATAATATTACGTAATCGATGTATTGCCTACATTATTACGAAAATGGATGTGAAATTTTCACTCCGGAAAAACTGTTCAGTTTTTTTTACAAATAATTAAAAGTGATTTATTTCAACAAAACTGACATTTATATGGTATTTACTTATCATAACAGGTATTTGGAAAGCCGGAAAAATCAGTGGAATTTTCCTAGTCCGTGAAAATAGAAATAGTCAAGTATTAACAGGTAGTAAAGTTTTTGATATAGGAAGTGTACAGGTTTAGAAATGGCATTGCTAATGATTAGAAAAAGAAGGCTAGAATATAAGTTTCCCTGATTATGCTACATTATAAGTTCATTAAATGCTATTTATATCTACTTATGATTGTATATAAAATCTCAAGAGAATATACATAATATAATATCACCTTTAGTCAACGCGAGAACACATTTAAATAAAAAAAAATTAAAAGGCATAAATGCTAATTTATTACACCGTTTATATATTTTATATTTATGTATTTTTATTTTACTTACGAAAAAAAAATTATATGGTAGCTAATCATAAGCTGTTTCCCTGGTAAATTGACATCCCTGTGTTGTGGGTGACCAGATACTCTTCTGTGGTTCATATATTTACGTAGACTACTGTATAAAACACATAATTATGTTTATATAAACAAAATTTAAAATGAAAACATTAAAACCAAACAAGATTTATATATATTTTTATTTAAAATTATAGGATATTAAACAAAGTATCAAAGAACCGACTGAAGCGCCATCTGCCGGGCTGATTTGTCTAATCGAATCTAAACCATCCAGTGCTCCACCCAAACGCATACAAAAAAATTCATTCAAATCGATTAAGCCGTTTAAGAGGAGTTCACTGACATACACACGTACAGTAGAATTATATATAGAAATATATGATTTTATATATAAAATATTATAGTTAAAAAGCCCACCAACGACGCGCCCTTTTTTAGAGCAAGCATAACATACATTCGGAGTCTACCAGTGTCAATACTACTTTATTTAAATAAAAATTGTAATTTAATCATACTTACGTTATATAATTTACATTCTCAAACATATCTTAAACCTTAGATTCATTAACCTTAGTTACATTACCTCTAAACAGTTGTATTGTTTATATGTTAACAAGCGGCTGGTCGCGGTTAGCACTGCTGGACAGTTTTTGTTATTAGGTATACGTATATATAATGAAATATATGTTACCAATTCAAGGATAATGAACAGTGGTACAAATTAACGTGGTGTAAAATGTTATAATAAATAAATAAAGATAAATCAGTGGCGCTACAACCTCTTTAGGTCTTGGCCTCAGATTTCTGAATCTGTTTCATGATCACTTTTAAATCTAATAGGCTAGTAGGTGATCAGCCTCTAGTGCCTGACACACGCCGTCGACTTTTGGGTCTAAGACATGTCGGTTTCCTCACGATGTTTTCCTTCACCGTTCGAGCAAATGTTAAATGCGCACATGGAAAGAAAGTCCACTGGTGCACAGCCGGGGGGATCGAACCTACGACCTCAGGTATGAGAGACGCACGCTGAAGCCACTAGGCCAACACTGCTCTTGTAAAATGGATACCAAGAATCTCATTGTAAAATGTTATACCAAGAATAAACTAAGAATAAGCAAAATGTCAACTAATAAAACCGGAATAACTTAAACCTAGTATAAAGTCGGCGTAACTGTTCTTACTAGCGTTATTCCAGCCGCCATCCCAGTATAAGTCTGACATAACCTAATACCAATGGTGTAAACAGTTTTTAAATATAAAAATCTTTCCTCTTTTTAATAAAAATATTATAGTATTGTCTTTGATTAACATAACTTTTATTCATTTAATAAAACACTACTTTTGACCGGATTGAAGTTATGTAATAATACAAATTTTGACACCTATTGAACATAAAAAAAAAAAAAAAAAAAAAAAAAAAAAAAAAAAAAAAAAAAAAAAAAATTTTAAAAAAAATATTATAAATATAAAACTACGTAATAAACACTGACCTAGAAACAATAAAGACCATATTGTGATGGCTAACGATTCTTTCGCATGTAAACTCTGACAATGGTTTTACGAAATATTTAGACGAATTGGTGCGTACTAGTAAACACTTGTTAGGAAACACGAAAATTGGAGCACTTATTTGACTTTGCAAAACTTCTTTATTAAAAAAGTCTCACAAATACTTCCTATTTATGTTTTTAGTATCTCAGTTCGCGTTGTAATAATTAATTGAATTATGAAAATAATAGTTGAACACAAATTGGTCACAATTTCTCCGAAGCGTCGACATTCATACTTGAATTAATTGGTATTTATTTAATATATAAAGCCCGAGTTAAACGTAAATTAATCAATAAAGTTGTTTATAAATTTGACGAATATTTAAATGATCCTAATCCTTGAGATTAATTTCGAGCAGGTCGAACAAATTGTATGACTCGAAACTTAGCGATTAAAAAGAGTGGAGGAAAGTTTCTTGCCAGTTCTTCTATCCCACTATCCCTTGCGAACTGGTAGTAAATGTCATTTTAAAATAAATTTAACTTATTTTTTCAAGTTTACCTATATGAATAAAGTTATTTTGAGTTTGTATATATATAATTAAATAATTGAACTCCTTATGTCCTTAGTTATTGTGTAATACAAGTGTAAATAACGTCGCAAATTAACAATCTGTGGAACGCGCGTAGAATTTATCAACTTCTGCTAGAATAATTGTATATCTATAATTAACTATAATTATACTTTCGTCAGCCGGTTGACAGATGAAAGCGTAGGCCACAATGACAATAGTAACAGACCAAAAGGGCGAATTTGTGATGTAATTACAATATTCTTGTTCAAGTTTAGCATGACAATGAGTGGTGTTACCGGTTCTAAATGTTAGTTTCATTTCGTGACCAGCTTTCTTGAATTGAATTATGTATGTTCATAACACGTGTGTTGTAATGTTTACTCACGCTTTTAACCGACTTCAAAAGTCCAAAAGGTATATATCGTCTGATCCCTCTGACTGTGGACCGAATTGGATGATCGAGGTGTCACTGGTTTAAAATCTCAGAGAACCGCTCTATCATAATTCGAATACTTTACTAAACAATTAACTGTCATTTTAATAAGAGATCAAATAAGATACAGTATTTTATAACTGTTTGTTCACATTTGATCTTTCTTACTTCATAGTATTACTGTTAGTAGCGTGTATTTTAGTTTGGAATTTAGAAGTTAATTCGAAATTTTAGGATCCTTATCGCAGGAACTACGCCAGCCTTGAGCGGTGTCGCAACTTAAAGAATCTTCACGTTTGCAACATTGAAATATTAAGTGGCGAAACATGAAAATATATTTAGATAAACCCGATAACATATGAATTAGAAATAATTAACGAAGTTATTTTATATAATTTTTTTAAATTGAATCGTTCTACTGTCTTTCGTAATCCATAGATTTCTATTAGGATGTCTGTATTAGGCCTACAACAAATAAAAAATATTAACGCTTGGTACGAAAATCTTATAATCATACTAGCGAACTTCGTTTTCCTTAATGCCTAGCCTACTTTTTTAGTACATACCAGCATGGAACATTTTGCTATGCTACCCCAGAGACTGTTCGGTTTTCCGGAATGAAAACTTTTTAGGTTTTTCTGTGATTTTTCTCCATATAAACCTCAGACTTCAAGTTATAAGTTCTTAACTAACAAATTATTCTTAATATCTACTACTAATTATTCGTCATATCTTCAAACAATCTATGTTAAAATCAAGAGCAAATACCTTACAAGACATTAATTTTTCGGTTACTAATGGGTTTAAACCACGCAGTAACTAACCCGGTTTGGTAACATTCAATTTGCATAGTTTAGATTGGACAAGTGAACTGGCCCTCGGTAGCTTAATTGACAGTTGAAAATATTAAGTATAGATTATATTGAAAACTAGTGGAGGCCTGGATGACTCGAGTTTTGATCGACGGTACTGAAGTAGATAGAATAGACAAGATAAAAATAATGTATAAAATCTAAGCTGTATATTATTATTTTTAACGGGCTTTTTATTATTATTATTTTATTATTTACGTATGTATAGATCGAACTCAACACTTTAAATGTGTTTTTTCATTCACCATTACTTGTTGTTATATTAAAAGTATGGAAACTATACGTTAGAACTAGCAAAATCTGTATTATATTATACGAATAATATCAAAAATTATAGATATTCTATAGATACCACCGAAACTACTGCATCGCGTAGTCGCGTATTATTGCCTAAAAATAATGTCTGAACTCTAAATGGACTTTTGATTATGAAACATTAGACTACTTCTCTGTCTATGTTAGACCACAACTGTGTATTAGCTTAATTAGGCAAGATTAATAAGAAACAAAAAAGACAATTTCAACAAGCCTAGCCTTCAGTTATATTCTACTTGTTTGCGACATGGTTACGATATCAATTGTTTCACGAAACACAAAAAATATTACAAATAAGCAATGCATCGATAGTGGGGACGTTAATAGAGTTAGTGAGCGTCAATGGTTGATTTTTAACTTTCTAGACGCTTCAAACAATAAATCAGTATAATTTCACAATTTTAACTGGAGTACTATTTTCATTACAGCTAACTTCAAGACTGTAGTTAGATTTAGTGTTCATGAGTTTTCCTAAATAATAAACAAACTTGATAAAATAACCACTTACTTGAGTTGCCCCATAGTTAAAATTTGTTCAATTTAAAAAAAAACAAAATCAGTATTTTCGTTTCGCAAGCAAAATTGCATAATTTGCAAAGGTATATTTTATAAACACTATATTAATACTTATACACACAAATATTCATCACAACTATTTCATTTTATTTTAGTAAAATACCTCCGAAACCAAAAAATACCACCCACGCATATACATGGAACGTGGGTAAAAAGCAAGAAATTAAAATATCTCCGATATTCCAATATCTTATGTGGGACATCAAAATATTAAAACTGAGGAGAAATACAGACTAAAATTGACTGATTCCATCATCAATGCACCTGCAATAACCAAGCGATTAATGCACGTATAATTTCCTAACCCTTTCACAAAAGCTGTGCTTAAGCTTGGCATGTGGCCCTGCTGGCCGCGCCTAGACCCCAATTGTATGAAATATTAATTAGCCAATCTCATTTCAGTGCCAAATTCGAATTCAATTTTTTCATGTCAATGACAGAGGTCACTTAATGTGGACTTGTCTCGTAATAAACGCTTAAATCTTTAGAATAAAGTTATATTAGAGAAATATTAAGTAGTTGATCTATTGGTATTTTCTGTCGTAGTATTCTTCCCCTGGCGAGCAGTGTTGGCCAAGTGGCTTCAACGTGCGACTCTCATTCCTGAAGTCGTAGGTTCGATCCCGGCTGTACACCAATGGTCTTTTCTATGTGCGCACTTAACATTCGCTCGAACGGTGAAGGAAAACATGCCAACCGGCTTGCCTAAGATCCAAGAAGTTGACGGTGTACGTCAGGCACAGTAGGCTGATCACCTACTTGCCTATTAGATTGACAAAATATGAAACAGAATTACAGAAATCTGAGGCCCAGACCTAAAAAGGTTGTAGTTCCAAAGGTTTTAAAGTATTCTTCTCCTATATTAATGTTGTTTTTCATAAAAAAAAATATTTTAGAGATCATGGGTTCGATTCCAATAAAAATAAACTTGTTAGGTTGGGAATCACGTCTACTTAGGCGCCAAAATCGAAATTAATTCTTTAATAACTGTCACTAAATGTGTACTTGTCTCCTAATGGCTAGAATAAAGTTATAATAGACAATATAAGTTATTGTATCTATTGGTATCTGTAGTAGTATTTCACTCCTCAAGTTATGTTAAGGCAATTTTTAATGACCCGGGAGGTTATGGGATAGATTTTTTTTAAAAAAAAAAAAACCCCCGGGGGGGGGGGGGGGGCGCCCGGCAAGAAAAGGGGAAAAAAAAAAAGGGGGGTTTTTTTTTTTGGGGGGGGGGGCCCCCCCCCCCGGGCCCCCCCCCCCGGGACCCCCCCCGGGGGGGGAAAAAAAAAAAAAAAAAAAAAAAAGGGGGGGGGGGGGAAAAAGGGGGGGAGGGGGGGGGGTTTTTGGGTTTGGGGGGGGGGGGGGGGGGGGGGGGAAAAAAAAAAAAAAAGGGGGGGGGGGGGGGGGGGGGGGGGGGGGGGGGGGGGGGGGGAAAAAAAAATAAAAAAAAAAAAAAACGGGGGGGGGGTGGGGGAAAAACCGCCGAAAAGAAGCTATTTTTTTTTTCCAGATCCATAAGTCCCGGGTCATTAAGGGAAAAGGAAAAAGGGAAAATTTTTTTAATTTTTGGGGGGGGGGGGGGGGGAAAAAAAAAAGAGGAGGGGTTTGGGTTTTTTGGGGGGGGGGGGGGGGGGGTAATTTTTTTTTATTTTAGTTGAGAAAAATCAAAAGAAGGAAGGAGGGGGGGCGGAGGGGGGCGAGAAATTTTCTTTAAAAAAAAAAAAAGGGGGGGGGGGGGGAAAAAAGAGGGGGGGGGTTAAATTGGAAAAAAAAAAAAAAAAAATGAAAAAAAAAAAAAATAGCTTCTATTAAGGCAGTGTATGCCAAGCCTACTTTTTCCTTATTTTTACTAATTCTCTAACATAGATCATTAAGAAACTAATTGTTACTAACTCAATAATCAATCAATGGACTGTATGTTGTCTGATTAATAAAAATTATTATTTATATTATTATATAATGATTGCAACTTGAAAAAGTACAACCTTATGAAAGAGTAGCGTTTACCAAAAATTTTAAAAAAAAAAAAAACCCCAAAACCCCCCCCAAAAAACAAAGAAAATTAAAATCGGCCTTTAGATGCACAAAGAGTCGCTACTGAGGACGGACTTAGCTATCTCGTTAATTTAATAAAACACTATTTCACACGCGAAGGTCAGCGCGAAATTGTAGCAACATACACGCTCTAAATGCTTTATTGTGTAAATAATTTAAATTTGAAACTAACGAAAGTGGTTAATTAGTATCTTCATTTGAATTCAGTCAAGATAGCGTAAATAATTAACAGAAATAGTGACTCACATCATGGAGGTCTCAGAGCCTCGTTGCTAAGCGTATCTTAGGAACAGGTCTGAGACATTATGAATCAATTTGTATAAAATTCAAGGAATATTTTTGACCTCTTTTTACATCTTTTACCATAAATCAAAAACTTAAAGGATTAAATAATATTGGGTTTGGTATAAACAATATCATAGTTTGTGTGTGAACTATTAATAAATTAATAATTAGTATAAGCATTTTACACTATTTCGCAAAAGTTAAAGTAGTATTTATTCTTAACTTTGGCTTATACATTAGCACTCGGGGCTTAGCAACTCTCATCCCTGGAGTTTTAAGAAACCCCAACCATGCACCAATGGATTTTCTGTTTAAATGCGAATTTAAAACTGGCTCCGGCATGCTTTAGACGACGGCTTGTATTACAGAAGGCTGATCCCTCTACTACTAAAACCAAGGGTTAGCGCCACTGGTGTTTACTTGTGTCCCCCGGCTTCCAGGAACGTTATAGTGATATAATTTATTACTTAGTTGCAAATGAATCTCTGTATATTAAGACAAAGTCTATATGCGGAACTCATTCAAAGACAAAGGATAATCTTAAAAACGTAAGGTCATAATGCAAAAAATATCAAGATTGCCAAGATACGTTTACAAACAATGTTTGCTATTGTAAAGGTGCGACTACATCAATTGCGTTCTTACGGTCAAGGATCTATGGTGAATAATTTTTTTTTCTAATGAAATAAATCTCTAAATAGTTATTATTCGAATTATTTCGATTTACTAATGATCAAGAAGAGACAAATATAAAATTGTCATGTTCGAATGGTATTTGAAAAGGAATTTTATTAAATCTCTTAATTTCTTCTAGGAATGATAATTCAAACATGTTTCGGTCTTCGTCAAATAGTAACATAGTCTGTTGATTTATACGGCGGTGATCACCTACTTGCCTAATAGATTAAAAGATTATCATGAAACAGATTCAGAAATCTGAGGCCCAGACCTAAAAAGGTTAAAATAAAGCGCTACTGATATATTTATTTACACACATTATACAAGTATGTTACATCTTTTATGTTCAAAACAACTTTGAATGTCTTGTTAAATTTCAGATTTTTTTTCAGTCTTTACTATGTGACAAATATAATTGGGACAAGGGGATTCGTCGCCATGTTGTCTTGCATTTTTTACATAGATAGAAAGAATATCGCCAAACTCTGTGAAATCTGGGCTTACCAAAAATAGCCTCGCAATTAGACCTAAGACTAAATCGCGCAGGAAATGCATAGAGAGCGTTTCTGGATCTTATGTGAATATTCCTAAGATGCGCTTAAAATAATCACACTAAATTACAGTCGCGGTAATGTAGTATCAATTTACTACGACCCTGTGCGTTACATCTTCACAAGAGTTTATTTTTAATTCGTAAATCCTATAATTATAACATTTAATACCTCTGTTATACAAAATTATAACTGTAGAACTTATCGCACAAACACAAAAGCTTTGTTTGGATTATTTGTATATTTATTATTCATATCTTACTGCGTATTGGTTTTAGATGTTCTTTTGAAAACGGAATTCGGAAATTATATTTTCATATAACTACTATAATAAAAACACTTTATCAGATAAAAACACGTTATTAACATTTTGGACTGATTGATCTGGACTATGACTGTTTATTTTTTAAAATTGTTATTGCTGTCATATTTCCAATTGTTTTTTGAGTTGTTGTAAAGAGATAGAATACTTAAGCAAAAATAGTGAGTTTTACTGATTTAGTTTTTATGAATAATATGGATAATAAGAACAAATTAGTAAGTTGTTATTGTCTTGTAATTTTTTAATACTTAATAATCCACTCGTAGTAAATAACAATTGTTTGTATATAACCTGTTATATAATTTCACTAACAACATTAACATTTAAATTATCATAATAACTAACAAGAGGTAACGGTAAATGGAAGATATAAATAATAGAATTGTGTAATAATAATTTCTGCGCTTCATCATTGTTGCATAAATTCCTTTAAAAAATATATATAATCAAAACGCACTATAAATATGAAATACCTAAAGGTGGCAGAGTTTTAGCAGATTCAAGATTGCATCCTATTATATTAATGGAGCATTTCCTGATATTAGGTCATTTAGAAGTCTAGAATGTAGAGCAAAGATAGCACATCAATGAAAGTCCGTTATGCTCAGCTGATCGCATTCATGTAACACCGAAATACAATCTATTGTTAACAATAACTGAAATTATGAAAATGTTCTTAAATATACCAACTTGAAGTACTTCATTATAATCTAGTCTGCCGTAAGTAGCTTAGTCTTGGCTTCAATGTTTCTTTGGATTCTCGCTTGCTGGACAGGCAGGCATTAAGTGATGGAGACAATGTAATGAATTTGCGATAAGTTTTAATCAAATGTGTAGTTGCGTAAACCGGATAAACGAATTTGTTCATTAGCCACTGGGGCCTTTGGGCCGGCCATTCAGTGGTTATACTGGTCGTCAAAAAAGTCAAAATCAATTATTCATAATATAGGTAACACAATGTACACTTTTGAACGTCAAAAAGAAAAATTATTTGAAATGCTTTTATTTTACATTTACTGCCAGTTCTCAAATCAAGGGCGTAGAGCGGAAGAGAAGAACTTAATATTATTATTATTATTTTTTTAACTGGCAATAAACTGTCCGCCACACTCGGGTCGGGGAGGATTCTCCCTTTAGGTTGGAGGAAAAGTATACCTTCCTCCCTCCACAAGTTGATTTTTGATTGAAGACTATCAATTAAATAATAATTCGAGTAGGTCGGAAATGAGATATATAATAAAATAAATATTATGAAATACAAGAGAATCTTTTATCAAAACTTAACAATCATATATACAGTATTTACAACTTTGTCAAGTAGAGTCCGCGAAATAAGGGTTTTTTAAAAACTTAAAGTTAAAATGAATACAACCGGGATTTGAGGTAATACTGTATATTACAAGCGTTCTATTATATTTATATCCTATTCTTACAGGCCTACGTGACCGTTGTGCTGACACATTGTTCTCACGCTCTACAAGGAAACGTTACTTAGTGAGAACTAAGAGTGGTTCGTAAATCTTAAGAGTGGTTCGTAAATCATGTAAAGCACTTGGTATTGAAATATAAAGGATCTTTGTACTACTATTTGAATGGTTTTGTTTATATAAAATAAATTAGGTGGTAAACGGGGTTATATAACTCCCCCCTCCTGAAGAGCGAAATTATCAGGGATTGCACATGTAATTCTGATTATTTCGCCACTGCAACATATAATAATCTTATTTTTTAAAAAAAACACAACAATTATCAAAAATACAATAAGAGAGTGCCTAAACTAATGATTTTCACTTTCACTGAATTGCCCATTTCACTATCACTTTCTCTGTTAGTTGTTTCAGCATGTAAGACATGTGTTGCAGGTCACTAGGGTCCATTCCTTGTAAGTTTACTGGATTCTATCTTAGAGTTATGGTGGTGTAACTAGACTTAATGGATGGGAAATTTGATACATATTTTCTGTATGAACACTCTTCTATAATTACTGTATTGGTAACAGTTGGGTGGGTTTTCCTTGAGGTCATCAACTCCTCAACATGTCGTTTCAGGATACGGTTGCCCTTTTTCTTGTGTGCAGGAGATTATAAAATTTTCCTCAGAGACTTGTTTGAAGGCTGTATAAGGCGGTAAGTATGTTACACCTTTCACCAGGATATAGGGATATTTAGGAATGATTATTAAGGTTAGGTTTTTAGGGTCATGAAAGATAGTAAGGGATACATTCTATTATAACTTTAAGTTGAATTGCTATAAAGCTACCTCTAATAAAAAGTTATTTTCCTGTCTATCATTATATTTAACATTAATCGTATCTTTCAATATTATTTTTATATAAAGGTTCTAAAATTACTTATAAAAATTATATAAACTTAAAACATATGTAGAGTATACTGCATTATTTTCTTTAGTACTTATTCTATTAACATTTTTTTTCTACACGTTTATCTTTCGTCCATAATTTTTGATTATGGAATATTTCTGATAAATTAATGATCCATCTAACATTTTGGAAACAACTTTAAACGCTTTTGAAATTTTGATTACCTAATATATAATTAATTGAGATCCCTATCATTTCTTATAAATAAAACTAGAGGGTTCTCTTCTCGGTGTGAAGGGATTATTTGCCTAATCTTTTCAGTAGTTATTCTTTCTAAATACTCTACTTGTTTCCTTATTCCTAAAAATCTTTAAACTAAGGCTTATCCCTGTCTTACGGCTCCTGAATTTTTTCAACTTTAAGTTGAAGCAAGCTGATTCATCAATACACCACCTTTGAGGTCGTTTTATGTTTTTAATTGGTACTTTTTGTGTTTACCTAATTTAATAGGGAGGTTTTTTTAGGTTTTCTTAACTATCCTTTCAAAAAGGTTTCCTTCTTGGATTTATAATTTTAAAATGTTTTCTTTGGAACGGATATATTTTTTCTAGAGTTTTCCTTAAACTTAACATTTTATCAGATATGTATTTGTAAAAACTTTTATTCTTTTGGCTGGTCTTTAATTAATTTTTGCAAGTATTGTTTCTGAAGTCTATATTGAATGGGTTTTCAGAATCTACATGGCCAAACACTACTTCAAAGGTGTTAAAGTTGTTACAGTATGAATCGCATTATTATATGCCATGATAGAGTAGGTATAATAGATGGGCGTCGGTACATTGTTTGTATTTTGCCAGTCTGTAAATTTCGATAAGGTGGAATGAAAACGTTCAACTATTCCCATTGAATTAGGGTTCTAGGCTCGATATGTATTTGGATTTTATAGAGTGACATCATTTCTTTAATAGATGGGAATTAGTAAGTCAGCTTATTTTCTTAGGTATACCGTAAAATGAAAAGTATTTTATTAGTGCGCGGATAACGTCAGGTGTGCCTTTACTAGGAATTTCAATCGCCTGTCCTATTTGTAAAAGCTCAACTAAGGTGAGGTATTTTTCCTTCGATACTAAATATATCTATAAATAATTCCTAATGGGGCATCTTGCGTTTGAGTTAACTGTAAATATGGTTTAAGGCTTTCGGTCATATTTCATTTGTTTACAGGCTTCACAAGAATTAATTACTGCTGATATAGTTTCTTTCATGTTATTCAAGAAGTGTCGCCTGATGTTATAAAGTTTCTTGAATACCTTTGAATTTTTTCCGAGATGAAATTTCAGAATAACGGCTTTCTGTTCATTTTCATCTAATAAAAAATTCTTTCCGTACACTCATAAAATTAATTATCCACTTTAAAAAGCCTAATTACCATGTTGTGAATTGGGTGTCCGTATTTTGAAATATATAAAATATTTCTTTTTGGGTTTTATGTATTCTTTCAGGAATTGTTTGATTAAATTTTCATTATCTATGGGTAGAAAAACTTCTAAGATTCTTTTTTTTACGGGACACGTCAGAACTTAATTTTTATACCATTGGAAAATAATATTTGGTTAGGCTTCGAATCAATTGCTGTTTAAAATAGGAATATGTGACTCAAGGTCTTGTGTGAATGTATAGTTTCAGATTTACTAAAGATGGAATGAACTTCGAAAATTCATTGTTTTTAATCTATTCTGGAAATAGTATTTAATGTTAGAGTCAGTAAGAAATTGTTCTTAGTCTTGTGAATCGCGACGCATCGTTTTTGTATCTCCTTATTATCAGTTTACTTTCATGGATTCTTTATCGGATAATGCATTAATTTTAATACGAGATAAAGCATCAGCATTACAGTTTTGTTTCCCTTTTTTGTAACTACTTCGAAGTCTAGTAGGAGATTTAACCGCCAACGGGTGAGTTTACTACTGGGTTCCTTAAGAGAATGAGCCACGCTAAAGGGCGGTGATCTGTGTAAATAATGAACTTCTTCCCATAAAGATAGGGGCGGAAATGTTTGATAGCCCAAAAATGCTAGAAGCTCACTTCATTTATATAGATTCATTTATGAGGTTTGTCGCGTAAGCAACGGGTAAGTCTTCCTACTATGGAAAATAAGATAACTATTGAATGGTCGTTAGGATAAAGGGTTTTTCTGTATCTGGGTATTGTAGAAGAGGTGCATTTGTAATAGTTCCCTACCCCTTTGAAAGGTAATATTGTTGATCTATTACAATTTTATGACGTTTTTTAGCAATTTGTCAGGGCTTTGTGATTTTAGCAAAGTCCTTTTATGAATCGGCGATAATAACCATAACCAAAAAACTCTTATTTAGTTGGGTTTTGGTAAAGATATTTAGGACTGCTTGAATTTTATATATGGTTGCAAACCATTTTCTGTAATCTTGTACCAAGGTAGAGAACTTCTACATAAAATTCGGTTTTGTCCAATTGTACTTTTAAGTTTGAGTCTCTAATGTAAAAACTTTCTTAATTTATGTATGTGTTTGTGGCTGAAAATATGATGACGTCATCAAGATACACCATACAATAATGTTGTGGAGACCTCTGAGAACGTTTCATTGCGCGCTGAAAAGTTGCAGGCGCATTTTTAAACCAAACGGCATACGCGTAAATTCGTAATGGCCGTTCTGTGTACTGAACGCGGTTTTCTTTCTGTCTCTTTCTAAAACTTCTATTTGATGGTAACCTGAGCTAAATCAATTGTATGAAATTATAGCTTTTCCTAGTTTGTCTAATAAATCTGTATGTTGGCAGGGGGAATTTGTCATCATAGTGATCTCTTTAGGGATAGTCGATTACCATATACTTTCTCTACCAGAGGCATCTAACTGGGAAAGGTAATAGGAGAGTGTATTCCTGTATATGTTATCTGAGTAATTTTTCTACTTGTCGATTAATTTGTCGTTTAAAATGGGGTAATCTATAGGGTTTTACATATATCGGATCTTCATTTGTCGTACATATCTGTGTTTAACTTGGTTTGTAAATAACGGTAATTTTTCAGTATAAAATATGTCTCGAAACTCGTAACATAAATGTGATAGCTTTTCGCTCTTCATCATTCATATAGGGGACTTTATTAAGATTTTTTTTAGGATTTCGTCAACCTGAATGTCGTCTTAACTTTTATAACACATGATATGTTTTGTTGAAAGGGCTGACATAAATGGTTTTTGAAATGAATTGTGACAGTTTGTAGTAATTTTGAATAACTGTTGAAGCTTATGATCTATATTTAAAAGGATGCGGAATACGAATTTAATAAGGCTTAGTTTTGTAAAAGTTGGAATTTTAAAGGGTTTCTGAACGTGTTCAAGTACATTTGACGAGAGGGGCTATAAATTAGGTATTACTGTGTTAGTGTTATTAACAATTGATTTTTCATGTTATTGCTGTAATTCTAGTAAGTCGGAACCAATTAAGCCTCTAACTTTTATCTATAGAATATAAATAAAATTTATGTTTGAGGGACTCTGAAACGTTTTCAGTAAGGGAATGATGCTTCATTATTTTACTTCGTGAGTGAGTGCTTATCACCTCGAACGGTTCTTCGTACTTAAAATCAGAAAAATAAAAGTTTGCCATATAGGGCTCATAAATGATCTAGTAGAGCCAGTATCTATCATAAATTTTTAATTTGGGGATATAAATATGTGGTAATTTATTTACCTTTTCCGTATTAATTTGAACTATGTGGGTTTATGGACGAGGCTTCTGTATGAAAATTTTCGGTTTCAGTTTCTTATATAGGTTTCTCTTGGGTACATATTCGACCTCGGGGTAATATTCATGGTAACGTATCTATTTTAGGGTAGTTCTTTGGGGAAGTTTACATAATCTCCTGCATTGATTATAAAATAGTTGATTCATATAGTGTCTTGAGGAGGAGCTGTCCTCAAGAAACATCATTTTTAACGCCTATTTAGTCTATACGGTTGTTGTGTTGGTTGAATGCCAAATTTAAATTATTTGGTGGATTTTGAAATCGCAAATTTTGGTTGGGATTCAAATTTGAATTGATTTTTGGAAATTAGGCCTTTTCCATCGGTTGAAATTGTGGCCTATGCCAACCTGGGCTAAAGTTGGTTTATATCCTAAGTAAAATTTGTTATTTTGAAAGTTCTATAATATAGAATTAAGTGATTGGGAATAACTTAAAATTACTTTGTGGGGCTTGTTGCATCTGCGGTTTAAATGGGATGGATTTACAAATGAATTATTTCGTAGATTTTGTATTTTGGGATACATCAATATGGATGGTTTTTGTAATTGCCTTAACATAGTGCTATGGGCTTGGTACTGGTATTTGAAGTTGACCTCTTCTAATACGATAGAGGGAGCTTAGGTTCTTTAATCTACGATTCTAATTAAGTCCTGGGAAGATTGTATAAGAATACATTCTTCGAAGGTTTGAGTAGATTGTGTTTTCTCGCTTTTAAATGTTGGTCTGTAAGTAAGTTTACTTTGCAATTAACAACTTTTAACATGTTGAATTCGATTACAGAAATATGTAGTCTATGTTTGTAATCTAGTTTCAATTCAATAGCAACATTCCTCCGAGCGAGGATCGCCAAAATGTTGAATCAATAATGATTTTAATTCTAGCCATGTTTTAATGTCCCCACTAACTAAACTGACCTTGCCTACTAACCTATAATGATACAGGTATAATCCTCTCCGGGTTGTTAAATAAGGTGTAAGTAATTTTCCGTCTCCATTAAAGAGCGGGATAACACATGAGAATTCACGTGGCAGTATCTTAATTCCGTCATTTTTTTTTTTAAACAATTACACAATTACCCAATAATTATGGTTACAGAATTTGATGTAATCTAAACTTATAATTAGGTACATACTAGGGTTCAGAATTTCATGCACTAACCTACTTACTTCTATGTTTCTTTAATTGACTTATTACAATTTACGTTTATATCAATTTAACTCTAACAAAGTCTTAAAACTATTATAGAGATGTCGATCTCAAAATAACAAAAGAAAAGTGGAGAGGGCTGGATTTGAAAGGTGAAAAGGTACTTACCAGTACATCCTCTCAAACTCGCACAAAATACCCTTAACCTTTGATTTGTTACAATTTATTTTTTTTATAGCGTTTTTAGCAATCGCGACGTTTTCCCCTTGGTAAAGAATTTGATCTACATAAATATGTAGACGACTATCCTTCTCAGCGCCAGTAAGTAGTGGGTCCGCGAAATAAGGGTTTTTAAAAACTTAAATTAAAATGAATAACCGTCGTTTGAGGTCCTTTAATACTAAATATTACAAGTATTCTATTATATTTATATCCTATTCTTAAAGGCCTACGTGACCGTTGAAATCTAAGGAAACGTTACTTAGTAAGAACTAAGAGTGGTTCGTAAATCGTGTAAGGGTGGTTCGTAAATCATGTAAAGCACTTCGTATTGAAATATAAAGGATCTTTGTACATTTAATTTTGTTTATATAAAATATAATTATGTGGTGACAGGGGATACAACTTTCTTAAACTACATAGTATTAATAAAAATAGAAGTTCGAGGAAAGACTTATATTCGAGCCTTTTATTTTCCACCTGCTCTGCGGCCGCCCCAACTTTTTTGCTTGTCCGAAGTAGGTAAGATGGGTTAAATATTATATACATATGATACACAATATCGCTACTGTGAGCTCACTCTGCGAACAAATAAAGATGTCGTTAGTGTCGGACAGCATTCAGTAAGCGCAACGTCTTTGTTAACGGGGATCTGTGCAACAGACTGGTTCTGGCCCTTAGCCACAAACAACCTTGGCCTTCGTACAAAGAACCTGAGTTCTTGAAAAACCCCCCGCAAGAGTTTAAGTAGATAGTAGGCCAGCTGTAAGTCCCGTCTTGTTTCTAATTTATTGTAATATGAATATTGAAATAATTAGCCAATTTTAAATTCCTTACTATCAGAAACCCTCAAGCGCTCTTTATAAGTAAGACATATATACTATAGTGCAAATGACAATACTATATTGCAAATTCATGACCTATTAGAATCGTGATAGATGATAGACGTCTGCGTGGAATCAATTTGCTACAATCAAAAATGTGCCAAGATATTTCCACGTTCTAAATAATATTACATTTTATTAAGTTTAAATCTTTTAAAGGCAGTTTTTGCCGTGCACCACCACTATGTGGAATCAGCTGCCCACTGAAGTATTTCCGAACCAATTCGACTTAGGGTCCTTCAAGAAAAGAGCGTACCAATTCTTAAAAGGCCGGCAACGCACTCGCGAGCCCTCTGGCATTGAGAGTGTCCATGGGCGGCGGTATCACTTAACATCAGGTGAGCCTCCTTGCCCGTTTGCCCCCGTTCTATAAAAAAAAAATCAAATCACAAATACGTTTCATGGATAACAATAAAAATCTTGTATTGGGGTACCCACTTCTTCAATATTTAAGTTTTAGAAGTTTTAAAACCCACAAACAACTGTTAGAGAAAATATAGATAGCAATACAAATTTTATACATCAATAATATTGGAACAAAAGTAAATGGGTTGGGTGCGATAACGATGTACCCGAATCTGATGATACTGATTATGCAGGAGTCTTGGGGGACCTTCATTGGAACACCTCCAAGTGAGTTTAGCTGCCGGAAATGCGTCAAAGTATTTTAAAAAATTTTTTAAAGTTTTGTGAAATGTATTGAAATTTGTAAACAATCCACCATTATCTACTTTTCTATTGGTTATAAGTGATGTGACATTTTCGGTAAATTAATCGGATCGATTATTTTAGACTCCTGCATAATCAGTATCATCAGATTCGGGTGCATCGTTATCGCTCCGTTACCTGTAACAATATTTCGCGATTTATTAACAACTAATATTTATTTATTTATACTTTATTCAAAAACGTACACATAAAAAAAGCAAGTTACAAAAGTTATAAGGCAACGGGCGGTTATAATATACTTAACTTGCCTTGCAAATAACAATTTAGTCACAGAAATAATAACAATCTGCTCAATTTCATAAAACGTTTTTAACATAAACTGAAAATGTGCAACCAGTCCTTTCTTATTTATATGTTAGCTTTAATTATATACCGGTATATAGCTTGGTCTATTGTGGTCATTACTAAACATTAGGCAAGCTGCCTTTAAGATATAAAACTACTTTAACCCATTTAGATATAATAACATTATATTTATGTACGTTTCTCGGACACACGAACATAGTGTCATTACATTATAGAACACTAAGACTGTTAATGAACATTATCTTAGTTTAAGCTATTCATAAGTATTGTATAAAATTAAATCAACATAATATTACTTCTTAGCCATAATTATTGTATAGGCTAGATTGTAATTCATGTAGTCGCAATCTTTTTTGTGAACTTTATTGTAGGAAAAAAAATTACGTACATACACAAGATTTAAAAAAAAATTAATAAATCAATGGTGCTAAAACCTCTTTAGGTCTGGGCCTCAGATTTCTGTATCTGTTTCATGATCATATACACATTTTATGTCATAATTACTTATTGAATAAAAGTATTATTTCGAAAGTTACGTAGCACGATAAAAATCCATCAAAATAGAGTTAATCCAGTTTCTCACGCTACGAGTGAGGTAATTATTGAACAACCGTACTTTGACGCAATTATAACGAAACAATTATTTGCTTTCGCGTCTCAGGTCATTCTACAAAACCGCGTAATTTGGATAATTTTGTGGAGAAAGTAGACGAAAGTACACATGATGAATCTACGACGGTTACAGAAAAGGAAATTTTGTGGCTTTTGGTCTTAATTATTGTACATACACTATCTTAACATGCAGAGGTTTACTGTATATTTTATAAAGCTATGAAGCTTTTATGTATGTTACTTATAAGTCCCTTATGGAAGAAAGTATCAAAAACTATTCATAATTATTAACAAATATTTTAATTCTTGTATTATAAGATCCTATGGATTAATGTGTTGATTTTATTCAACTATCTTTTACGAAATACCCGAATAGAATAACTGGGTATATAATTGTTTATGTAGTGGGATTATTATACCTTGGCTTCAGCGTAGTATTTAATTTCCGATTAATGATAATCTACCAATATACATAGAATAGATAAAAACTCTTTTCATTACATTAATAATATTAAATAACACGAAAGCCCAATTTAGTTACAAACCGCAAACCTAAAGAAAGTCGACAAATCGACGTTGAAAGAAAAGGGAAAATAACTTTTACTTTGAGGTCGAAAATGTAATTCAAAATTTTAATTACCTTCTGAATATTTAATTTTGAAAATATGTTATGAATCTTTGAATTACTATGCAGACAAAACTGTTAATCAGTTACATCTAAAACGGAATTCTTCACGCCATAAACAGTATAAATGTGGTAAAACGAAAACTTCTGCGTTTCTGTAATAAATGTTGATATTACTATTAATAATAACAGCAAATATTTCACTATCGCGTCACGATTTTAGATATATTTTTCTTTTCTTTTCTTAGATTAACGTTCGTCATTTATTTGTCACAATAGTTTGGCAAAGGCCCCCAAAGGAAGGATCAAGAAATAATGCATTTTGTGTAGATGAATGATGTTTTTCCGTAGATAAGCCTTTGAAAAGAAGTTATACTCGTATGTATTATAGTAAATGGAGTAATAATAATTCTTCACGCTACTTTAAAACTCTTCGTTCATTTTTATTATATTGTGAATTAAGATGTTACATATATTTGAACTTTAATTTCAAAATTTTATGGTTTCAATATATGTACCTAATACTTTACATTAGGAAGTTCTTAATTTGTTAAAAAATTGTCCGTTGTACGTATTTACTTTCATACACTGCAATTATCGCTTCTGTTCATAACTTGAAAAATACATCAATTAAGGCCCACGATCCGTGTGAAAAGTAGCCATTGTCAAAAATGTCGAGGCTATTTTCTAGCAAGATAAAACAATACATTATTTGCCGATTTGTTCAAATGCGAGGTTAATCAGAGGTTTCCACGTTTTTAAGGAAATCGTTTATCGCTTCCTAGTTGAAATCAGGTTTAAAACTTCAAATTGTTTAAGATTTTAAAACAATAATAAATATAGGTTTTTTATTTGTTACAGGGTCATGAAGAGTTACTTAATTATCTCACAGAAGCTGAAAAAGTGTTCTTGTTTGGAGCAAGTGATCAACGTAAGTTATCCTTTGAACACTTAGTAAAATACATCGTTACATACACACCTGTAGGTAGGGGTGAAATTTCAAAAAGCCTCAGCGGATGCTTTCATAGTAAAAGACAGTAACTCTTTAATACATTACCTATATAATTTAGTTTTTAGCAAAAGTATATTAAGAATTTACTAGTGAGGATAAGGAAACAATTAAAAAGGTGTTAACAAGATGTTACGCAGTAATACAACAATTATATCATTTACAGATCCCCAATTCGAGATTGCACACATAAGACACCAGAAACGTCGCAAACGGTCTTTGTCCTATGAGAATCAAGATCTAATTACGATAAAACAACACTTAGACCTGAAACTTAGCCCAAAAAGCAGCTTTCTCGATCCGCAGTTCCTGCTAATGAAAAGATGGTCCAATGGTACTGAAGTTATATTAGACCAGCATACAGATGAGGAGTTAGATGCTTGCTATTATAAAAGTGAAAGTGCAGCGTTGTTTGTTTGTGATGGAGTGGTAAGTACTGATAAAGGAACCAAATTATCTATGTAACCGACGAACCGATCTATATAATATGGGTATGTTCCGATATACACTGCGACCACTGTACAGAGTACCGTCAATTTAGTATACTGTGAAACCGTTTCTCTATAGCCAGCTATACTGGTTACAATTTAAAACGGAACGCAGTCCAGTATACTAGTCAGCTTCGTTTTTCGACACAGTTTTCAAATGAGTGCATCAAAGTTTTTCAATTCAACAAGAAAAACTATTATTGGAGTATTATCGCATTAAAAAAATCTATATTAATATTAACTGTCAATTGAATTAATACTACAAAGAAAGTAAGTATTTTTTAATTAGAAAAAGTCTGTTTATCATAACTCAACTTATATTAACTTATATTAATTAGTCCAAGCTAATTCTTTAATTAGAATTTTAAATGTTTGTAATTAAACTGTAAGTTATATCAGCCGTTAGGCATTCAAGTGGTTTTGATTGATCACGTATCAAAGCACTGGAGTACCTTACCTCGAAAACCCAGTGCTCGCAGTAGAAGTAAGCGGGATTGTGACGCATAATCCCTAGGAGCTGCGGCTGTATACTGGAGTCATAGGGAACGAATTTGAACAGGGAGCACTATACAGTACTCGCAGTGTATATCGGAACATACCCATATGATGAATGTAGTCAATTTTTTCCACAACTGAGCATTTAAAGGCACTTTTTGCCGCTCGCCACCACTCTGTGGAATCAGCTACCCACTGAAGTATTTCCGAACAAATTTGACTTAGGGTCCTTTAAGAAAAGAGCGTACCAATTCTTAAATTTCCTCTGGCATTAAGTGTACATGGGCGTCGGTGTCACTTAACATCAGATGAGTCTCCTGCCCGGTTGCTATGTAAAAAAATATATCATTTAAAACTACCGATTACCGCATCAATAGGTATTTCAGTTGAGACTTTCTCACCTTCAATCCGACCATTTAATGCAAAAGGATAGATTTTTTTTATAAATAAAATCCTATATAGGTTCATTACCGTTAGAATCTTAATAATATAAAGTACACAGCTTCTTTATTATGATATGTGCATTATGTAACCGATCTTATCATTAATTATATGGTTACCTTACAGCGAGGACTGATTAAATCTAACGACAGTTATTATTCTGTACACCCACTGCCAGAAAGATTTCACCACGGAAATACAAAAGCACACGTTATTATTAAACGCCAAATGGATGATACAAATGCAAATACTGAAGACAATTGCATAGAGAGACGTTATATCAAAGAACAATTTGAAGATTCCCCTGAAATAACTAAAACTTGGTCGAAACATCGACGAAAACGGAACATTGAGACCAACCATAATAATCTAGATAAGTTTAAGTTAGATTTAATACATAGAAATAAGACTATAGGAGCGTTTATTGATAAACTTAAAACAGAAGAAAGGAGGCAGAAAAGAGCTGTTTTACCAGCGATTTTTGTGGAAACAGCAGTTTTTGTAGACAGAGATTTGTACAAACATATGACTGTTAATTTTCCAAAGGAAACGGAGAGAGAGTTAGTTAGATTTGTATTAGCTATGATAAACGCAGTACAATTAATTTACCATGATCCCAGTTTAGGAAGACCAGTGAATTTTATCCTAAAGAGACTCGAAATTCTTCATGAAGATCCTTCTAATTTGAAACGACCACATGATATTGATAGGTTTCTAAGTAACTTCTGTACGTGGCAAAGACTTGAGAACCCACCAGGAGATAATGACCCATTGCATTGGGATCACGCCCTGATTTTAACTGGATTAGACTTGTATGTCGTCAATAAGAATGGGAAAGTAAGCAGTCAAGTTGTTGGTAAGTGCAATACATATTTGTCATATTATATTACGATTTTTAACGGTTTTGCAAGATTAATCGACTGTATCGAAACTCATGTCATTATATCGTAACCAAAACACGTCCATTTACATGCAACAATTTCAGTAGAAATCGATCTATTTTATTAAACTGTAACTTTACTAACAAGGTACATAACAAACATGCTCTGATTTTTGGTTTGGTTCTGGAATTAATTCTCGACGACAAAACATTTCGGCTTAAAGCAAAGAAACAGAAAGAAACAGAAACCTATTAAAAACGTAAAAGCTAAGATACCCAATACTCTAGGACGTAGAAGTCTTATTTATTTTCATACCAAAATCAGAAACTATTAATTTATTAAAGTATGAGCAAACTGACCTACTAACGCACGTTGCATTTATGATCTTGCAACATAATATTTTATATTGTCTATGGTATTATCAATCGCAACTAAAGGAAAAATTCAGCAGAATTAAGTCTAAATAATATTTCAGGTTTAGCTCCCGTTGCTGGTATGTGCACAGTGACCAGTAGTTGTACTGTCAACGAAGGAAGGCATTTTGAAAGCGTCTATGTGGTCGCCCACGAAATCGGACATAAGTAAGATTTTTCTAAGCTATTTGGATTCTATTCATATTCGTGATCTAAACAAAGGTTTAAGAGGGTTTAGGGCATCATTTTTATGTCTCAGCAAGAAAGCGTCTGGAGCGGAATTATCTGCTTCCACCTATTTTGCGCGTCTCTTATGACAGTGTACAGTTTTGAAGACTATTAGTCTTTCACTTGATCGGTCCATCTGGTTGGTGAACGGCCATGTGGTTTTTTGCCTTCTGTGTTACCAACCACGATCAGTTTCTCCCCATCGCCTCTGCGCATTGTATGGCTGAAATAAGATACAATTCGCTGTAGGCATATGGTATACGGAGTCCGTATACGGAGTTGGGTCAGGATCGATGTATTGGTGCGCTTCGCAATCCACGATATTCTGAGCATTCGCCGCCAGCACCACATCTCAAAGCCATCGATCCTTTGCCTTTCTCGAGCCAAGATAGTCCACGTCTCCATACAGGAAGTAAATTTTAATATAAATTGCACTTATAATATATATTCTTTCAGTTTAGGAATGCGACATGATGGCCCCTTAGCTGATAACGGTTGCGATCCAAGCGCTTACATAATGAGCCCAACATTAGGAAGCGGAAAAATAACTTGGTCACAGTGCAGTAAAAACTATTTGGATAAATTTTTGGAGTAAGTACAACTTATGATTATGATGACTTATTTCATATTTTTATACATAAATACTTTGGAACCGCTGATCGGTTACCGGTCCCATGACCTCTGAAGCAAGATTATTTCGTTTGTTTACAAATAAGCTGTTTAATTATTATCTTTGTGAAGAGATGTTATTATTGCTAACACGTCAAAATATTCTAAAAGCTACATTTGATAGAAGAGAAATGTAGATTCCCTTTATAATCTTTAAGTAAGATTTGAGATTTTAAAATACATAAAATACCACTACACTCCCTGTAGACATATCTTGTAGTCTTCTGTTTTAACGCCAAGAACAATCCGATAGGTCACTATAAACTACGATTTTAAAAAATGGATTTTTAATAGATTTTTTTAATTTGTTTCTATTCATAGTAAAAATAATATCGTAAACTTTCTAGCACAATGAGTCTATAATTTTAATGGGAACGAGTTAGCGGGGTCAGCTCGTTTTTATTAAAACAATGATCTTACTTTTATTTCTCCAATCTACGTGTTATTTCAACATCGAACAAAATCATTGATATTCCAAAGAAAAACCATACTTTCTAAAGACGCAACCACAGAAAATATATTAGTGCAATAAATTGACTTCTTGTGATGTGAATTTTAAAATGTATGTGCAATTTCATCTACATATTGTGCAAAGACCAAAATAATAGTAGCTCCTTAACTTATTTATTTTATATAGTAATTAGTTAGTTATAACTTAACTAATTATAACTTTTTAATTACAAAATTTTTATTTTTTTGCAAAATTTCTGAAAATTTATTTTAGATTTTAAAATTTGTTCCACAAACGAGTTTTAAAGCTAACTATGATTCCCATAGGTAAAAAATGAAAAAGATACGATGAATCCACTTTTAACAATATCAATTATATTACTTTTATGGACAAATTTATAGCGGGATGGACGTCTTCCACGGTCCGCTTTACTAGACATTTTCTTATCCGAACTGTCTAATCGACTCCTGGTGGGGATCTTCCCTGGATACGCTACGCATCCAATTGTTTAAAGAACATACTTCTCCATCCAAGGCCCCCAACACACCCACTAAAATGGGTTTTTTGGGCAACCCCTACGCTCGTTGCTGGTATCAACATCTTCATAAATTGTTTGTAGTAAACCCCGAAACATTGGCGAATTACGAAGATAATTCGTGTTCGTACGTGGCACATGTCGCATACGGGGGAGGGATTCTTAAAGAATCCGCAAGTATGGACCCGCCCGTTAAGAATAGCGTGCAAAAATAATAAATCTTGCTGACTCCCAATTATCAATTGATTACTTTATGCGAACTAAAACATAGTTACTTAAAGCAAAATTTTATGTTCCTCTCTGGCGGTAGTTTTGACTTGCGTTCCTTAGACAATCTAATTCTTGAAACTCCTACTCATAAAACTGATCTTTTTTCCTCCCCTTTAATGGAAAAAATTCTCCTGTTAGAATTCCTTACCAATTGATATCAGACGAGCTCAGTCTTTCAATGTATTTAAAAGCTTCTTTTTGATCATTTTTCTTCCGCCTCGTAATTAGCTACTACTTATATATATTAATTATTATGACTCAGTTAACCTTTTGATTGGCATTTAGATTTTTGTTTAAATTTTGAACATATTTTTTTTTTTTATTATTTTTCTTTAGATTTTACTTTAGTTATAGTTACGTGTCATTTTGAGTTTTTTTTTTGCACTTCTTGTACTCTACCCTCTGTAGGTGTTTCATTTTTCTATTGTTTCACAATAGGATTGCCTGGAAGAAATCGCTTGTTAGCGATAAGGCCGTAACTTTATAATTTATGTAACCTGCATTTTAATTTTTTTATACGTATATTTTTTTTTTGTAAAAAGTAATGAATTATACATAAATAAACACATATTGCATATGTAGAGAAAGTTTATTTAGTCTGGTTATTCAATATGCGTCTAGCGTATATATTTATATATACGCTCCTTCGAGAATTGAACCCGGCTTGTTCAATGCTCAAAGGAATGATATCGGTATGGTATATGGCGTATGGAACCTACTTTCCCGTTAAGAAACATGAATAATCAAATGTCTGTTAAGGCAGACATTTCTACGTGCTTCTTTCTTCTTCTGAATCAAACAAATTCTGAATCACAAATTTTGAGCTTAGTGTACGTTTTGTGTACTATTCAATGCAAGTGTGTTGCATCGAGAGACCATAACATTACTAATTTGGGATTTTGCAGCTCATCCCAATCGCGATGTCTACTCGACCATGGCAACTCGGCTGGACAATTGGACCACAGTGCTGAAGGTCTACTTCCAGGGGAACGATTTGACGCTGACCAACAATGTAAATATAAATTATATCTTATAATAATGGTCTATCAAAGACAAGCCTATATGTACTGAGCAGTGTTGGCCTAGTGGCTTTAGCGTGCAACTCTCATCCTTGAGGTCGTAGGTTCGATTCCCGGCAGTGCACCAATGGACTTTCTTTCTATGTGCGCATTTAACATTCACTTGAGCGGTGAAAGAAAACATCGTGAGGAAACCGACATGTCTTACACCCAAAAAGTGGACGGCGTGTGTCAGGCACAGGAGGCAGATCACCTACTTGCCTATTAGATTGAAAAAAAATGATCATGAAACAGATTCAGGAATCTGAGGCCCATACCTAAAAGAGGTTGTATCGCCATGATTTTTTTAATGAGCATTGTATACTAAACAGTACGGTAAATATCGGACAGCTTTTTTTTAATTGATATTATATACTTAAGTCAAATAAATTTCAGGACGCGTTGTTTTTTCATTATGAAATGCCATTAATTGCAGGCGCTAGTTATGTCTTATGTAACCTAACATTACTTAAGTTACATATATATATATTTAACTTAATAATTAAAAGCGTAAACAAAACGTAAGCAATCAATGCAACTTAATGCCAATACCACACACACAATACCACATTAATAAATTGTAATTTAACATTCTCGTTTCCGATAATGTCCACATAATTGTCACTTAGATTTACGAACTCTTCAATAAGTCAAGTTAGTTTTTTGTTAATCCAGCATCACAACCCCACTACCCCTAATGTTATTTTAGTTATAAGCTCATGTTTTGAACAATTAAAACCAGTTGACACCCAGCTTCAAACAAAGTGTTTCATTTAACAGATATTTTAACATATCCGTACTGCGTACAACAACCGCTACCGAACAAAACTCGCGCTACTAATTTTTATGCTTAATAACGCTCCATATATCGGAAAATAAATCTATACGTCATTCAAACTACATACAAAATACTGACACTTATTCGTTAGTTTTATAAATCTTTGAATAGCATGCCTTAGTTTAAACAGTCTAGCCTCTCTGAAGTATGAATTAGTAAGGTCCGTTGGCAGACATTTATAAACGCTTCATTCCTTTAAGAACATAATGACCTTGAACTCGGTTTATTCGGTCAACGGTTCAAGGCCAAGGTCGCGCGCATAACATCGTCAGTTTTGTTCGAGTGCCAGCTGATGTTACGTTTTAACTTAATTTGCTTTTTTAAACTTTTAGGAATCCATATAAACAATTGCGTTCACAATCTCTTTAAATACTCGTGTACGACGATGAAACTATAGGTAATATAATAATTTTAGAGATTTTCTGAAGTCTTGTTTAACATCGATCATTCTTGAATAAGTTTTGGTTTAGTTTACTCTACTAACACTAGCGGATCCGACAGACGTTGTCCTGTAAACACGTCTTATATACAAAAAAAAATCTAATAATGTAAATCATTCTCGAGTCCACTTGAACGCACAAATTTGTTTAGCCTTTTAGGAGTATAATTACGAACACATGCTCAGAAGATTTATATATACCTACCAGCTGTTTATTTGCTGTATAGATAATTAACCTAGTTACCGACTGTAGCGCTCTCTGCCAGGCTGATTTGTGAATCTAAACCATCTAGTGCGCCAGCCAAACGCATACAAAAAAATTCATTCAAAAACAGTAGAATTAAAAATATTAAGATAAGACATGAGTGAGCCAAACGAAACATAATACACACTATACTTATTAATAATACATAATCATTTATGAATACCATACTCAATATGAGGTGACTCTGCGATCCTGTGGATGTCTGACTAGATATTGTTAAATTAAAACACCTTTCAGGTATGCTGAAATACGGTCGAGGCAGTCGTCATTCCGGATCTCAGAACTTGGAAGACATTTGTAGAGACCTGCATTGTCAAAGGGAGCGATACACCTGGACGTCACATCCAGCACTTGAGGGAACACGGTGCGGGGAAGACATGGTAAGATCTAAAGTCAATAAAAAGTTACATATTGACATATATGACGATATTATGCCCGTTTCTGTTAAATTTAAAAAGGGGTATATGTCTTCTCCAACTCTAACATACCTTACATTAAAAATACTACACGGAAACCAATAAACCGATTTACATATCTAAAGTTACAGAGAACCGTAATAAATAAATTTGATCAAAATTGGCGCAGCAATTTAGCCAGTACAATATAGGAAACATAAAACCATCTACAAGATTTATGAATCAGTTGACAAATTATTTATTTTAAAGTTAAATAAACATAATATTATTTTCAATTTCGAATCGGCGATTATAATAAGTAATTCTAAATTTAAATACTTGAAAGGTAAATATTATGTTCGATAATTTGAACTACAACAGAAAAGTCAGGATGGCCGAGCGGTCTAAGGCGCCAGACTCAAGAGTAATCTTACCTGTTAAACAGGTTGAGCTGTTCTGGTCCTCTCTGAGGGCGTGGGTTCGAATCCCACTTCTGACAAAACTTTTTTTTATTTGCCTCCACTGAATTATTTTGTTTAGTCTCAACTGTATCTTAATTTGACTATTACATTTAATAGGATGTCGAGGAGTCGTTTTTCCAACCCTATGACAAGGAAAATGTGTCAAATGCGTTCTTTATAAAAAAATCTACATTACGTTATTACGACTCGTATTTTGTATTTAGAAACAGAACCTAAGACAACATAATGTATATCATTTAACGAAGATTAAATATTCTCCTTAAATAAAACTTTGACAAGAAATACTGAATCAGTATCATGCTTATATTTATGTACTCCGAAATAATATTGCGACATTTTATTTTCTTTACTAATCCTATACTTATCTATAAACTACATTATAACATTCTTACTTATCGAATCGGACTAAGATTCTATTAAAATTGATATCTTGGATTTCCTTAATCGTGATTGGTCTGTGATAAAACTACAGGCGCTGCTGACCAATCACAAGCGTAGTCTAGTGGGTAAAGTGTGCGAATCCCAACCATGCCATGCGTTCAAATCCCAGCAATATACGAATGGATTTATGTGTGTATTACCATTTGGTTGTACCGCAAGGCAGAATAGAGAAACCGGCATTCTTTAGACCCAGAAATCGATCAAATTTTTCACAGTTTACCTTCTTGTCTATTAAATAAAGGGTAGCGCCACTGGTTCATCTTTATATTAAAAAGAAATGATATCAAAAAAATTTATATTAATGTTATTTCAGTATTGTCGTGGCGGAGAATGTGTAGATCGCTGGAGCGGTGTCTCCCATAGCGAAGGGCGTTGGGGTCGGTGGTCGCGTTGGTCTGATTGTGCGTCTGCGTGTTTGTTGGATGATGCGCACGCGCCGGCTGCTAGCGGCGTTGCGTTTGCCACTCGACGCTGTAATAGAGGCAGGTTCGTTAGATCGCTTTTTTCTTGTTTATAGAAAATAATTTGTATTTTATAATTAATGAAAACTTATCACAATTATCTTTTCAATCTCTTATAATCGCGTCAATAATAGAAAATATTATTCATATTTGACTTAAAAGCGGGATTCAAATAATTTATTATCCCTCTGACTGATCTATCTATAAATTATTTTTTTAGCTCCCATGAGCATATTTATTTTATTTACGCAGTAACAAATCGACTGTCAAATATTTGTATAAAAAGTCTTACAGCACCCCTAGTGGTAACGAGTAGAACTAAAATTTTAGTTTCAAATATTTAGTACTAAACATCCAATGAATGTGCTTTTCGTTCTTATAGATATGAAAACGGCAAAAGCTATTGCCATGGACACGACAAAAAGTATCAATCATGTGACGCGCACCAGGTAAGTCAACGTTTTATCTGCTTAAATTTTAAAGACTTATTAATCACAGACAGCGCTCAGGCATAGAGGTTAGGGAACGCCTTGATTCGTCAAAATTGAAAATAACTATACAGTTGAAATCATCATATCCGACGCTGTCAGTTGGTGACCTTCTTGTATACCTTGCAGAGGCAATTGTGTCCAATGGCGTTAGCGGTTAGTTTGTATATAGCAAAAGCCTTCGATCGGGTATGGCATAGCGCGCTTTCTTGAAGCTCAGCCACGAGAAATGATACAAATGAACTGTATTATTGCATATTTTAAAGTACCAAGAAAAGACTAAGTTTCTTCTAAAATGAATTGAATTCGACCAAAAATGCATTTTAAAATCATATAACAGCCATAAGCGTAGTGTCTATAGAGATAAATAAAAGGGAGGTGAATAAGAATAAATTTCTGTTCCAGTGCAACAATGTTCCCAGAATGACAGTTCGAGAGTTCACCGACCAAATATGCTCACGCGCACGCGAAGTAGACCCCGACTTGATAGGAACTGGTCTTCAGAGATTGGATGATGACGGTAAGATTCAAATTACAACATTTAAAATCCCATATTTCTAACATCTTAAATGTGATTTATTATTGAGTTTATGTGATACAACATTAATAGAAGGCGCATTAAAATCTTAAATTTAACGTTTTTAAAAACTTAATATTTTGTAAATACGTAATATTTAAAGGCAAATTTATTACATTTTTAAGAGTGACCTGCGATTTCATCGCATGATGATTCTAATAGCCATCGTTAATTCCTGCATTGATTAATTATTCAGCACATAAATATTTATATTTCCGTAGTTCCTTGAGTTCGATCTCAATAGCGCGTTCAACCAAAGGGGAGCTTTTTAAGGAACATAAATTCTCCCATCTTGCAACATTACACGCTTATAATGTAGCTTTATACGTTGGTTCAGTATTTGTATAGATAGCTATAATAAATAATCCTGTAATAGATGTAAGCAGCGCGTGCGCAGTATGGTGCGACACCCGAGGTGGCGGTTACAAGTCTCGCGGGTGGACTCTACCAGATGGCACTGCTTGTTCCACGCTCTCGCCCATGTTCTGCATATCTGGAGTTTGTAGGGTAAGGTTTACTTACCTATGCCTTTCACAATTTCTTATTTCCAAAATAAAACATAAACTTCTCACTATTTGAGGCATTCAGAAATTAACTATGGGCATTAGCCCAGGCGTTCCTATGGTTACGATATTATTTTCATTTAAAACGCTGGTAACCATGGTAACATGTAACGAACTAACTCCCAAGTTTTATAATAACGCTGATTGAGTATTAAATTTGACGTTTGTGTCACACTTAGCGCTTAGTTTAAAATCTTACTTACTCATATCACGTCATCTGTCACTTAGACAGTTCACTTCCGTTGACGATATACAGAATTGTGAATATTTTTCGCAATCTTTCTTATAGAATGTGTGAATTTATGTGTTTATGTGAATTTCGATATTTCTTATAGAAATTCACATGCGGGACCGGTTCCGATACGGAGTTTTCACAGCGTGCATCAGATTGCGAATGGGAGGCTTTACAGCTGCAAACCGCTACGCCTCATACCACTTCGTAAGTAAAAAATTGTGATATTGTTAATTTTAATAAGATATTCTGGTTATCTTGTTTTTAATTTTATCCATCTGTAATCAGTCGCTTGGCTTTTATTAGATGTTATGATATGATTTTGAGGCGATTAGGGAATGCAAATCAATTAATATTGTTTTCCCTCCGTAACTCACAAACTAAGAAACTGCGGCAAGGTTCGTCTTTCTTAGCCGGTTGACGTGGTGCTGAAGTCTCCTTTTGTATTTTTCGGTAGATCTTTTAATGTCTTTATTCTAAATCTAACTTATTTTTATAATTAAAATTTTCTATGGATTTATAAATTAAACTTATTGAAATACATACTTTTCAACTTCAATAGTGATTCCAGTTATAAATAAAATGAAAGAACATTGAAGTGCGCCGTTAAATTGGTCCGAGTACGTACTCACGTGGTCACGTGACCACGGCACTCATTTTCAGTGAGGACATAGTTCTGTATCATGCAACCGGGGTTAGTAAAATCGGGTTAGGTAGGCCTTGTCGTACATAACTGGACCATATACTAGAGAAGGGACCAGATAAAAGTACCCATAACCAACGAGCATGCATGGTGAATTTCATGACAGTGGATGAACCGAGAGAGTAGCAATTGGAGATCCGTACCCCTTTGGGAAAAAAGCGTGACGATATAAATAAATGTATCTTACATATTCGATCTTCTACATTGAGTTGGATTTTGTTTTAGGCTGTCATTCCAAAAAATTTAATAGGCTGTTGTTAGAGTCAAATCAAATCATTTTGCCAAAACATCACAGATATTATACAGAACAAAACAGCCAATACTTAATATTGAATGCATACATAACCTGTTCAAAAATATAAATCAATATTAAAGCTATAATTAGAGATAAAATCCTCAGAACCAAAACGTCAGGCACGTGGCGACGTGCGGTAGGTTCGCAATGGAGGGCAACCAGCGGTTGTCACTATAGATGCATCGCGGGAGGAACCGGGTTGCGTCTAGTACAGTCCGCTACTACACATAGGGACAATATTCAGATTTGCCAACCGGATGTCGGGCGACCGCTGTCGGTAAGTTTACTTTGGAACGCTTATCTAAACACAATATTTATGATAATTAAATTATAATTGGGTTGCTTTCGACTCATACTCGTTTTTTTTTTGTTTTCTTATTGTTCAAATCACATCAATTCACCATTAGATGGCACTATATGAAAACGTGAATATTCTAAAATGCGCATACGAAATGTTTTTAATTGTGTATAAGAGTAGTGAATTTTTAATGGAAATTTATTCTCATACGTTAGTAGTAACAACAGTCAGTGAGTATACTTTTGTTCGATTAGAACACATTACATATATTATGTAACGTGTCCGAAGACTGATTAGGCCAGCTCTATGAATGTTTACATTATTCACTGTTAAAGCCTTTTTTTTATTGACGTACAATTGTGACAAATATGCACCTTTGATTGCATTATTCAATGAAATTATATTATTTCGTATACAATGTACATGAAACTGATACTAGATTTAGAACATTTACGGACGACATGACTGAAGTATTATTTAAAGATATCATTTATCTTAGCTGGACATAATCTTTTTATGAAATGACGTTTCATTTGTCATATCAAAGTGAAACTATGTGGTAGTAAGTTAGAATTTAATAAATAAAAGACATAAATGACCAGGGATGCAGCCAACGAATGAGCCCATATCAATATGCAACAATAGTATGCAGCAAATACAAGGAGAGAGTGAGACGACTATCTGGTTTGGGGATGCAAATATCTCCTGCATTAGGTATGAATATTATACAATTCATATGATATATATATATTGTTAACACTTAATAATTAGACACAAATACAATATAATACCCTTCTATAACGCGGTAGACCCGGACCGTGTTATCGGAAATCGCGTTGAAAATAACAGTTTTACGAGGATACTCCTAATTCTCGTAAAACTATTTTTTTTTTAACAATTCAAAACTAAAAACACGAATTTAATAAAGTTATTTTATGAAACAGGTGCAAAGGTACGCAAAACAAATTATGGACTTGACAAATCATTATAAATATCATACTATAGAAATATAACTTGAGGAATCATAATCATAACCATACTATTTAGGGGACGGAAATCGAATATCTATACAGAAATTTTTATCTCTTAAAAGTAGCCTATTGTAATTTTTATTCATTAAATTGTTAAATTATTATGTAAATTGATTTAAAAAAAATCTATTTACACAATTTATTTAATTCATGAACATATAATTGGTTTCTCGCAGAGGATCCAGACCGTCCATGTCGAATCGCATGTCAAGACGAAAGGGTTAGCCACAGGTTCTATCTCGTGAACGGACAAGAAGGCTGGTTCCCTCTCGGCACCAGCTGCGGGAAGAACAATGCCTCCTTCTGCGTCAGTGGAAAATGCTTGGTAAGTAACAGGAGTATCAGTTAAGAAATTATTATACAGATTACAACGTGATTATACTTTAAAATTATTAGTTTAGTTAAGTCTAAATTAGCTATAAAAATTAATCACAAAATATGTTGCTAAGCACAAAACTTGAAGACCAGTTCGAGTATTTTTATTACATCACTGATGAAGGTATGAAACAAAATTGGAAGAAAAAAAAGTGTAATATGTTCCATGTTTTATTATTGTAGCTACATAAAAAGGTAGGCTAAGTAAAAATAAAATTAAGGCGTAAATAATATGAATAAATGCGAATAATTGAATATAAAGAATATAATTTAATCATGTAACGTTAAGATTCACTGGTGTAACACCTGATTATTTATTAACTGCCACAGCATTCTAATTATAACATTGTGCCATGACTTTAAAATAATTCGAATTAATAATAAATCCGTCGTGTACATAATACAGTACAAACAAGTACAAAAAAACCAAGACGGCATAGATTTTAAAGCATGAGAAAATATGCTTTATCTAAAATTTACCAAATTCTTAACAATTTCATTTATTAACTCTATGACAGCTGATTTTGACAATTGACATTTGAACATTACATTATAGGAGTTCGGACCAGACAACACTCCTTTATCAGAGTCAGTATTCACTCTTCCACTGCTAAGTAGAAATGCAACGCGACGCTCTTCGCGACACAAGCGCAGCGTCATCAGAGATCGCATCACAGTCAAAGCCACACTCGATAGAAAACAAATCGAAGATATAATTGCCAGACTCAACTTTACAAGTAAGTTTTTTTATAGAACACAGGGCACACCTGAAGTGATACCGCCATAAATTAAATTAATACTACCATAGTGTCCTTTTGCTATGGACACTTAAAGGCAAAAGGTTTCTTGAAGGACCCTAAGGCCCTTTCTCCACTGCACCGGTCCGGCGTCGGAAACCGGAATCACTGTCGATCACTTCGGACCGATAAAACACCGCGTTCCAATCTAGCAAATTATCGGATCGTAAAAAACCGGATTCCGGAGTAGTGGAGAAGTACGTAAGTACTGTTGTGAGTTTCTAAATCAGATAGGTAATTAACGTACCGGAGCAGTGGAGAAAGGGCCTAAGACGTATTGGTTTAGAAATACCTCGAAAAGTATAAACCAAAAAATAAATTATTAAAAAACACTTTCGGTTCTACGGAGAAAAGCAGGTAAAAACTACGGAGTATTATATAATATTTGAGCAGTATCAAAAACTCCACCCACCGAAATAGACAGATCGGATCTTTTATCTATTTCAAACCTGAATAGTGAAAACTTCTTACTACACTAATTATTTATAGTTTATACACTGTATAATACTTCCTATCTCATTTTCTCCCACATTAAATCTTATGAATTTATGTTCTGTCTCTTTTTCGTTTCATCGACATTCAAATCACAACAATACTAAAGAAGTTTTCACTTCAAAAATTGTTTTTTTTTACTTAAAGTACAAGTATAAACTTACGTAACAAGTACACCAGTATTTTTAAATAATTTTACAGATAAAGTCAACGAACATCTCTCATACATGGACACGATCCCAGAAAATATTCAGCTCGACTTCAACAATCCCATACATATCGCACCGGAACAGACTTTGATCAATAAAGTTGCGCGACCAACTTGGGATTGACTTCTGAACATTTTAATTACTTCCAAAGAAATTTAGTATACTATAATGGACACTTTCGTACTAAAAGTTAAAGGAATGTTCAGATTCTACATCGAAAAGTGTTAGTCGGAAAGAGTCGTGGTATTTGATCCATAGTGCTAAGTTTTTATCTTGACAACACCGTTACGTCATTATAGTGTTATCTTAATACATAAAATGAAATAATTGTTTGTGAATTTTCCAATCTGACTGTGTTTTTTTGGTATTTTGGTTTCCAGTTATGGATGTGTAATGTTTAATAAAACAATTTTTTACCGGATTGAAGTTATGTATTTACAATTATTTTAAATTTAACCGACGTTTCGCGTGCTTAACAGCGTGCGTGGTCACGGTGACTGAAGACAAAAGGTGTTGAATGTCAAAAAGTATCACAACAGTAAGATAATACAACTTTTTCTATAGCTGTAAAATAATTGTTAATACGTAACTTCAATCCGGTAAAAAATTGTTTTATTATGTGTAAAAGTTATGTCAATAAAAGACAATACTATGTGTAATGTGTATATGTGTAAAAATTGTAACGTCATACTATCTTGTATTTTTTAAGCATGCATTTTGTTTTAGAACGTCCCACTCTCGTCTTAAATGCTGTCAAATATGTCAAACTTCACACAGAAAAAAATTAAATAGATTTGATTGAGTTTCTAGAATGGAAGTCCAGCAAATTTCATAGATATTTGACCATATCTTACTCAATTTTTTATACATTTGCAGTCCCGGGTTTAAGTATAGATTCTAGTAACATAACATAAAAATATGACATTAAATGTGTTGTCATAGAAATTAAGTACACAGTTCTTACACGCTTAAATCTATTTTCAAGAGTTGTTTTCTGTATGAAGTTTGACACATTAGACGCGCTGTCAAGACGAGATTATGATTTGAGATACGAATTAGAATATGGATGTATGTCTCTCGTATGTCAAAATCTAACATTTTTGAAATTTTTGAGTCCGACTTGGTGTCTTGTTTCTGAATATCAGTTTGAACAAAATGTGATTGATTTTACAAAGATATTATTTTGGTGCTATTGTGTTGTGTATCAGATATAGTCACACATAGACTGTACAATTATTGTGATGTTATTTATATTTATGTTATTTTCCTATTAAGATAATAAACGTTATTTTTAATTAAATTAGATTTTAATGTGATTTTCACAAATGAATTTTTATATAAGATACTCGTCATAGATATTTGAAGCTACTTTTTTTTTACACCTCTCTGGGATAATGTTACCTGAGTGACAAAATATTTTTCATAGTACATTAATTACACATAGAAAAAAAATTTTTTTTTTCTTCGTGTATTACGTTGACATTAACATTGATTAATGCTTTTTGAAATTAGTGTAGTATAAGACTAGTTCAACGCAGTAAAGATCGTATCTAAAATTTATTAGCCAAATTACCCGTAATAAATAAATATTTATTATTTATTTATTTCGTAATCCTACAGCCAATGCTAAGCTAGCTAAGTTACACTGAAAAAATAGCCAGAGATGGAATACATAATACATTTAACTACAAAAAGCTTCAAAAATTAACAAAAGGAAACAAACAAATAAAAATTATACATTATATACAATACATTTAACTAAGTGGTACCTAATTTGGCTGTGTTGTGTGATGGTGTAAAACTTAGGGTAAGTACGTGTTTATTATGTTTATTATGGAACATAAGATACATGTATCACTTAAGGCTAAGTTCAGATGACCGCGCGTAGCCGCGCTCGCCGCGCGGTTGGAGCATTCACATGACGGTATATGTAGCGCGGCAGTGTGGCTTCAACATTGATTGACAATGGACGTGGAGGAGGCAATTTGCTTATGGATTTTATATAGAAGACTGAGACGTCGCAGAAGAAGACAAAGACGATACTGGGTGCATCCAATTTTAAGTGGCGGACTTTCTTCCAGCCTGTTTGTCACTTTGTATCCCGACTTGAGGTTACACGAAGATAATTTTTTAACTATTTCCGATTAGTTGCATCCTTTGATTTTTTATACGATTCTATTGAAAATTATTTAAAATCCATAGAAGATGCTATAAGATATTGCATATCACCGAATACTTAATACCATATCTTCGGTACTCATTTTGCATCGATCTATGTGTCTTTCCGTCTCGCCGCGCGATCAACTGAATAGGTCGATAAGGTTTGCAAACTTGTGCCGCGCGGCGGGGGCGGGTTCAAGATCTTGGGCGGGTCGGGCGGCCGGAGTGGGTGGGTAGGGTAATGTAGACATAATTACCGTTTATATTGATTGACCGCGGGTCTAGTTGGCGGTACCGGGTTTGAACTTAGTAAAGAAGGTGTGTATGTAGGGTATGCTCATGATGCAGGTGATTTTGCACTATGGATATATATATATATATATATATATACTAACAAAGTTATTTCGTTACTAACTCACCACTTCAATAAACTCTTCTAATGGCTGCGTTAAACTTAACTGGATCCGTTAAAAACCACTGCCAAAACTTTCTCAGGTGATGTTTTTCGCCATGCTGAAATTCGGAGTTATTCATTTATACAACATTTTAATTAAAACGTTTTTTATACAGAACTGAAAAGACGTTTGGTCAATGTTAAGTGAGACGTGGCCTATTCTCGCCTGACCAGGAAATGCCTATTTATCCGCCACTTAAATTAACCCATATTAAACTAGGGAAGATGGGAGGGGGCAGGGAGTTTCTTGTCTCTTTCTAACAGATTATGTTTGCGCTACGATGAAAAGAGATGTAAGTACTTCAGATAAAATAACTTCTAATGTACGATTCTTATATGAAAAGTACATCAAAAGTATTTGTTCAGAGGCACAAAGAACCAATCATAGATATAATAATACTAGAATAAGATTAGAAGATGCCAAACACGTGTATAAATCGTACAAGTATTGACCTGGCTTCAGCTTGCGATTCTCAGCCCTCGTGGGTTCGAACGCCGGCTGTGGGCTTTCTATGTAGGTATTAATGCGCTCATAAAGAGAAAAACATCGCGAGGAATATCATAGCTTAGACCCAAAAGGTCAACCGTATTTAGAAGATCAGCCTTCATATCTATTAGTAAAAACAAACGTCACGAAATAGATATCTCAGACAGAGACCTAAAAGGTTGTAGCGTTTTATGTCTTATACGAAGGAATATTTTCCTTCTATAATGAGATATTCAACAAAAAACTAAAGAATTATCAATATATTCTATGAACACAAGAACAGAGTGTCTTCAGCTTAGAGTCAGTAAGTAGTATTATTGGACACTGTTATGATCCTTAGTAAAGTCTTAAATTAGGCTAGATTTTAATGGTTTAGGATATGTTTTTTTTGTTAGTCAAACATTGACTGCATATTAAAAATATTCACTATTTTAATTTATATAAAATGTTGATTGGTGATAAGCATTTTTAAGAAGACATATTTCTTTTTTTATAAAGAATAATGTAAAATCTACAGTTGCAATATTTGTAAATATGTAAGCACCATGTATTTATATAATAATTTTGTTAGCCGCTGCATAGTTTTTTATAACACCATGCGCTTATTTTATTTTAGTATAGTAGCTTTTTTTGTTCTAGGTACATGGTCTTCACATATTATATACGTAATTATCAAATCAATGTATACAAAATATTGTTAAAACTATTTTAAAAGATTGAAAATAGAGTTTCTTGCCCATTCTTCTTCATATGAAACTACCTTTTGGAAGGGGCAACTAGTCATTTTTCTTTTTAAAATTTTTACTCTGTAATATGGGAAAAGTGCCTTTTAAATAGGACTTGAAATAAATATATATATTTTTTTTTTATAAAACAAACGGGCAAGGAGGCTCACCTGATGTTAAGTGATACCGCCGCCCATGGACACTATCAAAGCCAGAGGGGTCGCGAGTGCGTTGCCGACCTTTTAAGAATTGATACGCTCTTTTCTTGAAGGACTCTAAGTCGAATTGGTTCGGAAATACTTCAGTGGGCAGCTGGTTCCACATAGTGATGGTGCGCGGCAAAAACTGCCATGAAAAACGCTCAGTTGTGGAACGGCGGACGTCGAGGTGATACGGGTGGAATTTCGTATTCTGCCTCGACGATGATGAAACTCAGCTGCAGATCCGAACAACTCCTCTGAACACTCTCCATGGTAAATGCGGTAGAAGATACAGAGTGACCCCACATCTCTACGCAACTCCAAAGGATCAAGCCGCTCGGAGAGGGATTGGTCGTCGACGATTCGAACCGCTCTGCGTTGTATACGGTCAAGTGGAAGGAGCTGGTACTGGGGAGCCCCCGCCCAGAGGTGAGAGCAGTACTCCATGTGGGGCCGAATTTGCGCTTTATATAGTTGCATGCAAATAATTCGACTTTGACTGACACAGGATTTTACGTACATTTTAATTATAGTTTAGTTGACTATAAACCATTTATTTCTTAAATCATGCATGATGATTAACTATTACTATTTATATATTTACCTTGACAGTGGTAAATAGCATGCCAATGTTTTTGATAGTCTCATCAACGCTGTTTATTTGATGCGCAAGCGCATGTGTCATGGCAGACACTTCCGGGCTGTGACAGGCTGCGGCGCGCGTACATCCGCCCCATACGTACGGATAGAGAATTGCTTGGGAGCGCCTTCTGTAAAATTAAAGTTAATTTGTTTTATGTGCAGTTCAAAATAGTCCAATTGCACTACGTCTTTTGTCTCTTTCTTTCATATTGAGTTGACGCTGTGATGAAAAGGACAGATGGATACTTTAGCTTTTTTACTTTTAATATTTATTTATAGGTTAACTATTTTGCAATAATAGTACTATGCAAAATTGATTTATTGTTAATGACTAACCACAAATTTTACAAAGCACATAAAAAAAATGAGAATAATTTAATAACATATAACTAACAGCCTTTAGATACCTTTTAGTTAAGGTGCAAATTACCAAATTTGACACATATGTGTCAAGTTCTAGTTAACGGTCTATTTAAAAAATTGTAGAAACCCAATGTTTGCCATATTATGCCACTTACCAACTGACATATTTACCACTAATCATAATACTACTTAAACGGTATTAACTTATTCTTACATTTTATTATTTTAAATTTTTTAAATCCGCTTTTCCTTTTCGTCAAGGGTGTAATTGCCATTTTATGCCACTCATCTACCACAATTTCTTCTCTCAGTCTTTTTGCTTTTTTTCCTCATATCTTTATATTCTGGTACGAGAGACTTAAAGTCAGTAACAGACAATATTTTGCATAAGGACGACAGCATTATATTATTCGTCGAATCCGATCGATCCAGTTCGTCTGTTATCTCCTTCATTGATTGCTGAAATTTAAAAGGTTATATTGTAAATAGAGATATATTTTTTGGCTTTTAAAGAACAGTGCCATAACACGTGACTTTAAAAGTTTAGGCAGCGCGCGCATCAAAGCCCTCAAAAGGATATAATTTATCACTTTTTTTAAATTAATTATCAATTATTCCCTTATTCCGAATTTCTTACTCAGTAACTGGAGTTGTTATAACAATCCAAAGACGCTAAAAACGCGCATTAATAGCGCGCATAGACAGTCTATTGGTGCACAGCCGGGGAACGAACCTACGACCTCAGGGGGTAAGAGCCGCGCTTAAGCAAACACTTCTTACTTAACTCTCCAATACAAAGAGAAATTTTCAATTCAAACCAACAGTTCCTGAGATAAGCATGTTTAAACAAACAAATTCTTGGTCTTAATAATATTAGTAAAGATTATTCAATGATAATTTCAGAGTAAAAAGCCCTTGGCTTAATTTTTTATAAATAGTAACTTCCACCCACCACTCTTTCCACAAAATCTCGGGCACTACTTATTTATTCACTGTCAATAACTTACGATCCTGCTCGACACAGCATCTTCCTCTTGTATAACATAGCTTCTTAAATGGGAAGCGAACTGCAAAACCTCCTCCAAAGAGGCAAGTTCGCGTCGTAACGCGTAGTACAAGATTCTATCCAGCGTTAACGCTTCTCGCGTTGTGGCCAATAGCAATTTTAAATCGCTCTGAATTTGCCTGAAAATATAAAAACACCATATGGATTTTTGTCCAAGTTTCAGAACATTATATAGATATACCTAACCTAACCTAGACTTTCACTTGTGTGAGTGTGTGTGAATGTGTATTTCCTATTCATAATTTACTATAGTTTTTTATCACTCCAGGCTTGAGATTAAAACCTTAAAATGTTTAAGCAATAACAAAAAAAATACATATTATTGTCTTTTATTGACATAACTTTCACATTTCATAATAAAACATTTTTTTACCGGATTGAAGTTATGTATTTACTATTATTTTTCATAATTTTAAATTTAACCGACGTTTCGCGTGCTTTACAGCGTGCGTGGTCACGGTGACTGAAGACGAAAGTCGAATAATAATTTAAAGAAGTATAATTGTAAATACATAACTTCAATCCGGTAAAAAAATTGTTTTATTATAAAAAAAAAAATACAAACCTAAAATGTAAAGGTCACTTAAGCACTCTGTGGTTACATTTGGAACTAAAATAAATAAAAAATAATAATTTATTTATATTACAGAATAATATAATAAGATCATGATATGTTGTTACATTGGAAAACCACTGTGATTTGTATAAATGTAACCATAGCAGTCTTGTTTAGGAGCGCGACAAATTCATACAAATTTAGTTTTTCAGTTTACTTTTTATGTTGGTTAACATTAGGCTATCTAATAACTGACTGGGTAGTCCATTTATTAACCGCGGTAGCAAATACCTCGACGATCTCTTGACATATACGTTTTTTGCTCTCGATGTACAGAGCCTTGGGTCTGTACGTCGTGCTCGACTCGTTTTTTAAGTCATCTCGAAAAAAGTGCTTGACTCGAAGACGAAGTATTTTGCAGTGTTTTTTTTTTACATAAATAATACCTTTTCTACTCCCCTGCCATTGTGTCCAGGGACTTTTCTATCTCTAAACTTCACATCACACGTCTCGCGAGATACGCCCCGGCTAATCAATATTTATGGGCGAGCCGGGACGCAATTTTTGCAGTGTTTAAAAATATATATCAATCGTTGTATGGAAAATGCGTATAATATACCCAAAAGCATTAAAAAGTTTATGTTTATTATGCCTCACATTAAAGCTGAATGAGTCGTAAAAATACACAAGAAATAACAGTACAGTCAACTCACAGTCGAACATTCAGGGCGATCTTAGCTGCTGATTCTTCTACTAACGTCGTGCGCCTACGCACAAATTGTTTAACCGCGTCTTGAATCTGCTTCTCTATTATCAACTCCTCTTGCTCCAACATCTCTATATTGCTCATCACTTCCATTGTGTATGTTCTGTAAGATACACAAAAATATTATTATATTATAAAAAAATAATTTTATAATAAAAAACCATGATCTACATTTTGATTAGATTTTTAGAGGCAAGGCATGCCGGTTTCCTCACAATTATTTTCTTCACCACCTCAGAATTTAGAGTCAAATACTCAAGTCTTTATTATTTAAATTTACTTTTTGAACTTTAATAAACATTTATTTTTGCTTAAAAGAATAATAATGTAATAAAAATATAAGGAAATAGTTTGGCTAGATAAAAGATTTGTAATTTTCATAGTTTCTCAGTCAAGACACAATTTATAAAGATGTCGTAGTGTATATGCCTCTACTAGTGTTTTGTGTTTGCCATTTACAAATGCTTCAAATTAAATCAAAAATTATTGCAGCCCGCTTCACCTTTAAAAAAAATAGCTCAGACAAAACTTTAAATAAGTTTGTTGTACTTGTATTGTTTTTGTATTTTTTGTTTTGTGAACAACAATAATGAATCAGAACATGTATTGTATTACAAATAATTAAAATAAAAGCCTAGTAAAAAACAAAATTAATTCTTACGCAACATCATTAGCATTAGGCTGGGTATAGTTAGCCAATAGAACCAGCTTCGCCCTTTCACCGCTTAAGTCCACTGTACTGTCAATATATGCAGATATGGCATCCAATAACCTGCAGTTTAAAAAAAAAATTAAATGATGTAAGAGTTATTATGTACACATTATATGAGTGTTTCAGAGTTTACAAAAATAATTGCCAGACATAATATTACATATAAATTTATAATATTATTATTATATATTATAATAATAATATATATTAATAATTAAATCTATTATATTATATTATTATCATAATATATAATAATATTATAATTTTATATATTTATAATATTATTGTTATATTTGATTTTAACTTGGGTTCACATAAAATATTATTTATTATGGGTTTGTTGGGTTAGGCTGATCACCTTTTAGCTTTTATATGAACGAAACTAACTTAAAATACCAATTCTACATGAAGTTAAGGTATTTCAAAAATACAGTAATCATATAGAAGTTTTTTTTAGATAGTTCAACATTAAAGTCTATATGTTAAGAATACATGTACAAACCTGCTTTCTACATTTTTTGCTTTAATAATAGCTCTCATGATTTCTTCCTCTTTAATATGGATTTCTGGATTTTTAAGTCTTTTTGTACAGTACAGATCAAAGTGAGACCTAAATAGGGCTTGTGATTTGTGATATTGATCTATTGGGCCAAATGCGAGGAACCTTTTTGCAGAATCCTGAAAGTTTTAATTAATACTTGGATTTAAGTAATAGAATAATGATTAAAGGAAATTGAAGTTTGTCTTGTTTGGTTTTTATTTAATTATTTATTATTATAATTAATTATTTCAACATTATTTAATCATGTTGAGTCCATACTCAAGCTACAACCATAACACTATTGTTATAGTTGCAGCTTACAAGTAGATGACAAAGAGAAAGAGAGGAGAGTTACTTGCCAGTTTTCTCATCAATTCAATTCATAATGTTAAGAACTCCAACACTATTTGAAGAATAAAAAGTAATATGCACACCACAATGGATTTTTAACTATGTATTTACCTTCTTATTAGAGATGCCTCTACAATTCTGTTGTGTACATAAAATTATCTTTACAACCTGAGAATGTCCTGGTTTTGATTATTGAAGAAATGGAACCACATTATAAAGAAAAATTAATTAAAGTCAACAACTGCTAATGGTAGCTGTTGTTAACAAGGGCAATAATGTTAAATCCATAAACAAGTTCATAGAACACATTAAGGAAAAGTTGTATAATATATTACATTAATGTGAGGGGTATGAAAAGCTACTTTGCAGTACATTAATTAAAAAACCATTACCTTATCCTCTTGACAGTTTGATAATATGTCAAGTGTATCTCCAACTATAGCCATGACATCACTTGTTATAGATTCAACTTCTTTAGCAAGCTTCAAACAATCTTTTCCTAAATTGGCTTCATCTTCTGTACATTGTAACTCAGCTGCTTGTAGCTTTGTAATTTCAACATTTAATTCTTTCTTTAAGTCTCTGTAAGTTCAATTACTAAATAAACATACTATTAAATATTTATATAAGCAGCCTGTAGAAGTATGATTAGCTATTGCTTAGAACTATAATCCAGTTTTATTTTAATTAAGTAACAAACGCAGATAGACCCATCTATTGGCCAGTGTACTACTCATATAGGCGGTTCTAATGAAAAGGATTATTTGCGTAACCTACTTGTTTCTTTGCATCATGTCTTCCAAAATCACTTCTTGTTTTTCAAGCATATCTAATCTCTCTTTTTCCATCTTAATATCCATTTTCATATCCTCTAAGGCCTCCTGGTCTCCTGGTAAACATATGCCTTCAAATTCATTTTGAAGATCCAACACAGCCGCCTCTAATTCCTCTGAAGATAGAAGTCGACCAGTTCTTTCTAATTCGGCATACCTTAAAAGAATCACAATAAAAACATTCTGGGAATTCTTTTTTATTATAATAAACTATTTTAGTCGTTTTTTTAGATTACATTTAGGTACTAGAAATATTGACATTAATAATCTGGTACTAAGTTGGATTATTGAGTAGACAAAAACAATATATTTAAAGATTACCTGCATTCTTCTCGATCAGTCAAAGCATTATTCGCGTCTATGTTCTCATAAATCCATCGCAAAACTCCAGAAATCTCTGGATCGTTTAGCATCCATTCAAAGGACTTGTTATAAGTTTCAACGCCTAGACTTTTCAAAAAAGGTATATATTCTTCATCGGTTATATCGCTCGGCTGACTCATTGTATATTTTATTATGAAATATAATTTTGAACATATAATATACTCAAATACTTCAAATATTAAATTTTCGGTGGCCGTTAAATTCAATTGTGAAATGTGAATATTCATAACAAAACCACACAGCACACTTAACAGTATTGATGTTTGACAGTTGATGGTTGACACAGCTAGGAAGTCATGTAACTTTATTTTTAGCATAGTAGGATATTTTACACTTATCTTATTTTAGAATAGATTAAATGTTGACAATTAAATCAAGCATTGAATTTAATTATCAGTTTTAAGTAAGCGCAAGTGCGCACAAAAATTATAACACATTGTAATGCCATAAGTCTGCCATCACATAGGTATTATATTAAAAAAAGTACAGGTACCAAATACATATATTACAAATTTTTAACACGATTTACTCAAATGTTCTACGAGGGCTGCACTAAAAGTATCGGGAATGGAATAATACCACTGTTCCTGTCATATTTAAATCTTTTTAATTGAAAACTCCTTGATTTTAAAAATCGAATAACATTTATTTATTTTAAAAAAGATTCTCGGTCTTGTCACAAAGTTTTGTCAAACTTGTTTAGTCGTTGAGAAAATGGAATTGACTCGAGAAAATTAAAGAGCGATGATTTATTATGACTTTCGAAGTGGTTTATCACAAAAACAGTGTGTTGACCGGATGATTTCTGCATTTAGTGATGAAGCCCCATCCAAAACCACAATTTATCGCTGGTTTGCTGAATTTCAACGTGGACGTGTCAAGCTCAGTGATGATCCCCGTCGAGGTCGTCGAAAAACTGCAGTCACCCAAGAAAACGTTGATGCTGTGCGTAAGCTGATTGAGGAAGATCGACATGTGACATACCGCGAAATTCAGGAAACTTTAGACATTGGCATGAGTCAAATACAAATAATCTTGCATGAACAATTAGGTGTAAAAAAGTTGTTTTCCCGATGGATAAAAGTCAAATAGTGGTTGAACAAATATAAAGTTTGTTTATTTATTTTTTATTTTATTTTATAATAAATTTATTAAAGTTTAGGTACCTTGTAGCGCTTTTGTCTTAGCTTGATATTAAATGTTCAAAGGACTGTAAATCATTTAATTGAAGTTGACATAAAGAATGGAGGAAGAGCAACGAATTGGCCGTTTAGCCAATTTAAGAGCCCCCTCTGTTTTGGCATATCCTCGCACTTGAACCTGCTTTAAGTTCAAGGTCAGCTGTCTGAAATAATACCTGCATAATGATTTAATTTGACTATTTTCCTTACAGTTTCGAAATATAACGACTATCCATATATTTGTTTTAAGGGAAATATGGTACAAAACATGTTATTTTAGATATTTCACGTTATTAATTTTAGCAAATAAGGCAGTGAATCACTGAAATGTCATGTCTGCTTTAGCAAAAAAAGACGAAAACTTAATTTTTGGCAATTTGTTACAAATTACGCAAAATAGTGCTTAAAAATTTTCTTTAATTTCATTTTCAATACATTACTACTATATCATCCAATATCAAGAAAAGCCTAATCAGTAAATCTGAATGAATTGTATCCATATATTTTTAATTTAAGTCCTAATCATAATGTGGCATGTAATCTATGAAACACATGAATTGGTGAAACCAAAGACAATTATATTTACTTTAACTGTCTTTGCCGTAACGGAAAGACGAATCGTTTCGCGTGTCTGTTATTGGACTAGAATCTAGAGATTAAATTGACTAATCTAATGAATTGAAATTACAACAAAACGCGCATCATTTCGTCTTTTGTTTTACCATATCTTTCTTTCTACAATTATAATTGTAGAATTAATGTGGTACCTTTAAATCCCGTCAAAGTATTTTCCTAACATTTTTATTTTTAGTCCCCATATATGTTTATGTACCCACTCCTCTCTACTCTAAAGGGCCTTGCCCTGTAGAGTTTTAATAATTCAGTGGGTGGTTAACAGCCTATTGAAAGCTTTTGACTACCGGTCACAAAACCCGCTGAGGTTTGAGATTTTCCTCGGATGAGTTTGTTTCCATTATATAATTTTAAATATAAGTTATTTTTAAATCAATTTATGTGTTAGTTTTGATATGCACATATAATAGGTAACCACTTATCTAGATGTTAGTAAAGTAGAAAATTACGGCCAGTCTTATACAGATTAATTGTATTCAATCGTATGCTATATGTATAACATATAGACGGAACTAAAGCGAATAAAACAGCAGAGCACTAGTGATTGACATCTGTATCAATCTTGTATTGTTACTTACAGGGGTAACCTCAATCTCGAATATGGATGTATTAGATTAGATTTATATTAGATTTCATGTTAAAAACACTATGTATTTTTGTGGAGGAAGGAAGGTGAACAGTTCCTTCAACCTAAAGGGAGAATCCTCGACAAGTCTAACTGGCCTGAAGGCCCCAGTAGCCGAGGAGTTGTATAAACCCTTAGCCGGAATAAGTTTGATAGTATTTTAAGGGTATCTACAGATACAGGCAAACATCTTGAACGAATGTCCTTGCCTGCACAGAAGCGATTTTTAGGTATTACTGGGCGGCGGGAGAGTGACGTGTCGATCGCGTGATTGGTAAATCAGTTGACCTTTGAGTCAAGCGCTGCGCAAACTTTCCCCCACTCTCTTGTTTAATGTTCAAGATGTTTTCCGGTATCTGTACGTCATCGCAGTGATTGTAGCCGTTGAATGTAGATGTCGCTACACACAACGGTCGTATTAGGCATTTAAACAAGCGTAATATTATATAAAAATCAATTTATATAGTGTGTATACATTGTACAATGTAATAAAAATGCAATGAAAACAGTTTTGAAGCATAATCGTATGTAGGAAGTAGGCTACGTTGAGCATCCTTTACTATGTCGTCGCTAGAAAAACAATAGAAGCCACACAATGTAAAATTCAGCCAATAAACGCCCTTACTACTATGGTTTAAGCGTGTCAATGGCTTGTTGAAGTGTCTTGGACAGTCCACGGTTTGTGTCAATAGAACCCTTGAACCTACTGTCATAACATAAGAGTCTGGTACTTTTTCTTTTTTTGTGAAACACAACATAAATATATGTCGGTTGGTGGGTTTTGTTTGATAGAAAGAAGATTGTTATTATTATTTCCTTGGATCTCTGGAACAAAGATCTCGACACTCGTATTCATTCGCCTCTTTTCTTGAAGGATCGTAAAACAATATGTAAAGGTAAATGGTATAGGAGCAAACTGCGTCTTTAGACAAGTTCAGGGGGCTTTGTCAAAATGCCTAACTATTTTTATTGCTAGGATCTGAATCATATCAATCACTGTTCATGGCAAACATAAGGTTATTGACAAAATAAATTAAGTATTTATTAAACAGGACTGTAACGTTTAGTTTAGTATTTTGATATTGAATTGCCCTAACTATTTAAAATAATATAAAATACCGCTGCATGTCTATTAAGATAAGCCCACGCAAAGCCCGACCTCAAGAACCAAGAGTGAAGATCAAATGAGTTTATTTTTGTGTGTGTACACTCGTGTCTGCCTTCAACCTCCATCAAGTGACTTGTCTAAACACCATTAACATGTACAGCTAACTTTGTTTATCCATTAGAGATGCTTAGTGGTAATCATGCAAAACTGTACGGCTCATATATAATTTAAACAGGGATCTAATTAGAAAAGTGCGTATAGAACACTCTTCTACAAAATGATTGATTTCATTTGCTTTGAGCAGACTAATTTATAATGTTTTTTTAATGGCAATAGTTTTAACTTTATGCCAGTTTCAAGTAAGAGGTAGAAAAAAAACAGTTTAAAAGACATAAAAAAACCACAGTATTTTTGCATAAGTAAACAAGGGGATAAGCTAAGTTATAAAACACAAAATATGGAGATAAACATATAAAATAAAAACATATGAAATCTTAATATTATTAATTAATTATGAAAGAATATAATAAATTTTAATACAGTAAAGGATAAAGCAAAAGGCAGAAGATTTTTGTCGGAAACGAACGAATCATGTAGTAGTTGTAAGGAATTCAGAAAGGAGGTGCGGTCTTATTGGGAATAAGAAAATAAAATATGGTCGCGGAATTTATAATGTTTCAATATGATTGACGTGTCGAGAAATATAAAAAAAGATTTATTAATGTTGCATAAATAAAAAACAAAACCCAGCTTTAAGTTGCTGACAGCAACACTATTTTTAAATGGACCAACACTGTCTTATTATTTCTATTTTGTATCGGCCCACTATTACACGACGCCACCGACACACGGGGCGCGGTAACACCGGAGCCTAGTTCGCATTTTAAATTGGCCAATATGCAAAACTAAAATACACCATAGATATCCAATCTTCTGGAATATTCGTTGGAATATGCAATTCGTTGTCACATAAGCAGCTGTTTTTTTTTGCAAAATTTGTATTTATACGCGTACTTCACCTTTCAACCGTAAACAATAATTGTATTTTGGAATAGCACGTAGAATCATGGGTTAGCATTTATCAATTGTAAGAAACTATTATTATAATATTAATATTTTTTTAAATTATATACCGAACATGAAAGTGTGTTTATATTTTAATTATAAAAATAAAATACTCATAGCAGCAAAAGTCCTAAGATATTACTGCCAACTATACCTAGAAACACTTTATCAGTTCATTCCTGCTAACTATAAGGAAACTACGTTATAAGAATTTTAAATTTATCTTCTAAGATCTCAGTATAGAATCTTTGAAATTTTCGACTAAGTAATCCCGGACACTCTCCAGATGGTCTAGAGTTTGAATAATTTGTTTATTATTTTATTTTTAGTAAGAATATCGTGTTCTTTTTGTTTAGTCTAATACTAAGATGTGCACATTGAACATTCCGTGAAACAAGATTACGCATTTGCAAATTAATAATACTGCCGTGCGATTCTGTTAATCCGTGAGTTCACCTCGCACTACCAACGCTCCCTTCGTAATCACTCACGTAATTTTTGGAATCTCATGATATTCTGTTAAGCAATTTCACATTACGTCTTGACAAGCGGAGGGAGCTTGTAGTTTATTGTTTATCAGAATGCCAAATCGTAAAATGACTGCTTCACGACTGATTTGAGCGCGACCGCCGCTGCGAAAACCTCTGTGAGAGTTCGAAAAGTGAGTTACAGAATTGCAAGGCTGTAATGTATTTTACTGGGTAAATAACTATGGGCCATGATTAGAATATTTTCTGTGGCGCAATAACTCTGTGTCTTACTTTCAAATTTGTATATTATGTCAAATAAATATGATTTTAAGTTAAATAAATCTGTGGCACTACAACCTTTTTACGTCTGGGCCTCAGATTTCTATATCTGTTTCATGATGATTTATCAATCTAATAGGCAAGTAGGTGATCAGCCTCTTGCGCCAAGCGCAGATTCGAGTTTTTGGGTCTAAGGCAAGCTGGTTTCTTTCGATGTTTTCCTTCACCCTTCGTGCGAATCTTAAATGCGCAAATAGAAAGAAAGTCCATTGGTGCATAGTCGGGGATCGCACGCTGAAGCCACAAGGCCAACACTGCTCATGATTTTAAGTTACCCAGAAATAAACGCATTTCCTTTTCGGATATTCATAATTAACGTGTTTCGATTTTATATCTGTTTCAATGTCATTTAGAAAAATCTAATTTAATTTCAAGTTAAAATCAATTAATGTTTCGTCGAAATAAAAATACGCGTCTTCCATTTTCAACCTGTCAACGCTGTGTTATGTTTTTGACAGCACACTCTATTTATATAAAGACATTTTTGTTTTATTTCATCTATGTATAGGCTGAAGTGTGCTGTAATAAAAGTGTACTATATGTATAGGTATGTTAACTAAAGCTGGCGGCTTCAACACATTTACACTTTGTGCTTGTGTAGTGTCTGTGAATAAGCGCGAGACGCGATGTCAAACTGAAATACAATCATAAATACATCATGAATAGACTGTCCGTCGTGTATGAGTGGACTAAAATGTATAGCATGGCAAAAAAATCATATTTTGAAACATACTGTATGTGAAATTGCATTAGTGTGAGTACTGTGAACCCGCCAGCTTTCGATAACCGACCTATATGTATTTAAAGTTTATGTTGACAGTCCTTATGTTTCGCTTGAAACAGCTAAGACTTAATAGACTTTTAAGGGTGTGGTATGCATTTACAATGTTGTGAATAGCGAAAATCAGGATTTTGTCTGATTACAAAATTATTTTAATGATATTGGTACAAATTATAATTTGCGTTACTATTTATTTTTATTTTATAGAACAATTGGAAAATGGGCAGGAGGCTTACCTGATGTCAAGTGATACCGCCGCCCATGTACACTCGTAAAGGACTGGCGCGCGAGTGCGTTGCCGGCCTTGATTTGCTGGCATTTACATGTAAATAATATATATGTATTAAACTGAAATAGCAGCAAAAGCGCACTGTTACTAACAAAAAATATATAACAATCTTCAAAAAGGCACACGTTGATTGACATTTGAATGTATAAACCTTGTATAATTAAATAAAAGTATGACAAACAGATGGTCCGTTATTCGATAACAAGGATTTATATTTAGAGCAACAAACGGTATTTTGAATTAGTATATTGTCATCTGTATGGTAGGCGTACTTATCATAGATAGAGGAGGCATATGGAAAAAGTAAGTAGGGAAATACAATTGAATAGAAAATCTATAGTTAGATTATGTAGTAGGTAATTAGAAGTCGGTCCCGGTAGAATGCGACAGCGACCCCGGAGCCTCTGTAACGCGGCTTTGTCGGAACTACTCGAGGTGGTTTTAGTGGGTATTGCTCACCCAGTCTCTGAATAGCAGAGATTTTAGCGTGGGTCGAGTCCCACATACCCCTGTTCAAGGGATGCGCAAATGCATTTCCACCTCGGATACCACCTTACTTACATTTGTACGAAATATAAGAGATTACAATTATGAGGTACATAACTACGTGTGAACACTGGTATGTTTATATAACAACCTTAACTAGTCTCATTAAACAACTATTACCGAATGCTTAAGGTTTTATTAAAATTTAATTAATAGAGTTTCAATGAAATGGCGCCAGGTGTGCTGATTCTGTGCAATTCACTAAATGTTTTAACATGATTTCAGGTCGTAAGGTCATTCAACTTTGACATCAGTTCAAAGTGATAGCTCTTTGCTAACTATACTAACCTAGTACAGTTATGCTACAAATAAATAATTCTCTATTGGATTATAACAGGTGTTATTTTACATATAAATAAATACATCTACATAGATAGATAGATAGACCTTAAACCTTTTTCGACCGCACCATCACGATGCCTGAACAGCTTGACGTATGCATAGATAGGTACCATGCGACCATGAGCGGCGGTGTCTACTTGGCTCACTCGCAGACTCATTTGCCCCAATGCTGAAAAAAACATTAAAGTATATCCCAAAAGGACATAGGACACACACATTTTTGTGTCTGTGTTATTGATGTTTCCAAAACTGGTAAGCTGTGGCAATAAAGTTGATTATTCGTCAAACACTTCCTTTTCACAACAAAGCCAGGAAGCAACAAAAGCAGCAAAATGCAGGTACTTCAAAGTGACTAGCGTAGGGAAACCCCATATAATTATGCACCCTCTACGTGCAACAATGCACTGAGTCAGACTTAATAATCCTATCGCCTTGTTTACTACGATTATATTGTCAAGGCACGAAATGGTGTAATTCTCATACACTACTAACTAATATTACAAAAAATAGTAGCATAAATTAAATTTTCTATAAAACCTTGATCGTTTGATTGTAAGTCTATGTCGCAGCCAACTAGTTTAATAAGCTGTTCAATTAACAGCGTAGCCTTTTTACTAAACTGCGCCGTTTAACTAGCGGCCTGAAAGATATTCAGCCATTTGTAATAACATTTAATAAACTGGCTGGCTAATGCTTAGGCCATTCGTACGATAGAGAGATCATGAGCAGAAATAAAAGAAATAAAAAAACTGATATAAAAATATTTCTTTAAAAATTAAATTGTTTAAGTCACACACTCTTCCATTGTACAGTGTACTAGTTGTTTTTCATTAAACTTTGAAAAACACCATCAAAGTTGTGTGCCGACGCCATATTGATAGTTTGAGACGTTTATGAGTTTCAGCCTTCTGTGCCTGACGCACACCCTCCACTTTTTGGGTCTAAGGCAAGCTGGTTTCCTCACGATGTTTTCCTTCACCGTTCGAGCGAATGTTAAATGCGCACATAGAAAGAAAGTCTATTGGTGCACAGCCGGGGATCGAACCTACGACCTCAGGGATGAGAGTCGCACGCTGAATCCACTAGGCCAACACTGCTCAACCATACAGAATATCCTTATTTAAACCCGGCTAAATCAAATTGCAATTTATTGCTTTACAAAAAAATCTAATAATTCACAATAAAACACACTTTTGTGTCTGAATTGACCATTTCCGTCACACAAGTGTATTGAACTCTATAAATAAATACACTAATAAATACGCGATTTATTCAAATAATTCCTTCGTCACTCTGCCATTATTTAAATTGGTATCATCTTAACAAATTGCATCACACGGGAATCGAATACAACATCCTTATTTAAATGATAATCTTTGCTTGAGCAATGCCTATTACGTTGTGAGGTCCTTAAGAGGGTTCCAACATCATGTTTTGTTCATTGTAATGATAATATGAAACTGTTTACGAGTTTGTTACATTTTTCTGTATCTGATCATGTTGCCTTTAGATGGGCTAAAATTTTCGTATTTCATAGAGAAGTAGGGAAGGGGATGACGGGTCTGGGCGTTACTGCATACGATTTTTTTCATTTTCTGAGAAGATTTACTATGGTAATATATATATTTTTTTACCATAGGAAAGTAGAGATTTCATCGAACTCAAAACACACAAGCAACTTTTTGAAAAAAGCTGATTTTGACGGGTGAATTTCGATTGAAAATTAGGGTGTTTTTTCGATATTAATTCAAAATAAGGTGAAAAAATAAATTATTTCAACTCAAATAAATTACAGCGTATTAAAGACATAAAAAGGTAAGTTTTCACCAAATTTCGTGGGAAAAAAATAAAATTTGTAAAAGATAAAAATTAAAAACCAAAAACTTGGTTTTTTGAATTTTTCACATAAATTTTGAGGTAATGTGAAAAATGTGTAAATATAAAAGTTTTAGATCTTTTTATGACCTACAACTTTGCCATTTGAGTTTTTCCCATAAGACTCCATAAGACCCCCTCCCTATCCCTTCCCGACCTCAGATCGCCCGTAAATTATTTTTCCTTTAATTTTTATAATATTCTCCTCCTTTTCCAATAGGTTTCATTCTACTATTATTTTTTTTCACTTTTTATTTATTTTTAAAGGCTTCTACCCTGGTCTATAGGGCGTAACGGTTCCTATTTGTTAGTAAAGATGTATCTTTAGTACTACCTCAAAACCCATCAAATCTACGATAAATGCGTTAACGGACACAAATAACAGACTACACTAATTCAATAATAAAAATAAAACTATATATGAAAAAGTTATAATTTATATTTTTTTAACAAAATTATTTAACTAATTTTATGATAATATCACATTTTTATTTACAGTCATCTTATATCTAAAGAAATAATTCATATTATTCATATTAATAGCTGAAATACCAATTGTGTGTGGACTACTTTGTGCTGTCACCCACTAGATGGCAGTAGATACAATTACATTGATTTATTTAAACTTCGTTACATTAAAACAAAAACAAATAACATAAATTATTAGGGATGAAACAAGCGGTTTTATCGCTAACAAGCGATCTCTTCCAGGCAAACCAAGTAAGAAATAAATATAAAAACATAAATACTAAGGGTAAAGTGCAACAAGTGCAAACAAATCAATTTAATACTGCCAAATATTATTACTGTCAAAATATATTTACACTGTCATGATAAGTGATAAAAGTGAGCTTAAGATAATTGTATAAATCTGATTTAAATTAAATAATTAATGAAAAATTTACATGACATTGCCATTGATCTGTCTCGCTTGTCATTAGTCATTGGATACTATATTGCAATATATCCGGTATGCTATGGGTTCCAAAACAAAAACATTACCTATTCAGTCATTCTAGTAACATAAAGGCAGATTTTATTCTACCAACAAATAGTCTTATTAAGAAAACCAATTAAAACCAAGTAAAAATACATAACTAGTATAACTATTATTTAAAAATAACACGTCTATATTTACATATATTTAACTAAATGCAACGCTTAATTGAAACCACGAGGTTGAGGTCGTAAGAGTCTTGGTCCTGTTGATTATGTTCCAAGTGTTAAAATCTCACACGAATAAAGCAGTTTGCACTGTATTCTGACTTTCCGTCATGGCTTTGTCTTCCAAATTTGAAGTTTTAAAGTTTTTGCATAAAACAATCACCTGTAACAATAGAAGTGATTAATTTCAAAATTTTTATTCTAATGAAATCTTCTGTGTAGTTTTTTATATTATGGCAATAGTTTCAACTTTATGCCAGTTTCAAGTAAAATGGGACACTACACGCGAAAAAAATAAACAGACTCCAAAAGGAAATAAAGGGATAAGCTAGTTAAAGACAAAATATGGACATAAACATAATATTACATCTTAATACATTTTACATATTATTGATTATGAAAGAAGACATTACAGTACATTATAATACAATAAAGGATTAGGCAAAAGGCAGGACATTTTAGTCGGAAACGGATCATGTAGTAATTGTAAGAAATTCAGAAAGAAGGTGCGGTCATATTGGGAACAAACAAAGAAAATATGGTCGAGCTAAATATCTTCTCTACACTAAGTTTATTTTACAAACAATGAAAACACTATTGACCTCATATAGTAGTTACTTGTATGTCCCATAAACCAAGGGCAGACAATACTATGTCTGTTTCATTCACCCACGTACATTATAGGCAAGTTGGTGATCAGCCTTCCGTGTCTAACACATTTTTGGGTATAAGTCATAGCGACTTTCCTCACGATATTCTCCGGCATAATACGCAAGTGTTTGGTTATTAAAAATCACCAGGGTTGAGATTTAGCAAAAACCTTACCGTATAATACAATGTGGCTACACCTATAACGGCCCCCGTAAGCACGTCCCACCAGTGATGCCTGTGATCAGTGATTCTGGTGAGTGAGCAAATGGCGGCATATGCAACACAAGTCATCTGCAGTACAGGCACGAAGAATACAGTGCGGTGACGCCAGTCAAATGCGCGTTTTTGTAAGTACCACTAAAATATAAAAAAGGAGATATGGGTGTTTAAAATAAGAACTCTAATTTGGTTGAATTCTGAGAAAACTCTTAGTTACTAACTTAACCAAGAGGATGAGAATATAAAACAAAAGACGAAACGTTGCGTGTGTGTTTTAGAGTATATAGTCAAACAGATCGTCACACGTTAACCAATTCCATTTTAGTTTCTCAATATCTAGTGGATTTCACTTTTGAAAAATGAAACAAAAAAATTTTGTTACGTGATTGATTGCTAGATCAATCAGATTCTACTAACAAATTACAAGTGACACGATACGTTTAAAAGTGTATTCTAATTATGAATGAACCCTTACCGCCATAAATAGTCCACAATAGATAGATAGCGATGTGTGTCCTGAAGGAAAGCTGTGGTAGGAATCCGTTTGATACCAAGATGAAAACTTCTTTGATGTACATTGGAATGTTGCAACGTACTCTGACCTAAAAAAAATAATGTTTAATAATAATTTATTCTCTTTGTAGATTTATTTCCAATTTGGTAATGAACATTCCTACATCCTATGTTCCATGTTTGCTTACTATATTTTAAACATCAAATACTTGGTATCAAATTAATGACGTATTCCATAGAATAGATCGATAGAACTTCAAGGAAATTTAATCTTTATATATATAATTCTTCTGTGGGTGTGTATGTCACTGAACTTCTCTCAAACGACTGGACCGATTTTGATGAAATTTTTTGTGTGTGTTCAAGGGGATCTGGGAATGGTTTAGATTCACAAATCAGCCCGGCAGATGGCACTGGAGTCGGTACTTTCATACTTTGCTTAATATCCTAATCGCTTTAAATATCATGCAGGACAACGTCTGTGGGGTCCACTAGTTATCTATAATAGTTTACACAGTCTCGATGTAAAATAAAACGCTTTGCCCCATCGCATATTGCTTTGATCATAATTATGCTTTCCTGTTTCCAGGCAAACGAAAATCAATCATAAAAATAAGAACGAACTACACCAACATGTAATACAGCTTTGAAATACATTGAAATACTCGTATAACTTACCCATTACAAGTTTTCGCGGTATCCGGTTCGCAGATATCAAAAAAGGTGGGTCGAGGGCTGCCACTCAACCCTTTCATCACCTCCACTAGTCCCAGATTAAAGAACAGTCCGTATAAATAACTTCTGTACATATACAAAGTATTTCTGGCAACATGACGAAGTTTTGTTTGCGTTTTATATGTTGACTTGTGGAAGATATACTCAGTGATGAATATCTGTAATCATAAATCAATGGTTTAATAATACAGCTTAGGTGGTTAACCGTGGGTGGCAACTTTATGAATGCGATCAAACACGGCTGTACGCCAAAACTTGATACCGGCATGTTAGACAAATAATTATTACCAATGAAATAGATACACAACCATACTTTCTTCATATGTTTGTTTATATGTATTTTTATTGCTTGGGAATATGTGAATATGAATCACGAGTTCTATATTATCTATCTGTACTTACCAAAATAAAAGGAGGAAAAATAATAGAAGAAACGATGACTGCAAAGGAGACAGTGTCTTTCGTAAACGGGAACGAAAGAGCCGGATCATTGCAGAAAAAGCCGTTTTTATGGTGCGGGATGACGCCTAGCTCAAACAGCCCCACTATTAGACACACTGTTGACAAAATTTAATATGTTAATACACTATTGTCTTTTATTGACATAACTTTTAGACATAGAAAAACACTTTTTTAGCGGAATTGAAGTTATGTTTTATTATAAATTTACAATTATTTCACATAATTTTGTTGTTGTTGTTTTAACCGTGACCACGCATGTTGTAAAGCACGCGAAACGCCGGTTAAATTTAGAATTATGTAAAATAATTGTAAATTTATAATAAAACATAACTTCAAATCCGGTAAAAAAAGTGTTTTTCTATGTTAATACATTATAAAAAACTAACTTGCTGTGTTTTAAAGTACGCATCTGTTGCTTTTTATCACAGGTAAACACAATTTGTCAGAAAGAGAAGAAAGAGTACTTAATAATCTCTATTCAAATTAACGCCGTGCCTCATCCTCTCATTATTGGTGAAGTTTTTTTTACATGGAATTAGAAAAAAGTCTAAGGACTTCCTTACAGCTTACATGCAAGTGTTCCTAAAGTAATACAATATTTAATCCCTATCTTAGGACTTATTTAGAGCTTGTCCTTCGACAAAGGCCTCCTGTAATTTTTTTGTAATCTTGGCATTCTCTAGCGGTTCAAATCCACATTGGACTCGCTACCTTTTTTATATCGTCCTACCGTCTTCGTACCACTCCATGACGATTCTGTTAATGCTCTTTTTTCTGTGTTATTATCTCTTAGAGTGATAGACTTCATAATAAACCATTAACTACTATTTCATTATTGGTTCGTATCTTAAAATATATAAAAAAATCAGTGGCGCTACAACCTCTTTAGGTCTTGGCCTCAGATTTCTGAATCTGTTTAATGATCATTTTTAAATCTAATAGGCAAGTGGGAGATCAGCCTCCAGTGCCTGACACACGCCGTCGACTTTTTGGGTCGACTTTAAGACATGTCGGTTTCCTCACGATGTTTTCCTTCACCGTTCGAGCAGATGTTATCTTAACATAAACAAATTTAAAATGTCTATATCAGTAGGTGACACTAAGAACGTCGAGTTAAACAATGTACCTAATTCCAGAAGTATTTTTATGAATTATTCTCGTTTGTTTGATGTTCATAAATGTACATTGTGTTACCTACATGAATAAATGATTTTTGACTTTTATAAACCAATAACAATATAAGAAAAAAATATGTAAGTAAAAGAGCATATAGTATTATTTAATCATATGTTTACATTTGTGTATTTTAGTAGCCTCTTCCACGAGGAAAATTTTGACCCCTCACACCAATTGCGCAATTGGTTCCAAATTGAGATGACATTGACTTTGAACCTCAAGTACCGGATGAAAGGGTTTGCCAAATTGGCGGACCCGGGTGCGAATGGCCACATTAAAATCTCTGCTATAATTCGACGTCAAGGCATATAACGGAGGTAGGTCTTGAATTTAACTTATACTATCCAGAAATTTATTAAAATTGTAGTTATTTATAGATAACCTAACTAATATGCAAATGATTGCTATTTAAAAATGTAAGCTTTTTTTAATAATCCATTACAAGAAGGTGTAGCTAGATACACCGTTGATTAAATGTCTAATTATACTAAAAAAGCCATGCAAAACATACGAATGTTCTTATTATTATATTACATATATAATGATATTTTGGAAGGCATATTGCTGTTATATTTATATGCATACAAACTAAAATACTTTAAATCTATAAAAATCAAACGAAGACACAAATAAGTATCAATAAAATAATACGCATAGATTCTGCTATCCAATACTAGATGGCAGCACTAGTAATTTCACATCGAAATAAAATTTCCTAATCATTCCTTTGCATTAATATCTGAAATGTTAACCGGCTATGATGTAATAAGCATTTAAATAAAATATAATTATACATGATACTCCGAAATAATTACACCTAGATAGAAAGTTTTAACTAATAACGTTGTGTTTAATAGCCTATAATTTATGCAGTCATTAATAGAAAACGAATTACCATTACAGTCAATCGAATTTTATCCATAAAACAAGTATATTATAATTAGTATTAGGCTATTTATAACTCAGCGGGTGACCTTTAAGTAATTGAGTCCTTTAAATAACTATACTTAGTTAAATTTAAACTAAGGTTAAATGTAAGGTTATAATGTACAATTTAATTAATTTGTCTTTGATTATAGGCTAATTATAACTTACTCAGAATAGCTTAATTTACGTCAAACTGAAACAATATTTCAATTAATCAATCAATAGGTACGTGTAATAATTTAGTACAATTTCCCCATTTACTACACTACACTTCATTGCATAATAAATAAGTATACGAAATTTGTTCATTACGTTCATGTGTATATAAACAAAATTATTAAAAAAACTTATTTACTACTTGCACTATATTACTAAAATTAATTATAGTGATTTTAATAGTTCACGAAATTGGATACTATATGGTGTGGTTTTTGATATATAAAGAAATGCGGCCTACATACATAGGCGTTACCTACTTTCGCTTTGACTAATGTTTTACTAAAACAAATGATTTTGTTTGAGACTTGATTAAACACACCTTACGAAGAAGTTAAAAGAGGCTGTCATCTGAAGCGATGGCTTTATAAGTTTAATAACAAATAAATACACGTGCATAACAAAACAATACACAATTAAACAAAACTGTCTCCAATTATCACTTAGGCGTAGTAAGGCGATGCACACATGTTTGTCAATCTATTTTTAACGACCAAAATGAATAAAACAGTTGAAAAAAGAAGCTAGTTTTTTTAACACTGCGATTGCGTTCTTTCTGCCATATGTTGTTAGTGGGGGTGTATAAAGATGTATTTTTATTTTATTCGGCTTGACATTGGTAATTCATATGTTATTCCATAATGTAATCACTCATAGAATTAAAATGACCCATTAAATTAACCAATTTTTTTTTAAAGACAATTCACACCAATTGACCTAGTCCCATGCTAAGCTGGTGAATCTTGTGTTATGGGTACTAGGCAACGGATAAACATACATATTATAGATAGATAGACATATAAATACATATTTAAACACCCAAGACCTAAGCACAACACCAAATGCTCATAACATCGATGGTCGTCTCAGCCGGGGATCGAACGCGGGACCCATGGATTCGCAGTCATGAGATTATTTACTTGCGTTATTTGTTAATTCCGTACTAATTAATAACGGATATAATGTTAATCTCTTTTAGGAATGGTCATTTATCGTATTGTATTGTATATAATACAACGTATGTATGTAATACAACACTGATTTTTCTCTTTGATGTACTTAAAGAACTTTAAGACGTATTCAAAATATCCTTTTTTACTGTAAAAGATCTTATCGAATTACCATTCCGTTAACTTATCCTCCAACAATGATTTATATGCTTTGGAGAATAATTAATATTCAGCCATGCGACATTTATCAAAGCTATATTAAGTATGTTTAAAACAAGTTCTATTTTTAGCCAAAATATTTTCCTTAATGGCAAAACCTGCAAAATAATGCGAGTGGTTTCAGCGTGCGACACTCATCCCTGAGGTCGAACTGTAGGTTCGATCCCCGGCTGTGCACTACTGGACTATGTGCGCATCTAACACTCGCTCGTACGCTTTGACAAGTTTCAGAAGGCTGATCTCCTACTTGACTATGAAATAAAAATGATCAAAGAATAGCATGCTTCTGAATACAGGCAAGGCAAGACCCATATATTATGCTTGTATCGCTACTAGATTATTATTATTAGAATCAAAAATCAAAAGTCGTACACTTATGAACGTCAAAAAAAGAAATAATATACATTAAATGTTTCTAATTTTACATTTATTGCCAGTTCTCAAATCAAGGGCGTAGAACGAAACTCTCCGCCGTTCTTTTTGTTATTTTTAGCCACTGAATTGTAATCATAATTAATTAAAGTATATGTGTAGCTGAGTTTTTATACCTATTTCCTGTAACGGTTAGAAATAGAGCCAAATATAGCATAGATAAAAACGTGGACCAAATAACATATAGTTATGCCTGAACATCTTATGTAAGAATCAAAATTCTAATTATGATTATTCTCCCTTACACTTACATACGTAAGTTTTAAATTGAATGGAGTCCTGAATCTTGTGTTGTATATAATTGATTATAAGAATGAAATTTCAGGCGAACAAACCCACAGCTAGCAAGCCCTTTATAATTCTGAATGACGGAAAATTTCTTAAAGAAAAGGTAAATTGTCTACCTCCATTGTAGGTTTTGTTAGGTCAAAGTGGTATTCTAGTATAAGGACTTAGCTTGAAAGCACTACTAATGGGTAAAATCGTCGTTTTCTAACATTTATCTTATTGCATTGACCTTGAACCCCATTATGTGATGAATAAACACAATATTATGATCTTACCGAGTAATAGAAGTGGAACATCTACAGCAAGTGTCCACCAGATGGAGCGGTTACCGCAACTTCTGTCGATTAACTGGTTTCCCTGTTCTTTTTGCTGCAACAAAGAGAAAATAATTGTTTTTATTTTATGTAAAAAGTTTTTGATTGAAGCTGCATTAACGCATTCAATTGTGGTATCGGAAATTATCTATCTAATATTAATTATACTTAGCCATTTTGTTTCTAATATTTGTTAGAAGTCAATGGACCACAAAAAATAGCCATTATTTTCCACGAGTACTGTTCCAGGTTTCTTAAATAATGGCTATTTTTTGTGTTATATAAGGCAAAGAGATAACAAATTATTATTTTGCGAAAAATCAAGCCTAGTTATACACCATGTACTGTGTGTGTGTGTGTGTGTGTGTGTGTTGTAATGTATTCAATGCAAGAGTTTAAGACTTTTTTAAACCTAAGTTTGTACGGTTCTGGAATATTGGAATTTCCTTGGTAGGTAAACCCAGTTATGGTGAATCGATATATTTTGTATCGATAGCTGGTTACCATAGAAACCAGTAGACATTTTGTAATAATCCAATGGTGCTACAACGTTCAATTGGTTGGCATTTGTTTATTTATTTTTCTAAATAACCAAAAAGGTGTGCCATACGCCGAAAATTCTAAATCCAGTCCGTTTCCTGGCGATGTATGCTGATTATTTTCTATAGTAGAGCCTTAATTGATAATTGCAGTCATTAGGGTAAAATAAATTATAGAAATTATATATTTAAAAAAAATGCATTATCAGTTTTTTTAATCACATAATACCTCTGTGGTTTTTACGAATATGCCAATTCTAAGATTCATGAACATGGTTTGAACAAAGGTACGATAAACATAACAATTGAAATAAATGAATAATTACAAGATAAAGAGGTATAGCATTTGTTTGTTACAAAGTCATATAAATCTTAACTGAATCAGACGGGTTTAGCTAACTAGATTAGTTTAGTACAATAACTATTGTTGGAGAGGTCATCGAACGTAGCAGGCACGGATTTACGGGTGCAACATTATTAAACTGTTTATTTGCGAGTATAAAAAAAGGTTATCAACGAAAATCCAACCTTGTACCCAATCTTGTAAGCTGTATTGTTTTTAATTTATACATATTGTGTAATAATTGCGAAATTTTCTAAGGAGGATTGTCGACGAAACATAGTGACCCGCTTATATAATAGGTGTAAGGATGAAGTACCATATATTTTATACTATTACAAAGATTTTTCAATAGATTTTTTCAAATCGGCTATTATTTGTACCTTCGAAGAGTCGACAATTTTTTATTATTGCTAAATATATTATATATTAACTAAAAGTAGAGAAAACACCAAAAAACTACTCAGGGTGCCTGAAGCACAACAGTACAAATTCCTTATAAACTGTTATGTTGCGTGAACAAAATATTATCATTGGTAAATAAGTTTGTTTTATAGTTTGTGTTTCCACTATACCACAATAAACTAATTTTTATGTATGTAATAATAATAAATAAATGTAAATTATTAAAAATGCATACGAAGTATCTAGATCGTACCTATTGTTAGGTTTAAAGACATTCATTGATCATTCACATAACAGACAATAGTAACTCACATGAGAACTTATATACTAAAGATACAATTTGTCACATCGTGGGTAATTGAAGAGCTTCCAGGATGAATTATTAAAGTAGAGTTTGGACTTTCATTTGCGTAGATAACTGGAATTAGATTACTTTTAGTCTTATTTTAAATATTGCCAGGCTGTCTGCACTTTTATATTTTGTGGAAGTCTATTATACCGCAGCACTCCCCCATCAATGTTTTTTTACCGTAGTTGGTTCTATACTCAGGTAGAATTAGATTATGAGGGCGTCGTGAACTGTTTAGTTCAGTTCACAATCTTCTATATTTATTTAAACATTGAACTCATTTCCTCTCTGTATATCAAAAGTGTAAGTAAATTTAAGGGTCGCGTTGAAGGTCAGAGTCGACAAGGTCAGCTTGCCCTTGCAAGGTCAAGTACCTTGAAGGGTCCTTACGAGCTGAACTTGAAATTGTTCGAGAATTTACGTCAATCCTTATATAACTGGTAATATCTCTGCACTTCAAATAGGGTTGCCATGCAATAAGAACTTTATATCAAAATAATGGATGAAATATTTTCATTCAATGTCTTTCTCGGACATCTGGACGAGCGTGATACCGTTTATGAAATACTATTTACGAACAAAACGTACAATCGAATAGTTAAACTATAATAAAATTCAAGGAGCACTGGAAGGGCACTCGTTTTTCGACAATGTATGAAACAAATATTGTTAAGAGTAACAGCTAACTAACACTATTAATTACGTAATTATATAGTCTCTCTCTCTCTCTCTGGGTCGATAACTCATATCTGAGTATTGTTGTCAGCTGTAGCGCCTACAATATTTTAATTTAATGCCCGTTCTGCTAATATATGATAGCTTAGGTTCGGAATAAAGCTATCGTGAACTCATTGAAATCTTTACTACCATTAACTTTTAATTAACGATTCTGAGTACCACCATAAGAAGATCCTGTATATGAAGGTTACTATTGTGATTACGTCACTTCATTCATGTCTTGGAACGTAGTAACTGACGTCAAATGTATGGTAACTTATTTGGGTCATCAGAGTAATTTCTATGAAACTATGAGTAGGTATAGCAGGTATGACACCTGAGGTGGTTTGGCCTACTTATTAATCGGGTTTTTACGCCTTTTATGAACAACTTATTCAAAAAATATTGAAAATAATTGTAGGTTTCCCAGCCGGTGAAAAAAAAATTGACTTAAATGTGCTTCGTTCTTCTTGATTAAAGAATATTTATTTAGTTATTGCCGCGCATATCTAAGTGAAACCAGCTGCCCACTGAAGTATATCCGATCCAATTGGACTTAGGGTCCATCGTCTTAAAAGGCCAGCAACGCACTCGCGAGCCCTCTGGCATTGAGATTGTCCATGTGCAGTATTACTTAACATCAGATGAGCCTCCTGCCCGTTTTCTCCCTATTCTATAAAAAGAACTCTCTCCGACAATCATATTAATGTTAGTAATATATTCATATTTAAATTTATTAACTATTAAGGGTACGCGTTTCTTTATCTTTTTTATATAAATTATTGGTGAAAGTACTAAAATTAGTTCCAAAGTTGTATTTACTAAATGGATCTTTATTGTATAAAGTGAATGAAATAATTTGATTCGATTATGTTTTAAACTAAATAATAACGCGAGGTACGTAATCAAGTATTTTTATTATAACCGACGTAAGTATTAACGTACCAATGTAATACGTCTTATGGCTCCATGTATGTTTAGTAATTCGGCAGTAGCTTGCCGAAATCACCGTTTTAGATTTAAGATTGAACATTCTGATAAACGATCTAGGTCTGGATATATTTACTGAGCATTCTGATAAACGAGCTAGGTCTGGATATATTTGCTGAGCATTCTGATAAACGAGCTAGCTCTGGATATATTTGCTAAGCATTCTGATAAACGAGCTAGGTCTGGATATATTTGCTGAGCATTCTGATAAACGAACGCTCCCACTTTAAAATCGATTTTAGATTAGTTTTTATAATTTTAACTCTTTTGTTTAATATTTGCATTATCTCTTCGTGTATGGCATGTTTGCCTATAAGTGCTTGTCACATAAACATTATATAGTGATTATTTCACCAATGTATCAGTATACCGAGCGTTGGCAAGCTTTGTCAATTAAAAATAAAGATTTAATATTGACTATAACTATTTTCAGCGTATGTTGTAGCAAATAATTGATTAAATATATCAGTAAAACAGTATAAAAGTGCTCTGGAACATACGCGTGAGGCTTCACAAAAAATATAGTTAACATACCCGGATACTTCCATATCTAGTAGACATTTTTCACTACACCGTACTTTACAATTTCTAGCTTCCAACTGGCTAAAAAACATTATTCATGTCCATTGATAATCTTTATCTTATCAGTTATTGAAATCACATATTTATGAATCATTGCCAATTCTGAAAATGTACAAATAGCTGTACCGGGTGCGTTAGTCAATATATTTTCACCGTAACAAAAATGCACGATATTTTTTTTTGGTAACTACCCTAACAATGGAAAGGGAGGTGCAAACCCCATATCAATGAATGAAAATTTGAATTATTACATTGACTGGGCATGGAATCACATTGTATCACAAGTAATACATGTTATATTAAATTAGATCGTTTAGTGTCAAGTCAATCTATATATTTAAAATCAGGCTTCGATAGGGGGTCGAAAATGGCATGAACTGCTTCGAGAAAAGGATAGTAATTAGTACGGTGGTGCCCCTTTTTTGCTTGACTTTGGGGGCACTGCAGGGTTGCAGTGCTAACATGGACTTGACTTTGAATGACAGTAAATTCAATAAACACAGGTATGTCAAGCGAGCTGTTGAGCTGCTGAGCTGTCGATCTGTATCACTGGTGAGACTCCTCACAGCATGCTAGCGGTTATAGCGGGAAGGAAAAGTACTTATATGGGTAAGGGTACTTACATGGGTCATTGCAATGTAATACATTTGACTACTAATAGTAAAAATGGTGTGCGTGGTTTTACTATTATTTTTATTTATATATATACCTTAATTTAGAACAATCTTGTAACTAACACAATTTAGTTTTTTCATTAAAATATTAAGTCGTTTGTTTAATGTTTAAATTCAGTTTTCTTTTTTTATTTATTGAACCTACTTTTGTTTTCTGTTTCATATATTTTGTTTATCAATCTGTTTTGGATTTGTATATTTTCTAAGTGTTTAAGATTACCATAATATAGACCTATGGTCAGCTTAAATAAATATTATAATTACCTGTTCATTTGATTTTCTGAAGGACGCCATACCTCTTAAACCACGCAAGCTGCTACGAAATGCAGAATTGTGTATAACCATTTTAAAGTCATTGAATTATAACACCACAACCAACACAAACCACAGTTTCACGTATAATACCACTAAGACAATTAACGTAATACTGAGGAAAATTGTGTCCTGTTTTGATTTAAATGTATTTGTTTATGAGTAATAAAGGAAAAACCATGCGAAACGTGCAGCGACACTATTTATGTTTTACGTCAAATTGGTTTTTATTCAAATTTAATTACAAAAAACCGCCTACGTGCCGAAAATATTGTTAACAAATATGTATAGCTATTAAATATCGTTTACCTATTTGAAATGATACACCCGTTTTAAGTTCTTTACAGTATATGTGACGTGACATCGTACGTCACATATATACGGGACAATTTTACAATTTGAAATAAGTATTTAATACGGTAACTGTTTCTTAATTATTACGTTGTGTTTATCCATATTAGAATAGTAAAGTTTAGTTCTAATTACGCCCTTGGAGCGCTGCTCAATTTTTCCGTACAAAAGATAATTCTTAATGTTTTATAAAGTCTACAGCGCCGTCGTACTGCAACGCGGTAACGCTATTCCACCCGCTAAGGATATATACAACTTCTCGACATTAGCCACTGGGGTCTAGGTCTGTGGTTAGAGGAACCTGTAGGTTGGAGGAACCTGTAGGTTGGAGGAAACGTTCGCAATTCTACCTCCACCCGTCAACTATTCGATTTCCTTTGCTCTAACATTACATACATTATTATGCACAAGTATTATTTTAAGACACTAATATTGGGTATGTGGAATATACAAAGATTACAATTAAAATCTTAAATCTTTGTGCAACCCTACTCCTATAGTTGAACGAAATAATTGCTCAATATTTTATGACAAATGCTGCTCATAGATCACCTTAGATAATGTACAATATATTTCAAGTGAATTGAACACAATAAATTTTAGTTGCGCTGCGAGCATGCGTGGTATCATAGATTATCGTAAGAAACGATCGCAGAGAAAAGCTTTATGCAATAATGCGTTCAGTCCGGGTGACCGATTTTTTTACAGATTTATGTCCTCTGTAAAACTATAGTACAGCACTTTGCTCTATTGTCAATAGTTTACGCATTGATATAGGGTAATATCTTTTTCACACTATAACCCTGTGTAATGGACTCGTACAGTCCAGCGTCAACAAGATCCCTTTCCCCGCTTGCTGTCGCAGCTTAATAGAGAGCGAGAGAGAGCGAACTATTTGTGAAGCGTTATACACCCTTTTACGTTTATATCCTGTGATTTATGAAAACTTACTTAAAAAAGTTTAAAAATTTACTTTTTTTAAATATAATAATACTCTCTACTCCTGCCATGCAAAATTTTCTTTTAATTGTATTAAAATTAATTTACTATAATATTTGAGTTAAAATTTAGTCTATGTATGCTGTAAATAAATAAATAAAATTACCGAAGTTTTAATACGGATGCCTAACAATGGATGGATAATGTAGAAATTCTTATAACGTATTAACGAAAAGTTCAAATAACTTCAGTACTGTTGGAGACTATTCTATGAAAATCTGAACAAAAAGTTCCTTTAGTTAAATAAATAACTAGTTCCCTGGACAATATCGCTATTAACGATAGCCGCTCGTTACACTGAGCCTAACTTAACCTAACGAACATAAATCCGAGTTAGTTATGTATTGTGTTTACATAAACTAATTCGGATTTATGTTATTATTAATTCCGTTAAAGCATTTCTGCTTTATCTATGAAATGTAATTTATGGTTATGTAATTTTATATAAGCTAAACCTAACTAAAATAAAATGTATAGCTAGCTGTGTAGCTTCTTCAATATAGAATATTCCTAAGCGAGCGTTCAAGTGTTACGTAACGAATTTTGGGGGGGTCCTTTTGTAAAACGTTACGATGCGGGGCGGGGATTGAATTACGCGTTATTGTTAATATTATTTTCCACTTTCCAGTACTTTACACCACATAATGGTAACTTATAGGTATAAAGAGTCACTAAGTGGTCACGAAACGTTTTACTATACTTGGGTACAGAAAACGTTACGGCGCGTTACATGTGGGGGGGGTCAATAATCTCCAAAAATTGCGTGACGTAATACTTGAACGCTCCCTAAAGTACTCATTATAAGTAACTTAAAGCAAAGTATTATATTTTATAATTATTATTTGAGACGCTTGCATAATGTCATCCTACGATAGCCGTCGGTTGCAGGCGTAACTTAGAATGATTGGATAATTTTAGAACCGCTTACAGGGATTCCTCGTTATCAGTAAAAAGCATTTTGTTAACGTCAAGTTACTCGTTACGCATTGTAATAATAATTTAGCCTCAATTACATTTATTTTCAAGGGCCTCTTAAAAAAAAAAACCTCCTCCAAGCAGCTCCATCTGTATATCTTGAGTATTTTCAGACAATCGTCCACGCTGTTACACTTTATATTAAAATTTATTATTTTGTTTTTTTGGTCCACAAAAAATACAAACAAACAAATTGGCGTACATACAAAAAAATTAAAAGCAGTGCCGTTCCTACAACATGCGGATATGACCAGCGAAATCAAGTAGGTACAAAAAACAGTGATAATACAAACAACAATAAAATAATAAAAATCAAGAACTAATTAATATAGATTTGCACTTCTCAGTTCTAAGTTCATCTTTAGAGATAAAGCTTATTGTCTCACACTCAGCAATTACGGTTATATATTATGTGTTTATTTATTTATTTATATTGTTATATGTGTGCAGTAGAGGGCTTTATGCTCTAATATAAATGAAACAATTTTGTTTACAATTTTATTACTGCGCCATCTATCGGCGGGTAGCAGAGACTGCTCACGATTATCGATAGAGGAATTTAATTATAAAACAGTTAATCATTGTCTGTCAGTATTATCTGAAATTAATTTAAATAAGCATTTTGTACATAAATTAACGATTTATACTGACTACTCCAATTGCTAAATTATTGTGTTAAAATCATCATCAAGAAAAACTAACTTAGATTAAAACACGTAGAATTATAACTGTTTGGTAATTATTTCTTTTATTTTTTAAATTATACAATTGTGTCGGTGCTTTATGTCAGCATAATCAAGGAAATAAAAGACAATATTGTATCATCTAAATAATGCCGAAATTTATTAAGATGCAGTTTTGTTGTAAAAGCGTTAGATTAATTCTATGCGTCATTCGTAAGCGCCGTTTAAGGGGTGATTCCTTAATACCAGGCGAGCCGGTCGAGAATCGTGACGCGTGACGCGACGCGATGCGTCATTGCTTACCGCATGACGGATGTAACTTAGTACTAGTACTCACTACACATGTGTAATGTGAAAGTTATGTCTTTATAAAGTTATTTTTAACGCAGGTTACATTCAACTCGGACGGTTCAATGCCGACCTTGGGATATTTTTTTTTCCTTACATTTGAAGTAGTTTCTTAGGCTTTTTCCGGACTATATGATTGAGATACTTTAGTCTCTATGTTTGTCTCTTATTTTGATATTAATTAAAACATTATAGCAGCGGTTCGGGTGTGGTATACTAATAAACATTCATTCCTCCTTTAATTACACTGACTCCCAATAGTTCTTTATTTGTTACTTTGCCGAAATAATAGCTGTTTTGTTTTGTTGTATGCGCAGAAAAATCTTTAAAGAATATTCGTTACACAGCCGCTGAAATGTGGATACATAATATTATGGAGGTATTTCAAAGGCTCTTGAAGTTTCCACATTGTACTCCTCTGTCCTTAGCCTCAGATATCGTTATCAGTTCCATGAATTTTTGAAGTTATACTTCTTTTGGCGCGTTGGGGAAAAATGATGAGAGTAAATTTTTATCATGCGCGCGCACACCGTCACAAACCGACACCCTGAAGTAAGCATAGTCAACATTTTAAAATAAAAATGTCAATTTCTTTAATTATGTAGAAATATTTTTTTTGTGATATTTAAATAAACTTTATATAACTAGATAATGCGTTCTATTGTTAGTGTCGCTTTTCTACAAACGTAAATAAGGCGAAAGATAAAAATATTGTTATCTTGTTACGCCAAAGAAGTATATCTTCTAAAGCACGTAGAAAAACGTGTGTGAACTTATGACACACACGTTTTTTTCTAATCTTAAAGTGCAAAAGAGCAAATGTTAACTAAAGAAAGTCCTCTTTTTATATGCGTAAAACATTTGAAGGATTATAAAATCTTGGTTAAAATAATACTTTTGTAATAATCATCTGAGGTACATAAATAATTTAGCCAATGCGCCTAACTAAATGCTTCGTTATCAAAATGGCTATAACTTATACCTAAACGACGTTTCATGATCGTTCTATTATAATTAAAATAAGTAGTTTATTTGACACGTCAGTGATGTTTGACCTGTCCTATTATTTTTTATTTATTTAATAGCAGATATTAAAATTTAACTATAGTAAAATTCTTACAAGCGCAAAGGACAGTTTCAGTTTTGTTATTAACGCGGCAGTTAGACTACGATTGTGATATATTTTGATGTAATCATTACTCAACCTGTTATAAATATATATATGTCTCTTTTCGTCTCAGCAAGAACACAAATAGGCTGAAAGAGACTAAAAGTGCGTTCGTTAATACAGACAGAAGTCAGAACCAGTGTTTATAAAATAAGCGTATTTAATTTATAATTTTAAATTCGAATAAATCCTTTAAGGAGAATAGTTTAAATGCACCTTGCATAGGGGACTGAGAAATGTTATGTAATCACTGCACTAATAGTTAATTATTGTATGCTGTCATGTATCTAAGTACTGAGTTCCGGCTCAATCTCTGATGTGTGACATGGAATATACATGCTCTGTATTATTTATTTACAAATTGGTTTGTGAATGAGAAAAAACATTCATGCCGTCTCTTTTAAGTATTGTACCCCCTTAAGCGATTCTCTCATAACATGCAGTGTTTCTAAATAGATACAAACTACGCTGGCCTTGGATGGAATCTATTATTTATGACTTTGGTAAAAGGTCAAAAGTCGTAATTTATAAATGGTCGGAGCAGTGGTTAAGCCGAAAAAAATGTCGATGGCGTGTGTCAGGCCGACACACGTCGACAGATTGATCACCTATTTACCTATTAGAAAAAAATAATAATCACGAAACAGTATATATCTTTTCGTAAATGGTAACTTAAATTATTCTCTAATAAATTATGTTTTTTTTGTTTTATATGATAAATAATTAGGAGTTCTTAAACCATATATAATATTTACTTTACTTCCACCTTTTAACACTTAAATTTTGACAGTAAAAATCCTATATAGTCGTTATTCTTATGGTCGTCGTCTATGGACGTCAGTGCCTTTTTTCTTGAGGGTCTCAATACGGGGCACTGATGATATGGCTGTATGCAGGTTTTAATAAGCCATATACAAAGAATAAATTTTCTAAGTCATTGATGTCTTATACAATTTGCAGCGGGAACTATACACACCTGATCATATTTCAAACAGGTGAGCATCGTATAAACAAACATTATGTACTTGACTAGACGACCTATGGGACATTTACGCCTACTACATGTAATATACTTGTTAGAAATACCTTATATGAGTTCTTAACTATCATATTTAGTTAGTAAAGTATTTATAAGATCTTTTAATTGGGAAAACAAACAGTGATAATCAAACTTACATCTTTATCCAACGAAGTCTGTGAATTCATCGTAGCTGTAAACACTTCAGTACTTGAAGATGAAATTTTGTTACTGGCAACACAATCTAATGCACCCATAATATCACTTATACTTACTATTGAATAATCAAAACATGGCTATACAAATACGCCTTAATTATTTAATATAAAAGCAGTCTGTCTACCCGCGATAATGTGGAGTGACTGAGCTCGCGTGCGGGCGCGCAGTAACTTCGTTTATAAAACATCTAGATACGACTTTTTGCTTGCGCTAATTAAGTATGTTGAAAGTAATTTTAGCTGTTTATCGGATTGTTTAATTTTTCATGGAAGAAAATGGTGTTTGAAACTGTTGAAGTACATACAAATTTTAAAATTATAGCTACAAATTTGCAAGATATATCACGAATGATAATAATTTGTTTTTTTAATACTATTCATATAGTTTTTTTTTAAAATTTTATTAGCAATTTGCCACTAAATCTTTCATACGGCTTATTTAGTCATAATATATGTTACATAGTTATTTAAAATATCTTAAACCCAAGTAATCTACACAAATTAAAATGATTAACTCACTATAGTTTAAATTTATTTTTGACGTAATTATCCTTGCGTAATTAACTAATAAGCTAATATATAAATGATGATAATTTAAATACATAATTTATTAAATATTAATTGGAAAGTAAGATGTTTGATTTTGATATTTTATAAATTTTGGTTTCTTTTATTAATAAATAAATAAATAAATTTTATAAATATAAAAGTATATATATATTCTCTTGATTATAACGACAATATAATATATATATATATACAAGATACATATTGTATGAACATGATTGAACATACAAAAAATCTATAAATAGGCACAACGCCTTCCGTACCAACAAAGCCTCTTCCATGGTTTATGTTCTATGGGATGAGTCATACAGTGTACACCATGTCCGTTAGTGGGTCAAGACACAAGACAATTATGAAAGCGGAAATACAAATCTCGCGTGCGTTCGGGTCATGTTATGATAAAAAAGAGAAATTTTTAACCAGTACTATGCAGTATGCATATTGTATTTAGTTCTTGCTAATTCAGTGTCTCTCTCTTCAGTCCGCAGCTCATGGAGCTGGGGCTGGAGCTCATCTGGAGCGCACAATCTGTATCCACCGGTTTCTGGCCAGCGCCTTTCTTATGACAGTTTTGAGGACGATGAGTCTTTCACTTGATCGGTCCAACTGGTTGGTGAACGGCCACGTGATCTTTTGCCTTCTGCGTTACAAACCACGATCAGTTTCTCCAAGTTCTCATCGCCTCTGCGCATTGTATCGCCGACATAATAGATACAATTCGTTGTCGCCGTTTAGTAGACCGGTACGTATGCGTCCGTATAATTCAGTACTTATGTTTAAGTGTTTGCATTTTTAGTTATCAGACATTCACATGATGTATATTAGGAAATAAGAAAATATTAGCTATGTGTGACAATCTGTAGAAGATATACAAGATAAAGAATGGGGTTAAGGTATTTAATTAATATAATGAAAATTACCTTCAATCTGAATATAATATAAAAATGTAGCCATTTTGAGTAAATGCAAACATTTTGTGTATAATTGTTGACTAATTTGTGTATTCGTGTATTTGTTTATTGCTTTTATACAGTTTGAAACAACCAAAAAGTAAAAATCTGGTACTTTAAGTATTCATGTGTTCATTTATGATATTAAAGCGGGCCGTATTTATGACACGGTCGGTCGAACTGCGGACATCTAAAGAGTAAAGGATACTTCAATATAAATTAATTTTTTTTTTTTTTATGGCTCTGGCACGATTTGTGCATTAGCCAGCGTCAAGTATAGGACTTTTTATAATTCGTGATTGTCTTTTAGAAATTCCACAGTGCCCTTTATGTACGGTTTAAGCACTCGCCCGGTACCGCACAACCCTCCCAAAGGCCGAGAACAAATTTAAATTAAATTAAAACTTGCCCTCGAACCGGGAATCAAACCCGGTACCCCTCACCTAGCTGCCACTTAATAAGACCGCTAGGGTATGGGGCCCCCAAATAAATTAATTACTATTATATAATAAAAATAATAAATCGATTATTTGCAAAGAAAATGATACATTCAGATATGATTAATTTGCTAATCGGCATCAGAAATTAATCATATCTGAATTAAAAATATAGGCATGCAAATGTCATATTAATTATCATGATGTCATAATAATAAGAACAGTTTAGTTACTTATAATTTTTGTCAAAACTTATGGTCTAAACTCTAAATACTCTCCCACGTTAATAAGGCACCTTGCCTTTAAAAATTTAATCACCATTCCCTTGAAAGTATTACACTATAACTTTTAAGGCAGGTCTTTGGTATTATGGAGTCGGTTAGTTATTTTTTACCAAGTAATGTGGTTCAAATATAAATTTATGACTCACATGGATTACCAGAATTTAAATCAAATTAGGAAATCTCTAGATATAAGATCTTTGTTTAAGGAAAAATGTACATTTTCCTACAAATAATGTCAGATGTGGAAATTTTAAGTTCACAGCATTGTGTGTACTCAAGCGTGATTTTTATGCGGTATTTTTCTTTTCTTTTGTATATTAAATATATTTGATGTTTTAAATCGCTTTACAAATTAATTTAAGAGTGAAAGCAAATCGTGTAGTTTATATTTGGTGCTGTAAAATAACTCTTCAAATATCTTTATCTCAACGATAAAATACTATCTTTTAGACATCTCTTATCTCCGAAGATCAAAGTAATAATACATATAACAGAATACATAACAATTCGTGTCTAGGCCATTCATACTTTTATATTTTCACAATCCTTCAGGTGTAGAAAGTAGAAGAAGAAACCCTGTTTCTCGTGTGTCTGAAGGAGGAAGGAAGGAAGAATCAGATTCCTTTGAACATTTGTCAATCGCTGACACGGTGGACGCGATCCCAAATGTTTATAGCTGAAGGTGTGCGATATACCGACAGCTTACTAGATAAATCTTATGTATATGTGACATAGTATTTGAGATATTGTTTTATAAACAACAAATCAGATTTGAATATTACTCTGCCGTATTGATTTCTCGCTTCCTCTCATTGCGGCGAAGACTCCTTCAACCCCTATTATCGTGGTGAGCCTGCCCGATATCTTTGAAAAAAACCTACCACCGTGAACCCCTGATCGTTCCCGTAGGGGTCCGTTTATTATCTAAGGTATTTTAGTGCACACATCCCGTACTTTTTATTTATTCACTACTTATGTGTTCTCAGCACTCATATATTTAGTTATTTAGTGCAGCTTGTTAATACATACTTTTGACACAGATTTAAAATAAATTTAGTAATATTACGAGTGCTTAAGTATGGTGATGGTGCTAAATCTTCGTCATGCTTCACAAAGAATAAGAGTATGATTTAGAATAGAGACTAAACAACAGTACCACTTCCGTCAGTTAAAAATGTATTGGATTTTGATACAGGATACCGGTCGTTACTTAAAGGACAATTCAATATAGATATTTCTAACTGGCGTCATATAAATAAATACATTTACATTAATATTCCATAGACAACTGATACAACAGTGAGTCATTTAAATAACGACAATATTTGCTACTTGACGCATTTTATTGTAATCCAGCAATACAAGTGTTATCAAAGTAGTACTAAGATTCTCGAAGGCTGTTGATACTCTAAGATTGAGTCAAATCCAATACATTTCGCATAATTATAATTAAAATTGTAGGACACGAATTCGCAAGAACCGTTAATGGTCCGAAAATATTTGTAAGCAAAAATTACTTATGAAAGAAATGTTAAAATTATGAGTTATAAAATATATTAGAAATCTTGAATGATTTCTAATATATTTTGTGTTTAGGAAAATTTTGTAAAAATCAGCCCAGTTTTTCTCTGCTATAATAAGTTATTACTCGATTAACTGATATAGATATAATATGTATGTGCTTTATACCAAAGAGGTTAAAATATAGTATAGGATAAAACATTATCAATTTGACGCATTCAAATTATAGTGACATTGACTTAATATTTGTTGACTTTTTGAAAATGAATTTACCGGAGATAAAACCTTATGAGGAGCAGGCGATAGACACAGTGGTCTCGGTGATAAATAGAGCCAAAGAATTGCTAGGAATTCGACAGACGTTAAAGCAGCTTGCTAGTAAGTAAATAGTGGGCATCAACCTGCAGAGCCTCATCTCCGGGCTGGCCCTACAGGCCTACAGCATTTTATAGATAAGTAGGTATTTGGGTAGTCCTAAAACACACCATGTTATCTTTATGCAACTTTTATTTGCGTACATAGAAAAAATGTTGCCCAGCCGGGGTTTGACCACACAAGCTCCAAGAATCGCACGGTCACCAAACTAACCCGTATCAACTCCACTGCATAAATGTACCATAGATATAAATATACAGATAGATATAAGTATCATGTTAGAAAAATACTGCAATGATAGGAACTTAGAAACGAGCAACAGTTAATGACATTATCTACCTGTCACACATAAATAATATATAAAACAAAAAGGCTGTTAGTCACAATTAAATTGTGGAGGTAGGTTGATTGATCCTCTACCAGTCTAACCTTAACTTATTGGCCCGAAGGCCCCAGTGGCTGAGGCCGGAACGTTGTATATATCCTTAGCGCCCGAAATCTTGTCAATAAAAAATAACGAAATAGACATTTCAGTAATTTTAACCTAAGTAGACTAAAGAGCAAAGGCGTTTTTTCACTGTTAAAACATAATTACAGAGGACACAGTAACCTCACGTTATTTGGACGAATGTCTAGAACGTAATAATTTATTACCACTCTTTACTTATATTAAAACTGTCGCGTTAACTTTTTTTGATTATTTGGTAGAATTACAATCTAAACTAAAACTATCTTTATGGGGCTTGCTCTCTATTTCAGGAAAGTAAAATTAGGTAAACGAGAATTACTAATATTGTGCACAAAATAATTTCCGTATAATAAAGACACATGGATGATGTGTTCTTTTCTAGTAATTTTTTTTTAATTCTGAAAAAAATTACAGTTCTTCATGCCAAAAATGAGAAAATATTATAACGTATTAGTGCTTTACGACTTTGTTCCCCGATTTGACCGAATAAGTGAAAGAATTTTAAAAATCTAATAAATACTTTTAGAGTATCCATTAAATTTCAAATAGTTCCTCTTTCATAATATACATATAATATTTTTTATGTAATCCCTACATTATGTGACAACCGACAACCTTTGAAAATACAGACACTGCATCTGATTTACTGTCTTGATGTAAATATATGATAACCTTTCAGTGGCTTCCAAGCAGAGCTCACGACCCTTGAACACTGTTTAACACGTGTTAACAAATTAATTACACCTATATGTTTATATGTCTGTTTCAGAAACGAGAGAACATTTCTCCCCGCGAGCTATTGTGCATACTACGAATCTGAAATGTCCTCTTGTAAAGAGTGGAGAAGAGCTCATTAGGCATGCTATCGAAAAAGACTGGAAGATAACAGAGATCCTTATGTATACTCTTATTTATATAGGAGGTTCTCAAGACGAATGTTCACAGTACTATTACTTTGAAGTAAGAGATTCTACGTGATTCCTTTTACTACAATTAAATACTATAAATAAAATAATTCCTAATTTAGGCGGAAAATGGTTATGAACAAAAAATACTGGTATTATTGTGAAAAAGCGTGGGTTGCTCGATAGACGAAAAATATGGCATAGAGCGCGCCACGCTTTTTCACAATAATACCAGTATTTTTTGTTCATTACCATTTTCAGCCTAAATTAGGAATTATTTTTCACTTTTTGTTTGATGTGCTTTAAAAGCGTGTTTTTTAGTTTTTTTAAACTATATTTATTTTCCACTTTTTAGTCCTAGCAGCAATACGTGTTGTCTCAATTTAATCGTATTGCTTTGTGGACTTAAAAAAAATGTCATTGTTTTATCGAGATAAACCTATGAAATTATTATATTGTCGCTGATTCTTTATAAGTGTACAAAGTTTGAATTAAATCTGTCCGTTTAATGTGGGTCAAAATCGAGTCCGAAGGAGTCGGTTACATACATACATACATACAGGTGAAGCTAATATAAAGCGTGTAAAATTATTGGTACACAGATGGAGTACCTGTTTTTTATACAGAGGAAGAATACAAAATTCCACTGGTATTACATCGATGTGCTTTTAAAAGCAGTTTCTGCCACGCACCACCACTATGTGGTTCCAGCTGCCCACTGAAGTATTTTCGAACCAGTTCGACTTAGGGTCCTTCAACCGTACCTACCGTGTGAATTCTTAAAAGGACGGCAACGCACTCGCGATCCCTCTGGCATTGAGAGTGTCCATGGGTGGCGGTATCACGTATCATCATATGAGTCTCCTGCCCGTTTGCCCCCGGTTCTATAAAAATGACACCTGTATGTCAAAAGATAGAGAATGTTAACCATTTTATAATTTGATAAGTGAGACCTGTACTTACCAGGTGATATTTAGCCAGCCGAGTCTCGCGTACCCAATTCCTCAGTCGACGGCCTCCGTGTTCTTCAGAATAGAAGATAAGCACGTAGAGGCAGCGGAAAACAAACCTGCTCCTGTGGTCAGAATCTTACAGTTTAAATAAAAGTCGTAATTTTTTTTTTATATTGGACAATTCACACCTATTGACCTAGTCCCATGCTAAGCTGGTGAATCTTGTGTTATGGGTACTAGGCAACGGATATACATACATATTATAGATAGATAGACATATAAATACATATTTAAACACCCAAGACCTAAGCACAACACCAAATGCTCATCACATCGATGTTTGTCTCAGCCGGGGATCGAACCCGGGACCCCTGGATTCGCAGTCAGGCGTACTAACCACTAGACCAATGAGCCGTCTAAATAGTCTAAAAGTAAAAAATATAAATCTTATGATTTAGGTTTATTAACTACGATCGTTTGGTTCCAAGCGAAACAATAATTAATTTAAAGATTTCACAACGTGTCTATACCATAGAAATATCAGACATTTATTTTTGATAATGAAGAGACTTTTTAGACATTTATGATATTTAATCGTCATATGTTAAAAAAAAAGAATTGGTATCCATGGTAACCTATTATCTTTAGTCCACGTTATAACGAGTTTGTATTTAGATGACATTCCGGGTTGAAGGACATCGCCTAGACCACGACATACGTCATACGATCCTCCCCGCAGACTGGTTACTTGGAGTTATTAAAATGAAGGCAAACCTCTTTGAGAGAATCGAACATTTACAGCTTTTTTAATTTTTACTAAATAAATATAATCCATTAAATATTATTTTTTCATTACCTTTGATTCTCTACGATAACAACTATTTATTATCTATTGTGGTCATTTGCGTAGGCCGTGTGAGTGGCTAGTGTTCAATAAAACAATCAATGAGATGCTAATCATGCTTTCAAATCACAGCTTTGCTTTTTCTATGTGCATTTAACACTCGTTCGGACAGTCAACACCCAAAAAATCGACGTGTATCAGGCAAAAAAGGCTTATAACTTACTTACCTTGGATCTGATGGCAGAAATTCCTTTTCACCAGCTCAGAAAATGGTTTAAGAAATTATATTTTGCAAGTGTTTAACTTGTATGCAATGTGATGAAACGTTCATTATAATTCGACCTTATGCAGTCGGAAATATAGATAATGTATTCATCAGCTTAAATTTTAACGTAACGATAAAGCAAGGTCGAAGCAAGTAACAAACATGTTTTGATAAAATTCTCTTTTTAAAAGGTCCTAAAGCACATTATTATAGCACAGTCTTTCCCTGAAATTGTTAGGTAGGTAAAACTATTACTGTAATGTAGGTAATAAAATTCATTTACGTTTTACGAATAGGGTTATTTTTATTTTAACAAATTCCATGTAGTTAGGCGGAAATTTTGATACCAATGTAGTGACAAAAGGAAATAATCCAAGTTAACAATACCACTTCAATATAGCTCATACTATAGGTACTGCCATTATGGCACAGTGATAGCGACGCATCGAAAGTTATGGTAGGTTTGGAACCTTTTTGATTCACTAGTTCTTCTAATAGTACATTTCCATTGTGTGGATAGGATAATATAGACATCGCTAGTTTCACAGTATTTAGAGGCCAATGTCCTTGTTGACGTAATTGTAGAGCAGCTTTCACTGAATGCATTTGAAATTCTAATCCGATACGCAATATTGAAACGAGAGCACTGCCAGCACGAGCCATAAGTTCACAACTCGTTCAGCCGTGCGATTCTGTTAATCTTATATCGTCCCTTCGTCACTCACGTCATTTTTGGAATCTCATGGTACTCGTAGTCTGTTAAGCAATTTCACATTACGTCTTGACAAGCTGAGGGAGCTTGTAGTTTATTGTTTATCAGAATGCCAAATCGTAAAATGACTGCTTCATGACTGATTTGAGCGCGAGTTGTGAGAGTTCGAAAAGTGAATTACAGAATCGCAAGGTCTTGTATTATGAAGAATACTTCAACGTGAGAATTTTACTCAATGCAGCTTAAAAGTCATCTCAGCATGACATTAGAAACTCACGTGATTAAGCAAAACAGTTACCCAATTAATACTCCATATTACATATTAACTTCACACACGGTAAGAAAAGTTGACTCTTTTTTAACTGTTTTGAGAACAAGTGTGGATTTTTTTAACTTAACCTTCGAGCAGTCATTGTCATTTTATTTAGGTTACAGAGCCCGTATATTTTTATATATGTACTAATGGATTATTTGAGGACCCGCATGGATATAGGTCTTGAATGAGATAAGCCCTGACGATTGTATTGAGTTTCACCCTCAGTGTGATATTAATAACACTAGATCCTTATGTAGGTAATGCCTTGCTTTTTAATTTATTTTGTTTGGTGTCAGATTTATTAATTACAAAATTATAAACGTTAATTAAGTTTTTTTTCTATAGATATTAATATTATAGATTCATAGGAATAAGACCATGAAACATCGTGCTACCAGTAAGGAGTTAACAGCTGTGTATGACTCTGTATAAAAACATATGTAGGTACACTAGCTGATCCGGCAAACGTTGTTTTGCCATGTATATTATTTCTAGGAAACATTTTTTTAGTTCAATAAAAATAACTATCTACTATAGTCTATAATAAAAACAGGGTTGGTCGTAGAGGGGTGAAAATAAAGGATTGTACCTATGTATTTTTGTATATTTTGTACCATAAAAGAATTGAATCAAAAATTTTGTCTAAAAAGCAAAAATAAAAATTAGGGGTGAAAAATCGATGTATGTGCGTACAAATGCACGAAAATCGGTCGAGTCATTTCGGAGGAGTTTAAACCCAAACACCGTGACACGAGAATTTTATATATTTGATTAAATTCAACAACTTATTACGAAACTGATTAAACAAACGTGCTAACATAACAGAATAAACTTTACAGATAAGCCTGGCTTTATTTGCAGGTAGACACCACGCGAATCTCAGCTTTAGAAAAATTGCATTACCTGAAGTGATTCATCGTTGACCCAAACCTGTCATTCGTTTGCGTTCGGTTTGCGCGCGCGCACGTTTTACGATAATTGTTAATAGTTGTGTAGTAGTGTGTGAGTGAAATGGTGCGTACATATAAAGTGATTGGATGTTTCAAAATGCCGCGTCGATCTAAAGTGGTACCAGCGCCACCTGGTGAAGGAGTGTTTACGATTGACATGTCATCAACATCAACATTGGATATTGCTGTAAGTTCACGGTTTCAGATTATAAGAATGTTATTGCAACAATTGTTCTTATATTATTAGAAACTATAATTACATTACGTTAAGTTACGACTTGCGACATGAATTACCACTTGTAATTTCCATCCTCGGCCTAGAACGTATTGCTATATCCTTAACCTACAAAGTCTATTTTCTCAGCCACTACCTAGTGCTTGCCTTAGAATTTCGACCGTGCTCTCCATGGTTCGTCTCCACGGTTTAGCAACTCGCCCGGTACCGCACAACACTCCCAAAGGCCGAGAACAAATTTAAAGTTACTTAAAACTTGCACTCGAATCGGGAATCGAACCCAGTACCCCTTACCTAACGGCCACTTAATAAGACCGCTAGGCATATATATAATGCATAATAAAAATAAAAAGACATGACTCTTGAGACATGAGACAAGTCTGACTACTCTCAAGGTAAAGACTATACTAGCGTGTTAATTATTGTCAAATGAGAAACAATACTAAAAGTAACAGACAAATTTGGTAAGAATCTTATATTATTATAAACTTTGTATGTAACATCATGGTATATCCAGTCTAACATATAAGTCAGATTATGGTCATATTCTATACATGTAAGACATATAGCGAGCTTAAATTTTCCATAAAATGCTGAGAGTCACAGATAAAATATCTTAAGGGATAACTTACCTGCTAAAAAACTCGTTTGTCGAGCTTGTCGTGGTATTTCGGAACAAAAGCGCTCAGACCGTTGGGCACCAGTTTAATGTGACTTGTTCTTGTTTGTAACGGATTCTAAATTCAAAATACCACTTGTAATTATGAGTTGTAAATTCTTTAAACTTTACGCACGACAAACACTTTTTGTAGATTTTCTAGAGAATTTTGCATTGGAACTTTAATTTATTTATTTATATTTATTTATTTACAGCCTTATATCAGAAATACAAAATATATACATTATAACTGTTATTTTTCTTAATCTACGATAACTGATTCTGTGTGCCTACGTGAAAAGGCCTCCCCCATTGTCCTCCATTTTTCCTTATTGAATACCAATCTCGTCCAGGTCTTAGTCTTTCCAGCCATTTCCATGATTTCATCGGCCCACCTTTTAAATTGCCTACCTCTGTTTCTTTTATGGCTTCTTGATTGCCATAGTGTTACTATTTTGCTACATTTATCTGCTCCTTTTATGGTATGTCCAGCCCATTTCCATTTTAGTACTTTTGTTTTATACACTACGTCAGCAAACCCTGCTTTATCTCTTAAATTCTTGTTACTAATTTTGTCAATTCTTCTTTTCTTTATTATGCTTCTTTCCATTGCTCTCAGGGTTACACTTAATATTTCACATTGTGCTTTGGTAAGTGCCCATGTGTGACAGCCGAATGTAAGAATTGGTAGGATGCATAATGCATATGTTGAAAAGTTTTCTCTTGATGTGCATGCTTGTTTGACTATTTTAGATAATAAAATGTAAGTTAAATAACAAAATAATGTGAAAAACTAATGTATATAAAAGTATGTAATTAAGCTACGAAATTGATAATAATAAGGCAGTGAAATAAATTTGTAACCGACTTAAAAAACCGAAAGAGGTTTCATTTCGAGTGCTTTTTAGTTTCCGATTCCTTTCCGTTCACTTAGCTAATTTTTGATTTAGATAGCTTAAGTATACGTTAAATCTTAATGACTACCCCTAAGCATAGCTACATATAAACGCAAGTTTAAATAACCACATGCCACTAATAACGATTGGCGAACTTGTAAACGAACAAAAATTCTTATCCAAACTTAAACACTGTGGAGTATTCTCAGCGCTACTTTATAAATAAATACTTCTACAATGAATAATACCTTAAACGACTTTGTTAATTGCAATGCATTTATCGTTAATAGCTCTGTTATATATTGAAGAACATACAAAAGTATATGTCAATGAAATACTCGGTAAATGCTCAGGAACTGGTTTTGATTGACGCATCTCATGATTGACTACAGACCATCGTGTCTACAGAATCATTAGTGAGAAATCGCTGAGAGCACGATTTCGATTTATACTCGTAATGCGAATAAAATAATGAATATACGAATATTATTAACTGTATTAACTGTACTATGTAACTAAACACAAGACAATTAAATATATTAATAGAGACCTGTGTCGGTTTCGCACGGCTAGACATGTTTCTTTAATATTGGGAATAAATATGGCATAAAGTAATATTCTATTGGTGAAATAATTTTTCGAATTAGTCTAGTAAGTTAATTTCTTATAAAAGATATTCAAAGATAAATTTTCCTATTTATAATATAAATTTAGAATATATTATATTAATTATTATTGACTGTTAATACGTTCCTGGCATTTTATTCCTGTATTATCATTGATATGTTGAATCTTTGTTATTCCACCACTCTAATTCCAAAAGGCAACTTGCCATAGAGAATATCTAAGTTTTTGAAATCGCAGAATAGATCATATATGGACCTAAACGTGATATAAATTAAAAGACTACGAGAATTAATTAAAAAGCGTATTTGTATCAATAGAAAAAAATAAACGAAAATTTAAGTCTCTAACAATTACGATGGATATCCTGTACATTGAATGCTTAGCATCAGCACGGAACATACAAGCAGGCTCAAAGAATGTTGAAAATTACTACAATCATTTAAATACGAAAACCTGTTTTTATGTAAACCAACATTTCGTGAGGCATTATGAGATTTTAATAGTGATTAGTGCTAACACGAAGTTCGAACAAGGTCAAGAATGCAAAGAATTCATTGCCAGTTTGCAAAATTTTATAACGTTTTCTAAATGTTTAAAAATATAAATAATAATCTGTGTACAACCCTTTACTGGTGGTGTCTGATTTTTTATTAGACCAATTTTCTTTTTTTGCAAACAGGCTATCAACTAAATGAAACTAAGAGTCATTATGACATACCGTAGGAAAGAAAATGTTGTATATTTCTGCATTTATTGCCAGAAAAAGCATTGTGACACCCACCGAAAACGTTGAATTTTCATTTTAAAATTCTACGAAAAATTATGTGATCTTATTATAACAATTGGGCGCAAGAGAGTCGTAGTGTTGCATGTTCAAATGAGACCTTGTGCGTAATTACCCTATGTTCTCTGTTAAATTAAAATTAAATAAATGTTGATTGATCTCATATAACTAGTTTAATAATTAATAACGACGGACTCATTAATAGTATGCCTTTATTTGTAATTCCGCTGAAATTGTTGCACGTATTGTGCAGTAAGTGCCCAATCGATTATAATTAATTCAAAACAATCGTATTAGCTATTAGATAAGTCATGGAGCACTTATTTTTACTGATAGCGATTATGCACTTTTGGCACGATTAAACTGTCAAAAATTCTTAGCTTGTTTTTAAAATAAAAAATAAAAACATGTTTGACATGTTTTTAATTTTTTGTTTTATTGCGGAGTCATAATAGACTCACAAGTTTCCTTGCGATATTTACCTTTATCCAAAGGGCAAGCAAATGCGTAGATACGTATTTCTCTCTATGTACGCATCTTACACTTGCTCGTACGGTGAAGGAAAATATCATGAGGAAACTGGATTTTTTTTAGCACAGGGGGCAAACGGGCAGCTGCCATATCTGATGTTAAGTGATCCCGCCGCCCATGGACACTTACACGGCCAGAAGGCGTGTCTCAAATCCAAAATACAACAACATATGTGAGACAGAAGGCTGATCACCTACTAGTTTATAAAATGAAAATTATCAAAGAAACGAATGCAATCTGAGACCAAGGGTACAACCCATATAGGGTTATACCGCTACTGGATTATTACTATTTAACCCTAGAACTTAAGTATCTACTTGATGACTCACGACATATGTATTTGGTTCCACATATTGTCTAGGGTCTAGTCAGTAGACCACAGTAAACATATGAATCATAACAAGAGATATACTATGTTCTACCTACGCATAACTAAGTATTAATTAGCCGGTTTTTGATCATTAAGCGCCTCCATAGCATACACACGCTGGCACGATGCAGTGTCGCCGGCTCTTGATTACGATGCGATGCTAATCCTAAAAAGGGCTACAATTATAGCGATACTATTTCGTAGAGTTGAGATAGCTTTTTTTTCATAAAGGTAAACAAGTACACTTATGAACGTCAACAGTAAAGATGTTAAATTGATTCTAAATTTACAGTTACTAGTTCGTAAGTCCAAGGTGTAGAGCGGGCAAGAACTGTCAAAAAACTCTCCACCACTCTTTTTATCGCTAAGTTTTGAGTCAAAATTGATAGAAATGGAGCAACTCAATCCCAAGGGTTAGGATAATTATATATTAGTTTGGGGTAGTGACATAGATACTCAGCAATTCAGAAACATTATCTGGCACTATTTGTAATTTTGCTCCCTGGTACATTCGCAATAACGACCTCCATCTGGACGTTAATGTAGAGAACGCCACAACAATTATCAAATATATTGCTAGAGCCCACGAACAAAGACGCCAACACGTGAATGTCGAGGCTATTCAACTTCTTGGCTAAGTGAGAAGATTGAAAAGGACAAAATCATTCGAATTAGTGTGAGTGTATGTTAGTCTTAAGTGGTAAACAGTGGTAAGTAAAAACAGGAAAAAAGTGTCTTCCCCTTAATAGAGACTGTAAATAGTGTTATTGGACACTTTCTTATGTTAAATATCCTTTTTAGTAAATAAGTTAGACTTAAGTTACTTATTAGTCTTAAGTTAGGCTATATCATAATGTTAAATGACGTCTTTGGAAAGAGATAATTTATTAAAAAAATATGTAAAATTATTGTGTTTATTATTATTTACATTTAAGCTCTTTCAAAGTTTCTTACTTATTTTAACTTTGACTTCTGAATATAAATTTTTATTTATTTAAATTATTTTGTAACTTTACAGTCAGATGCAATACAGTTCACTTCAGTAGCCTGGGATAAGTGTATGTTGTATAATCTATTTATGGCAATAAATTGTCCATATCAAAACATTTTTTTATAAAGCGCTAGATTGGGCTATATGTATACGCGCTTAAATATTTAAAACAGCTGGAAACTTAAGAAGGTTATTAATTTGACTTGTAATTATTTTGTAGCGCTGCAACATAACTCCTCTAGCCATAGCGATCCTAACATCAATGTTAAGTTTTATACCGCGCAATCCCAACGCTATATCAGCGCTACGGATATTAAGAGAACTACACAGAAATGCCAAAAATCAGGGTCGATATCGCTATTAGAAGTTACATAACACGTTGAGAGCGAAAGCGTTAAACCGACATTACTATGCATCCGTATCCACGCGAAGCCGAGTCGACTCGAAAAATACACTAAATCTACACAAGCTGCCAAGTGTTTTGTAATTATTACTTGAGGCTTGTACAAATAACAAATACGCAATAATTCTTGATGCAATTACAACTATTTATAGCTGACATATCTCTTCACCGCACGTAGGAATAATAATTCAACCGTAAAATATTTAATTATGTGAGTACAATGTTTCATTTATCACTTAGGCATATCAGGCATAATTTATTTATTCCTGTTAAATTAAACAAATGTAGTCTACTAAATCAATGTGTGTTTTCTCTCATAGTTAACTATAAAACCCAGGACACACGAAAAAGAACACATGAATGACGATAATTTCAGTTAGATCAGTTAGTACGTGGACAGGTAATGCAGGTACAGTAGAGAATTAAAGATAGAGGAGAAGCTTAGCGGTTAGTTACTGGATGTGAATTCCAAAGCTGAAACTTTGCACGTCAAATTTACGATCAAAAAGCGTAGTTGTTACGCGCTCATATTAATTCAAAATAGGGTGTATGTTAAATATGGGTTTTAGGATTGAAGAGGATGATTATAAGTGATACGTGGGACATATAACGTTGTTTAAAAATGGATTTTGTAAAAGATAACCGTTAAAAACGCAAAAATGTAGTCGTTGTTTCTTAGAATATGAAAGGTTATTCAGAAATGTGTGAATACGAAAATGATTTTAGACTTTGTAAATATAACTTGGCCATTTCAATTTCATTCGATGGCTGTTATCTTGCGGAAATCTAATTTGTTTACGCTTAAAACTCCCCCCTAGCCCTTCCCGACCTCGGCTTTGTCGGAAATTACCTTTAGGTGGTTTTAGTAGGTATTGCTCACCTACTTTCTCAATAGCAGAGATTTTGCGTGGGTCGAGTCCTACATACCCTTTCACGGTTGATTCATTTTCACCTCGGTTATCAACACAGACATTAGGATCTAATTTGGTTGAAACTTGAAATGACATATCGCTCTGATTTTGTATTGCTTTCTTCATAGTGAATATCTTTTAGCCTAATTAATAGGAACACGGACGCTTACAACTTATACAATATACATTTATTTTTTGCTCACGGAGACAACACATTTAATAATGAAATTATAGGAAACAATCACTTTGCTAACACGTAGTTTAGCAGGCCGATCTACTTGCCTGCTAAACTACGTGGTAACAGTGGCGGAGAGATTCTTGCCATTTGTTCTTGCTTTGTAAATATAAATTTACAGTATTTTTTCTCACATTCTGTCTCTCGCCCTGCAATACGCAAATATGCAAAGGGAGTTGACCATGCGTCGTGCTCGTTACCTGGTGGTAGTTGTATCTGCGTATATGGTGATGTTATTAATAATTTCAACCATTTACATGTTTCAACCCTATTATGACCACGTGTTTGTATTTTCTTCGTACTATAGTGGCTATACATTGTGCCTTCTCCATTTTGCCTGCTGATGCTAAGCGTTTATTATTTTATTATTATAACAAGAAACAGAATGGTTTCAATGGTTGCAGTTCTTCACAATTTCTTTGTGAACCAAAAACCTGATTAAATGAGTAGCGGAGCTTTTCTTGCCAGTTCTACTAGTCGTATGTTGACGTTGATTAGAGAACTGGCAGTAAATGTAAATTAAGTTCTTTCATTTTTTTAACATGACGTGTATAATATACCTACGTACATATTATAAATATGAATAAATAAATTTGTATTTCATTAGATTTTATAGTAGAACATTTTCCTATAATAGAATTTGTGTCCAAATCGTCCTATCGTAAACATTAGACAGGATTAAAGTGTAAGATAATGTCTTCCTCAAAGCTAACAGTCAGGCTCTTAGTGACGACATCTTTATGACTTGAAGTGGCGACAACAATATTTCATTCTGGATATAATCGTAACACTATTTTAAGAATTAATATCAAGGAGAATTAAATATATATATATATTACTTTGGTCTCTTCAATTTCATAAATTTACAAAAAAAAAAAAAAAAAAAAAAAAAAAAAAAAAAAAAAAAAAAAAAAAAAAAAAAAAAAAAAAAAAAAAAAAAAAAAAAAAAGAAAGGAGAGGAAAAAAAAAAAAAAAAAAAAAAAAAAAAAAAAAAAAAAAAAAAAAAAAAAAAAAAAAGAAAAAAAAAAAAAAAAAAAAAAAAAAAAAAAAAAAAAAAAAAAAAAAAAGAAGGGGGGGAAAGGGGGGGGGGGGGGGGGGGGGGGGGGGGGGGGGGGGGGGGGGGGGGGGGGGAAAAAAAAAAAAAAAAGGGGGAAAAAAAAAAGGGGGGGGGGGAAAAGGGGAAAGAAGGGGGGGGGGGGAAAGGGGGGGGGGGGGGGAGGGGGGGGTTGGGGTGCATCGTGCAGCTAAAGACCGTCCCCCCCCCACCCACAACAAACAAAACACCCCCCCCCAACCCAAAAAAAAAAAAAAAAAAAAAAACAAAACAAAAAAAAAAAAAAAAAAAAAAAAAAAAAAAAAAAAAAAAAAAAAAAAAAAAAGGAAAGCGGAGGGGAAGGGGGAAAAAAAAAAAAAAAAAAAAAAAAAAAAAAAAAACAAAAACGGGGGAAGGGAGAAAAAAAAAAAAAAAAAAAAAAAAAAAAAAAAAAAACCCCCACCACCGGCCTCCCACAAAAAAAAAAGGAGGGGGGGGGAGAGAGGCGGGGGGGTGGGGGAGAGGGGATTTTTCCCCAAAAATATTTTTTTTTTAAAAAAGTTTACCCCGGGCGGCCACTTTTTTTAAAAACCCTCTCCAAAACACGCAAAACAATTTTTGTAATGTAAAATTTGGTTAAAGAAGGAAAAGGTTGGCAACGCATCCATTGACTTTGTAGATGCTCTTTATCAAAATATAATCAAAATTTATTGGTAACTGTCGTCAATATTTCAAAAAACTAAAACCTAATTTTACATTTACTATCCGTTCCCAAATTAATAGCGTACAGTGAGCGAAAAGTACTCGCCATATCAATCACCATCCAACAGGCTTTTGACCCCTATTTTATAAAAAAATCTAAGAGATAATGTTACCACATCAGTTGCGGAAGAGCTTGGTAAATGTAATTTGTATTTATTAAAAAAAGTCCTCAAATTGTAAACAATTTTAGTTTTTGTATGTTATTTAGTTATTGAACGAAAAGTAATTATAAAATTCAGGAGGGTATCTTGAACTAAACGGAAACACGATACACGAAATAAAATGTGTGTAGTAAACACAAATTGTATGGAAATTCGATTCAATGAGAGTGAATAATACACAATTAATAAAAAATAAAACCTCTATTTTATTATCACATATTTCCTAACTTAAGAAATATTTTAAACCAACTTAAAACAGCTTAAGGAAATTCTTTATAAGTCACATAGAATGCTAATAGTCGAGATTTCGCAACACATTCCAAAGAGCTGATATTCTTAGTATCACAATGGAATTCTCAGTACACTCATTCAAGTTATTTCCTATAAAGCCTTACCATAGTCTACAGAATTCAGTGGTGTCTTATTTGGAGTAAGACAGGCTGGTAAAAGTACGCTTTCTAATTATTTAACGGTATATCTCAATGATACTGAAAATAGAAATGTAAAAAAAGACCTATCATTCTTAAATAATAACTCCTCATACGAGTAGTATTTGCAAAAGTGTTTCAATATTATTTTAAAATCTCAATTGTCTCATTGCTCATAGTTTAATGGTCCAGATTGTGTCGGATTTACAATAAAAATGAGATGGAAATTGACTCGGTGGACATATTTAGCAACTCCATAGAGACTCATCGCCGTGGTTTTTTAGCAACCTTGCAGTGTTGATTATTTGCTATTATTATTTTCTTCTGCCTTGCTTCCTACACAATTGCTATTTATGTATTTACATTGCAAACTGTAATTCGCGGACGCTTGGCGAACCCATGCGAGTTCTTCGATACAGAGTCCCCTCGTGAGTTGTGTGCTACGATAAACCGGGTATACATACCGCCAAGCATCTTGAACAAATATCCTTGCCTGCGCAGAAGCGATTTTTAGGTATCACTTGGGCGGCGAGCGGAGGTGCGCGGCAGCGGGAGAGTGACGTGTCGATCGCGTGATTGGTATATCAGTTGACGTTTGTGTCCCGCGATGCGCAAACTTTCCTCCACTCCCTTGTTTAATGCTCAAGAAGTTTGCCGGTATCTGTAACTCTATTGTGAGAAAGTTGAATGGATCTGGTTAGTGCTGCGCCTTCATATGTACCAACATATTTTGTGCGCCAAAATATTTTCTTTTTTTTATTGCCCTCATATTAACTTGACAGCAAAAAATAAAATAAATTAATACAAAAAATAGAATGGACAAAAGCTTAAAGTAATATTGCATCAGTCTTGCATTGATGATCATAATAACTCGCTGTAAATACCCTATTTGGTCGGCGCCAAAATGGCACCTAATACAGAAATGAGATCTTCCTCCCTATTTTCTTATGTGATAAAGCTGCAAATTCAATAACACTTATCGCACATTCAATCTGTATAAACGACACGTGTACGCACCACTGTAGATAATGTTAAATCTGTGGATATAACTGTGTAAACAAATTTCGACTCTATTTCTTCTAAATAAGGTGTGTTTTTGAAGTCTAAGTCGTGAAAAGCCAGGTATAACACGGTTAACATAAAAAGCCCGTCCAAATGAGTAACGGCTTCAATAAAGAATTTTATGTTACTGCAGTTTTTTTCTAACCATTTGTTTATGTATGAATGAACAAAAAATACAGTTTCTACTTTGAGAGTTTTACAGAGAATTTTTCAGAAATATATCACTTTCTTTAAGGCTTTTTCAAGTCACAGTCTAGACGTGAGCACTATTAATCTTTATAAAACACGAAATGGTTTAAAGTCTCTTGATTTTAACAATATATTTAATTTATTATAATTTTATATTAAACGGACTGTGGAAGACTTCCAGCCATCAAGGTGATGTTGATGAAATGTTGAATTGATACGGCTCGTACGGTGTTTAAACGAGGTAGGAGGGATCAACCCAAACGATTCTTCAACAATGTAAAACTATTTACTAAAATGCAAATTATTCTACGTCAAGTAACTAAAATAGTACACAATTATATTTTACTGTCCCGTCTATGTATGGTTCGTGATTTTTGGAGTTAATTCTCATTATAATATAACTACGTTCAGGTAACAATTCGCTTAAAAAGTTCACTCTGTGACGCAACTTCCCGTCACGCAACTTGTTCCGGTTGTGAGAGATGGGTGCATTAGATATATTTATGAGTCGATATAGATTAAATTAAGCATAGTTCCCGGTAAATGAGTATATGTATTATATATATTTAGAAAAGAACTACGATGACATCGTGAGACTACATTTTATCCCGCCGCGTAGTAGGCTGTGAAAAACCTCCTTCTGCAAGCAAGACTGTTTTAATATTACTCTACTATCTACTGTATAGAAATGACCTTGACTCGCGCCCTTTGACTATTTCATTACAAACGCGAATAGCGATTGAGACTCAGGTCGTCATAGGCATGAAGTAATATCGCTTATAATTGAAATTTAATAAAACTAAATTTAAAATAGCACGGACTAGAATTCGTTATACTCCAAGTTTGAATTTATATTTACTTCCATAATAACATTGTCTACTTACCGGCAGTAGCTCCAAGATAACCTTAAAACAATCGCAATTAACTAATATAGCAAACTAATAATGATTAATATTATTTATGTACAATTAGACGTTTCCTGCATTGGTAATAATTAATTTACTGTAATATATTTTAATAAATAGGTCAAAAAGCGCCACCTAGTAGTAGATAGACAAATCTTACGATAAGCGCCACCTGTTGTTGAATAGCTATATTAAGTTTTTTTTTTAATTTTAGTGTCTACCTTAATTTGGAATTATTTTGTACATAGTCTATGTACACAATTTTACGTGTTAATGAAGTTGATTTAGTCTAAGGTCGATGTTCTAATATTATATCTAAAGTGTTGTCAAATATGCCAGACCCCATACAGAAAACAAGGTTTGACAGCCCTTGAAACTAGATTTTTTGGCGATTTAAATACGGGCTCAAGTATAAATTTCATTGTTCTATGTGAGTATTGTAACTTTTACCTTCCTCTTTAATTTGTACTATGGTTTACACCACGTTGTGATACATGACAATTTTAAAACAAGGAAAAACATTAGAAATAACAAGTTTTCTTTAGCGATATAGTAATTAACTTATTTGTGAAATTATTATAAAAAAGTGTATTTTACAATCACAAATTCTTGTAACGTATCAGTCAAAAAAGTAGCTTATTTCATAATTTCTTAACGTTCAAAATATATTCGGACTGGTTCAGATAAAAAACAAAGTTATGAACTGGCTGAATGGGCTATCCCCCCGCCATTATCAATAACAAAAAATAATATATTTAAAATCAGATTTAATAGTTTCGGCATATTTATTTTCAAGCTGTGATCGAAAATCCTATTGGAATATTACGAATGAACCTTACTCAACATGCGCCCATTTAACCGTTAAGTTTACCACAATGACGATGACAGATTAAAACCTGATGCTTTCCATAAACAAAAGTCGTGGGTGAGAACTTACTGAACTTATAGGTAAGTGTTTAACCTTCACAATGTGACAGATTCAAATTATTTAAATACAAATATTGTTTAAGAGAATCGAATTAGACCAAATTTAATAAAATATTACTTACTTACAATGTGATTCAACAAGATTTAATAATCTTAATATATTGTACACAAGATAATGGTGAATATTATTTGGTCAGAAAATGTATTGATTACAAGAATGCAATCGCATTAATGCATTGATGATTCAATTTCACCGCTTTCTCCTCAAAAGTCTAAACATTTCAGCACAAGTATTAGAAATTGTTATTTTATTCTCTATTAAAAATAACAATTTCTATTTCTATTTGTTTATTTCAGTGTACAATGCACTTAACATCAATTTTAAGTAACTTTGAGGCGAGTAGCGGCGAATTCGTTCGAGCCAATGCAGTCAGTATTTGACGCAGAGAGCAGAGGTCGCGTTGCCGGTTCGCGTATCTGATCGCCGACTCCGCGTGTTTAGAAATAAAGTAAAAATTTCCCGCGTTATTTAAGTGAATAAGTTTATTAAACCGATCCGAATATTTTAAACTCGATCGAAATATAGTTTTGTGTTTTGTTGTGATTTTTAGTGTTTTTGTTTGCGTAAAAATGCCGCTCGTCGCGTGAAATAAGGACTAAGGATTAGTATTTTTTGTAAGTTTTATTGCTGTATAATATACATTTTTCATAGAAAATATTATTTAAAATAATAATATTATCATCATATAACAGTAAATTAAAGTTATTGTTATATTATATTATTTTAAAAACGAAAACTATTTGTGGTATACAAAAATAAAAAAATAAAAAAATCTAAATTTAAAATTATATATATTTTTATAATACTTAGCAAACTATTTTATACGCTTTAATTTTATAATACTATTAGGTATATTTTACTAAAGATAGTTTTTTCTAAAGTTAGAATCTTAAAACCCTATTTTATTTCTAATTACCGAGGTTTGAAAAAATCGCTGAAATCATTAAAAACAATATCTTCAATAATCAATCAATAATTCGTAATCATGCAATTATTCTTTTAAATTACCAGTCTTTAATTAACATAATAATTTATTATTTCCATAAATAACCCCCAATTTCTATAGTCAAATGTAAAGTGTGTATTCACAATACGAAATTTTCTTTTAAGATATCTTTGGTGGTGCTAATTACTTATTACAACATTAATTATTAAATATACGACGGTGATAACTAATACGGAATAACATTGCTATCAGAAATCTGTCCGCCGTTTAATTTATTTCATAATAATGTGCATGTAGGGTTGATAAATAGTAGTAAGAGATATTGCATAGTAATTACGCCTCCGAACAAATATTTCAGCATTACGTACTGTGAACTTAGCGGTATAATATCTACTACAAATAGAAATCATGATGATAAAATAGCTACAGTGATTTTTATATTGAAAACTCAACAAATAGAGTAAAGGATTACTATCTCCAAACCAGTTTGGATTTAGGAAAGGCAGGTGTACTATGGATAGTCTCAGTATTTTTATGACAGACTTAAGATTAGCATTTTCATACAATAAGCCTGTGTTAGCGGCATTCTTAGATGTGTCTGCAGCCTATGATAATGTCAACCTTTCAACTCTGAAACAAAAAATGATTAATTTGATATCCCACAACTTTTTATAAGCTTCACTATCAATCTTCTCTTGGTAGAATGCTTAAAGTAATATAGAAGGCTCCTACCATCTATTCCTGAAGGCCCCAGGCTCGTTTACAGGGCTGGTTTGATTTATTTACAATAAATCTCATGATTGCCCCTTAGGTAAAGTAATAACTCCAATATGCAGATGATTTACTCTTATATATCTAGGTAATTTGTTGAAAAGTCTGAACTAGACATATTCTTAAGTTGCTAAAAGTCTGGCTTGACAAAATCTCTAAGCCTTTCAGTTGTAAAAGATGAAGATAGTATGAGACTTCCTCCATAGGTTGTATTTAAATAATATAGAGTTTGTTAAAGTGAAGAACATTTCTTGGAGTAATTTTAGACTAAGACTTAAGGAAGCTCTCATTGCAAAATATAAGTGCCAAAGTAGAAGATTCTAAAAAGCTCTGTTGGGGGGCTAAAGTTTATAAAGCAAAAGAGAAATAGAAATAACTTAACTGTAAGGCTCTCAGTAAACATTATATCTAGTTAGAAAAGGGGGTATTAAGTTTGAGGTGAAGTGAGCTCACTCAACACAATTTTTGTGAGTTCTTTTAGACATCAAGTCTTTAAATCCTTACTTAGTTACGGTCTGTTGGAAAAATATGGTAAGGCAAAGTCTCCAAAAATACCTAGCTCTTCAGCTCAACAATAGATCACAATTCCTTCCTAATTTTGTGTAACAAGTTAACATAAATCCTTCTATTTTATTGATTTCGGAAAAAAAGATCCTTTGAATGCCAAATTTATAAATATGAATGAAATGAAAAATTGCCATTTAATTTTTGTATTTCAGTCAAAGGGGAATTGGTTTTCTAAATTTGGATGTAAAAAAAAAATTCCCTAGAGACTTCAGTATTATGAGAATTGGTGAAATTTATAATTTTAAAATGAAGTTAAAAACTCAATAATTAACAAAAGGGTTGGAAAGATTTTTTTAGCAAAAACAAATAATCATCATCAAGAGTTAATGATGTGATAATTTTTGTTGGATTGAAGGTAAGATGCAGTGGTCAATAGGAGAAAAAATTTTGTTGGATGTCTAAATAATAATGACAAAATTTGGGTTCTAAGTCAACTAAAGGTCAATAAGAGATTAGGAGGAAACCTTCAAATTGAGTGGAATACTTACCCTTATAGTATGAGGGTAGCATGCATGCATTCTTTGATTGGAAGGAACATTTTGCTAACAAGGTGGAAAAAATATATCCTACATCCATAAAATCCTCTTCACTTCAATTCTAATCAAAAAAGAAAAAAAAAAAAAAAATAAAAAAGAAAAAAAAAGACCAAACTAATAAAAAAAAAAACAAATCCCTTTAATGGTGAGAAAGAGGCCAAAAAGAAAACTCAACAATTGTTAAAACAAAATATATAAAAATAATTGAAGAATTATTTGACGAATCTTTTTTAATTTAATAAAACACTATTTTGACCGGATTGAAGTTATGTATTATTATAAATTTACAACTATTTAACATTATTTTAAATAGTTGTAAATTTATAATAATACATAACTTCAATCCGGTCAAAATAGTGTTTTATTAAATGAATAAAAGTTATGTTAACCAAAGAATCTTTTTAATGTTCTTCCAAGGTAGCTTCTACTTCATATTATATATAATAGGTTAGTATTTAAATAAATTTATTTTACAAATAAAATCTTAAAATGCATTCAAAGTTATAACAATATATTTTTTTATTTGGCCTTATAAGATAAATATATTTGGATCAGTTTATTTACATACAGAGTGCCTATGAGGCGAAATTTTGATAGTCTAATTAGTGTAATAATAAAAATTCGCGGGTTAATAATTAATTTAAAAAAAATAGAATTCTAATCATTAATAACGGGTTTAAAATTAATATTTCGAAGTAAGAATTGTTTAGTTTTTGATCAATCAAAATAATATATTTTAATTCGTATATAAATTATGTAAAAACCACAAGTACAGCCAGCTAGCAATACTAGTGCCCCGTTTTGAGACTCATTCGCACACACGTCCCCATAAACATATACGTATTTATAATTGTAATCTTTATAGTCGTGTTTTGATTATTAATTATGTTTTAATTAATATACATAGTTTTTTTTGCTAACCCTAACAATCGGCAGTGCCTTGAACTTTATCGCAGACGTATTTTGATAACCCTACGTTCCGCGTTATGTCACTACGTTTTAGCACTTCCAACCTTATTTACTTTTGAATTGTATAAACAAACAATAATGCTCTAAATTATTGTTATGTCTTATATTAATCTAAGTTGCTAAATAAGATAATGTTTTAAGATAACTAAAATTGTATCAATTTATTACCTTTTAAATAACTGACGTTTTCTTAAACATCTTGTACCCACATCGACACATAAGTTTTGTATGCAAAGTTACATCTATTTCAAACTTTTCCAAAAAATCCAGTTCTATTTTTAAACACGAATATAACATACTCAATCTACATATATAGCTGTTGTAAAGCTATTGTGTGTGTGTTATATTATATATAAGTGTGTGTACTATGCACGAGCTTTCATATGACCGCTTATAAAAGTGTTATTTCATCTTAATATTTTATATGATATTAAGTTTAATGAAGCTTGAATTGTCCACTACGGAAATTTAATCTGTTCTGGCAATAATAGGGCAGTGTTAGCCAAGTGGCTTCCGCGTGCGACTCCCATCCCTGAGGTCATAGGTTCAATCCCCAGCTGTGCTCCAATGGATTTTGAACGCTCACTCGAAGGAAAGATAAGGTTTCCTTATAACCAAATAGTCGAAGGCGTGTACTAGGCAGTGTGCTCACGTACGTGCCTATTAGAAATAAAACAAATCACGAAATAGACTGGGTATTTTTCTAGCAATAACATTATCTATAACTGGCAATCGTTATGCTCTGTATGCATCCTCAGAAAGTGGGAATATAGACATTAGACACCATTTTATTGCGATTAAAATAGTTCAACTATAAATAACTAGATTTTCGACTTTTATGGATGTTTGTATAAGTTTTAAGCAGTTTGGAGACGGTTACGTCGTAGATATTTTTGTGTTCGTAACTCTTCCTAAACGGATGGACTGATTTTGAGAAAAAAATAGATTGTGGATTCGAGAATGGTTTAGATTTTCAATTAGATGTTCTTTTGTATTTAAGACGTGTGTACAGGTCATCGTCGGGTCTAAATATTGCGTAATAACGTACAAAAACCAAGACGAAAAAATGTACGTCAAAGATGAGAACAAATTTAAATGAGATTTGTTCCTACTTATTTCAATTAGTGCATCATTGTTGCTTCACCTGATAACTTGGATTCAGAATATTTCCACTTGATTCCACTTGCGTTTATTCTAAATTTAGGTACAAAACTTTACTTACAAACTGCAAAAAAATTGTCTACCCTCTTATTTTTAATGATAAATTTTAAAAAAGCTAGTTTTCAAATAGGTTTCATTTAATATCATATATAATATTTAATAACATGTATAATATTATAATAAAATCAAATAATTTAATTATTTTCTTTTTCGTTTATAGTTTATACCTTGCCTTAGCGATATTATTTATGTATCAAGATTTACGAACGATGATAGCACGTGGGCGCGGAAGTTACGAATTTATAGTTTTTATGACAAAATAATAGTAAAATTGACGTAACAGCATCAAACCTGAATAGATTAAATTACTTAGTGTAATTTTCCTGTATTTAGTCAAAAAGTTTAGTACTAACTAAATATGACTTAAATAACAAGATCAAAATCACTCAGTTTTGGCTATAATTTTTCATATAGGTAGCTTAAAAGATGGTAAGAGTGGGAAGAGTGAAAAAGTGGTATGTACAGTGTATTTTAGCAAGAAAAAAAACATATATTTAATTATAAAACACATTTTTTTAATGTAGTAGGAGACAAACGGGCAGGAGGCTCATCTGATGTTTAGTGATACGGCCGCCCATGGACATTAACATTGCCAGAAGGCTCACACGTAAGTTGCCGGCCTTTTAAGAATTCTTACGCTCTTTTCTTGAAGGACCCTAAGTCGAATTGGTTCGGAATTCTTCTTCAGAGGGCAGCTTGTTCCAGAAAGTGGTGGTGCGCGTCAAAAACTACCTAATTCTTTTTTATATATATCTGAGCTCTTCTTAAAGCGCTCAGATATATTATATAAATAAAGAATTCAAACATTCCATTTAGTTGCTGTCACTGGCAACACTGATTTTCAGTTGACCTTAACTTGAACAGCTATACACTGAGCACAACAAAAATTTAACAATCAAAATAAAAAATAATGATATTAAAATACTATACATACACTTTTATATTAAATATTTTCAAAATAAACGTACATATGAGGTCTGATGTTCAGTGCTTAATGAGTGGAGTATTTCGTATCCCTTTTCGAATTTCGGGCAAGGTCGGACACTCGGTGAAATACACATACAAGTAGCGGCACGAAACTCTAGCGCTGACCGTTATTGCGCAGAAGTAAAAAATAAGGTACCTGAGGGGGGCTAGCGGGCGCGCGTAGCGTCGATTGGCTCTCCAGTCGCATTCCATCCACCGCGCGACAGTACACATGCGCAGCAATCCCCTCCACGTATCGGCCAGCGCTAGACTTACGTGCCGCTGCCTATACTTCAAACGTTACTAACATGCTAATAGCCAGGAGACTAACGGCAGACAATACTAATAACAGACATAAGTTTCTCTTAACAATGGCCAGTTAATTGTTTATTTAACAGGGCTGTCACCAAATGTCACTGTTTATTATGTCTGTCAATTATTCCTTTTTTATAGACCTTTTATCTAAATATTTATTTACACAACACAAATATACAGTATTTACAATATTCTTAACCTACATAGTAATAATAATAATGAAAAATTTATAAATAGAAAATTTAAACAAATTTGAAAAGTTTGGTCCCAGTGTACCTTTAATGCTGGCAGCATTTCCTCGCTGTATTGCGATACTTATTCGTTGAGCGAGGAAAGCACCAGCCGTGGGGTCACCGGTAGGTACTTTCTACCAGGCGCCAACTAAAATCTTTAATTAGCGCCTGTATATTGTTAACGTAATTATGTGGTGTACTTAAACCGTGAAAGAAAGCCTGAAAATAAATATTGCCTTAAGGATTTACGAGAATTCAATGTAATAATGAAACAGTCTTATTACAATAATAAACACTCTGAAATATTGACTTCAATTCCTCTTCAATCGAAAAATATCTCGTTTTATTTTTGTTCGACGAATAGTTTATTCTCTTAGATCTTCTCGGGTATTTTGTCTTACTCTTTACCTAAAATTTTATTTTTTAATTACAAAAATCCTAACAGATGATCTTAAAACAACAAGAATGCATACCAAAAAGAAATTAACACCCAAAATAACAAGTAAACATAAGAAAGTCCCAGCTGTGGGCACATGAAGTAACTGCGGACGATATCGCCTTCTACGTCAGAATTCGCATTTAATATCTTATTCTGTCTTTGAATATAAGTAAAGTACTACCCTAAAGGTCAGTACTCACATACGGTATTACTCGATCGAGCTAAACTGTCGAGTAAAACCCATGGCATGGGCTTTCGTCCACACATTGAGCATTGATCTATCGAGTGAGGCGCGCCGTTTAGTATTCACCGAACCGTTCGAGCCAAAGGATGTCTGTGCAACAACGGAGACGGTGGCTGTATTTAGCAAGTCTCACATTGCTTTATAAGAAAATCAAAGAAAAAACGTTAAGCACAGCTAGTAATTTATCATAACATTCATTTCTCTTATTTTTGTGGGAGTAATATTTGGACTTGACATTCCATAAACACACTGTCTATGTGTTAATAAAGTCTTCTATAGCGCTTTTGGAATAAACTCGCAAATCCATTTCTCTTAAAAACACGCGTTTCAATCACGATAAACAATACCAGACTGACGCTCGCCTCGCGCCACTCGCAGTCACGTACACACGTTCGAGTCAAGATTGACGGCTCGCTTCGAGTAGGTTCGAAGGAAATTACTGTCATTTAATTCCATCGAGCCGAATCGGTGCGAGTCTTCGAGCTGTGAGTTTTGCGGTCCACACGTTGATTTTTACTCGACTTCGAGTATAACTATCGAGTAATATTATGTGAGTACTGACCTTTATAAGCATTTAAACCTAATACAGTCAAACCTGGGTAAGTGACAACTGGATAAGTGAGAAAACTCTATGAGTGAGAGTAATATCCGGGACCCGTTATTTTAAGCTCCCAAAACCTCTATTAGCGAGAAACAGAAACCTCTGTAAGAGAGAGTAGTTTTTCCCTCAAGGACCTCCGTAAGTGAGACTGCTACTTCTCTATACCTCTATAAGCGACAGTCGAGCTTTGTTTATTTATATTATTTAGAAGGAGCTACAATAAAAAATACAAGCAATATTCGACAAAATTTATGGGTTAGAGAAAAACATTCGAAATACAAAAGCAGACACCCAAACGAAATTGACGGATTTTTTAAAGTGTAAATAAGTTCTAAATAAAATAAAATATATATGTACATATTATATGTTGTGCGTATTATGCACAAAATTTTATCATATTACATATTTACTACATTCGAACTTGCTACCCATGTACCGGCATTAGCGAGAAACTTGGGTTAGTGAGAAACCTCTTTAAGCGAGAATGAGATTGTGCTTCCTTGAACTCTCGCTTATCCAGGTTTGACTGAAGTGAGAGAAGAAATCCATTGCTTAACTTATTATTGTATTTTCTATTATTTGAAATATTTGAACCCTATTAATAAATATAATTCATTTCAGACAACTCAAAAGGACTCCTCGACTATATTAATTCGTTTCTTCCGATTTCGCACATGAATTACTGACCAGTTATAATATTAAATATTGTCTATATATTATACATTTTAACTCAACACGCGGCAAACGTTTTCGACAGATCGACCTACCAGTTAAAATTTAAACTCCACACCCTAGTATCTGTAAGCATTTGAACCTAAAATTCAGAATTTAGTTTAAGCTTTGAGAAATAAGAAGAAAGAAATTAGTGCTTGTGACAACTGAAAAGGCTTAGTCCTCGATATTATTAATCTGAATTAATTTCTTCCGATTTCACACATGAATTGTAATTATAATATTTAATGTTAACAAGACGATTTAACACACATAATTGCATTCGCCACAACTTATTTAAACGTTTTCGAGAGATTAGCAGTTAGTATGAATACACCCAACAGTTAAAATTCGTTCCCACGGAGGGCTCTTCGGTAGCCAATTTGACCCAATTATCACTGGTTTCATGTGTGAAGTACTTGAAATGTCTGCTTTACATCAATCGCTTTTCTTTATTCTTGATGGACGCTATCATCGGCCGTTTAGCGAGATGTTACAATATGTAAGTTTAATAACTTTGATACATGCGCCATATAAGAAAAATGCAAATGAAATAAAATAATTCAGTTGTCAGAAGTCGCTTAATATAAATCAATAAGTAAGAAGTATTTAATACACTTTACGGAGCAGTAATTTACGTACAAAGTATATAATCAAATGACATTAAACATAGTCTGTAATTCATATAAGTGATGCTTTAAAGCCTCAATCATTAAAAAAATATAATGAATAACCAATAGCAATAACCTGTGTAAATTGGCAATGTATGAATCGAAAAGAAAAAAAGGACAGTTGAAACTGAAGTTACCGAAGTGTTAATCCCTTAATTGTTAGTATAAATTATTACGAGCTGGTTGCCTAGCAACACAAAGCACAATAAGCATAACTCAAATGCATTGATTGTCAGACATCAAATGGAAAAAGTATTGCAATAAGAAACAAAACTACTAATTTAAGCGACAGATGACAATCAAGTTGCAGTTAACATCAAAAGCGTGAAACAAATGAACACATGCCGGAAACGAATTCAGTTTATCAAAAAGTTTGATCAAGAAAGGGCTAAAATTCTACGAAACAAAAAACCGGGAATGATCAAAAAGATCTCTATTTATTCCTTTAATCTTTATAACACATTTAAATAATATTTAAGATTAAAATGGTTTCCTTTGGTCGTTTTAATGTGGTTGAATTTATGAGAATCAATGCAGTTCGATTTTAATATGAACTTGTTCTAATACTAGAAGAGTGTGTAGTATACGAGAAGGAACATATGACTCTCTTCCCTTGCTCGCATTTTATTAAGAACAAACAAATATGGGAATGGAACCGATTAAGTTTTTAATAAATGTGGATCCAATTTGATTGATTCCTTTATAATATTTTTTATCTTTTGTCATGGTAACACATAACTTACCCCACAATACTGACAATACTGCAAGGCTTGACCTGCAGGCTTACACCGTAACTTCAATATCGATTTCGAGACTACAATACCAAGATGGCACCATCTATGTTTAGGGTAAAGAAGTATTATGAACTGCCAATTACAGCCAATTATTAAATTTGTATTGGTGGGTAGCCCTGCTGCTAAAAGTTGCTTTTAATAGGGGTATCTTATACTGACAAGCATTTTACTAGATAGTTATTCTAGGTTTTATATATATCATAATGGTATTTTGTGTGTATGTTTTGCACAGTGTAATTAAACTATAGCAAGTGTTTATTCTGCATCGTTTCAAACGATTAACGAATAACGATTTTACTATAGATCACCATTCAAACTTTACAAGTGTTCAATGTGTTCGTTTAATTACCACAGATCATTGATTTACGATCAAGATTCGATGGGACGTGGGTCTGTTAGTAACTTTGTATGAATCACTTTGGTCATAAAAGAAACAATATTTTATTTGAAAATGGAAGGCGGTAACGTAAAAAGACGTAATAAAAATCTCAGTTTTATACTAACTTTCTTGTGTCTATTTTATGTAAAATACTTCAAAATACGGTATATTTGTGTATGGTACCTTTTTAGTTAACTTCTCCTGTCTTTGCGTCTTGTGTTTGCCACGACAAATTTTGTCAGTCACTGCAAGCACGAAAAACTTCGGAACAGTATCGTTGTCGAATATTTTTTTAATATCACCGCACTACCTTCTCCTAGGAGGCACGGCATGTTACAAGAAAATCACTAAATACATCTATATATAATATATAAATGTAACACTAAGACTTTGTCTTAAAAAAATTGTTTTAATGCACCATGCACCACGGAATAATTGCAATCTAGTTACTCATAGTGTGGAGACCAGCGTTATATCGGTTATCATAACCATATTATTTCTGTCATGAATAAAGTTTTATTATTATAACATCAAGTAGGTGGAGAATGTAAACGAATCCGTAATATTTTAAGTTATTTTTCGAGCAATTACTTACATTATATTAATACATACTATTAATAGCTAAATATCTATAAGTATTTAACTTCCTGGCGAGTTCATTTCTGTTTATACTAAGTCTGCAGACTTATTTACATTCCTTTACAGGCAATATTTCTAATTGTTATGTCTTACTTATTGCCGTATAAATTTAAACACAATGTTACATTATCGACTTCATGTAACAAATTAAAATGAATTAATAAATTGAATTTGTGTTGAATTGAACTGGGATAGATGACACACGTGTAATTTTTCAACCCAATCCAAAGATGTACTATGTATGTTAAAAAATATTTTGGTTCGGTATTTTTAATACGATATTATTAGTATCGGTGTTTAAAAATAACAAAAGCAATGTTGGCCGATTGGCTTCAGTGTGCGACTCTCGTTCCTGAGTTCGTAGGTCGAACCCGGCTGTGCACCAATGGACTTTCTGTATAGGAAAAAATTAAAGCCTGCTGATTTTTTCCTTCACCGCACGACCCAGTACTAAATATAGACTCAAAAAACTCCACGGCTTGTGTCAGACTAAGTAGGGATCGCCTACTAGCCTATAAAAAAACAAATGAACACAAAACAGAAACACACATCTCAACCTTAAACCTTGTAAACATTGTCTCATCCATAACTTTATGCTATTAAATTGATAATTTTACACGTGTTTTTGTCATTTCTTAACATGATTCAAAAATGCGTCAATATTATTGCAGTGGTGATATTATTTATAGTTTGTACGATACGATAAATATTGAACGATGAAATTTATTATACAATACACTGGGCCCTGATATACAAGCAATAAACTTCATGATAATTGAAAAAATTAAATCATTAATGAGATCAGGGTGCAGTCAAGCTAATCAGCACATATATAATTCCACTTTTTAAATGTAAAGTAAATTGATGCCGTCGTATAAATGACATAAAAGCTTAGACCGGACGAAGGCTTAACCGGGTGAATACGAAGCCCATTGTTCTAACAATTAAATTGCTGGTAATACGATCGTGTGGCTTCATACGTGTAAACCTACTCGGTAAGAGAACATGTGTATCGATAGCATTTTTTTAGTCTATTATTTATAGTAGGACTGATTTTTTTGAACTTTGACCTTGGATTAAGAATATCGCCAGGACCATTAACCAATAAATATTATTTAGTAAGTCTGATTTAACATTACTGCGTATAATTACATCTTAACTCAATACTACAGTGTAAACTCTATAAAACGACACTCAAGGGACCGAGAATATTTAGGCGTTACAAAGAGTTGTCGTTAAATACAAAGAAGAAAAATCTGTATAAGAAGAAGAAAAAGTTTATTTCAGACTAGTGTTAGTAATTACATAAAAATGTAAGTATGTCGTATGATGCCGACAGTTGACTAAGTTGAGTTTATTACGGGATAGGACAATAAAGCGATAAAAGAACGTACAGAGTTCCGAAGTTTTAACCAATTTTGGCAAATTTCACTAATTGTTTAAAAGGCTTTCCATTTTTAACTGAAAAATTCCATAAAAAGCCTATGCATCCGTGCTATTCGATTTAATTGGGGCGTGACAACCGAGTTACGGAGACCGGAAGAAAACCACAGTACAACTATTTTTACTTTTGCTCTTTTCTATTATTATAAAAGTTCATTATTTTATGAATCACGTCCTACTTTAGCGAAACATGTATGGCATTGAGGCGAAAATTTTATCAAATAGCCACAGCCCACTCTAAAACCTAGTCTACAAAAAGAGAGATACTCTTCGGGTTCAAGTGCCCAGTCGCTAATTACAAATTTAAGTTGGCGCCTGGTAGATAGTACCGGTGACCCCAGAGCTGGTGCTTTCCTCGAACAATAAGTATCGCAATACAGCGAGGAAATGCTGCCAGCGTTGAAGGTACACAGGTACCAAACTTTTTTTTTTAAATTTTCTTTTGATTCATTTTTAATTATTTTTATTATTACTATGTTGGTTATAAAAATTGTATATGTACTGTATATTTCATTGTTATGATTACTAAAATGCCTATAAAAATATTAAAGAGAGAAATCATTTATTTTTGTATTTCAATACTATCCCATATAAAGTTAAGAATTGTATTAAAGAAAAGCTATGTAAAAAGGCTTACTATAAAGTTACCGATTATCTAGTTGATAAAAGGGCCTGGGACTAGTGCTAGACAGGCTACTTCTAATTAATTTGCGATATTTGTTTTAAAATAAGTGTTGTTTGATGATTTGCTATTTTAAAAGAGTACCGAGAGTTTTTTACGCCGGCTTTTTCTCTCGGCCTACACCCTCTGTCTTCTTTGCCGATGAGTAGGGATGCCTACAAATTCAAATTTAATGACGTGGAATAAGTGATACATGTATCTTATGTTCCATAATAAACATATTCTTCTATTCCTTCAACTATAAAAGGTTACAATAAATAAGTAACAAATATTATATTAATTTCCAACTTTCATTTTGCAAGAAATTATTATTATGTAAGAAGAAAATGTTAATGAATACAAATTATATTGCTTTGTCAACGATTCTGTTGAGCTTCAAAACACCTTACGTAAACTTAATTAAAGTTAAAGTTTCATATTAAAGTGTGTTGGACTTTTCGAAAACTTGGTTGTTAAGCACTTGGAACTAAAGAAGTCCTTTAAATCAAGTGTAACCCTTAAAAATGGTATAAATTAAGTTTTTTTTTTTCTTTTTTAAACAATTCACACCAATTGACCTAGTCCCATGCTAAGCTGGTGAAGCTTGTGTTATGGGTACTAGGCAACGGATATACATACATATTATAGATAGATAGACATATAAATACATATTTAAACACCCAAGACCTAAGCACAACACCAAATGCTCATCACATCGATGTCCGTCTCAGCCGGGGATCGAACCCGGGACCCATGGATTCGCAGTCAGGGGTACTAACCACTAGACCAATGAGTCGTCAAAGTTGATTGAATCGTAATCTCACTTTTAGCTTTTTCGTTTTTAGCTCATTTTTTTTGTATTATTTAAGATTAAGGTTGGTTTTTATAAGATTTGGTTATGCGCTTCTTGCACTTTACTCATCTTATTTCTTTTTTTAGTTTTTTTTTCTAATACTAGGGTTGCCTGGAAGGTATCGCTTGTTAGTGATAAGGCCGCCCGTTACAGTCCTTAAATGTTTATGTGTGTTATTTATTTTCCTATTTAAATGTAACGAAGTATGTATGTACAAAAAAATATTTTTTGTTATTTTATTAATATTAATAGGTACATAATCATACCATAAAATATATTTATTAAGATAACTATATAGGTCATATAGCTGTCTTAAACTGTTTTAAGAATCATGGCAGCTTTAAATATAAATCACGCTATAAGCACGTAATTAATTCGCAATATTCACGTAAGTATATAATTATGTTGGTCGTGTCTAATGGAACGTAAAATTGATAATGAAATAATCTTTACAACTCTGTAATCAAATTATAATAAACCATCATAATTCTGAGAGTTATCATAATAATTATTTATTAGCAATGCATGAAGGAAATATATAATGCTTAAATTATATTCAAGTTTGTATTCAAGCTTTCAAGTAGTAGCTGATTCCCGTGACTATATATAATATAGATAACAACTTGTTATACATAACGAAGGATATTGCAAATATTCGTACATCAAAAATTCGTTTGATTCAGACTATATGTTGAATAAAATAGGAATCATTTATATACTAATTTGAAAAGTGATATGAACTATTCACACCATGTAAACCATTAAAAGACCAAATAAAATTAGAATTAGTTGTTTTCGTTTTAAAGCGTAACTTCGCGGATTTTTTTTTATTTTTATTCATTCACTCCTTATTGTACGTAATAACAATTTATAAGACATAACATCAAAAACGAAATACTTGCTAGCGAGCTTAAAAATAATTATAAAAAAGTGTAAGAGTGCGAAACTTATACTAAAAATAACGCTTATTACGTCAAAACGAAAGCGTGAAGCGAAAGACTATGTATTAACATATTGTTTGATGA